>CAJQUW010000842.1:0-58375 GCA_907163375.1 Prostheceraeus crozeri
AAGTGGAAATATACCTTAACAGGAGTGCTTTCTAATCAGTTGGAGCCCGTCGTAAAGAGAGAAACAATTGCAAAAATATATTAGACAATGAATATATACATGTGTTACACGTAACTGTACTATACATAATATTAATAAATTCATTAAGCTACTTACGAATACCAATGCTCCAAAACCCGATAACAACAAATTGAGATATTTTTTTATTGAAAATTAAAGTTTTCAAGACCGCGTCGGTTTTGATATTTTTTACAAATTATAGTGTATGATAGGTCTTGTCTGTAATATCATTATTCAATACTCTTACTTTATCTAATTATCGAATTTTTAATAATTGACGGCATTTCAGCAGACGCTAACTTACGTTAAATAATTTTGATGAAATGCTCCTGATAAGTATGAACATGAGAAATTAGCTGGCGTAAATGTGTGCATGCAACTCTTGGGCCATGTTAGCGTCAAGAATTAATTCCGATATTGCTATTCCAGGCAGCCATGACATTTATTTTCAAATTTATCAATGATTTATTGACATTTAACGTAAAGTTAGTTCATTATTTTAGATTTTCCCTCTCTCTTACTGCATACTCATACTAATTCACAAAAGAAAATTATCATTTCCGATAATTCAAGTTTAAATTTCAACGGAAGAATAGAAGTCATTCGTCGATTTCAAAATATGAAAGAAGACCAACAATTCTCAAAATTATAGTCATTATTGGCGATGTTGAGACATAACCTCAGTCCAGGGTTTTCAAGCTCTAGATAAAAGGGGGATAGATTTAATTTACAGAAACTGTTGCTGGCAGTAATAATACATACAGTGTACGTACCAGCTTAAGTTGGAAAGTTCGTAAAAACTAGTTTGTTCACATACTGGTGTTACGAGATTCAGTTTCCCTAGGTTTAATTTTCCGATCGGAATATTAAACCATGGTTTTAGTTTCCGGTAGGAAACTGAGGCAGAGGGAGAGAGAACTATAACACCGGGAAAAACTGCGTAGGAAAACTATTTTACACGCTATCGAGTGAAGCGTCATACAAAAAGACCCGCTGCTATGTGACATTTGAGATGGAAAGGTGAATTTTTAGATGTAATCCTCAAAAAGTCATAATCCGAACCTGTCAGTGTGATAATGGCAACTTGCGACTTGTAGGCGTCACATATTTTCAATTTCAGCAGTAGAGCAGTGATCGCATGCTGAATTGTTCAGTGAAGGACCTCAAGGCGACACCTGACCCAGTCTCTTATTTGAAATCTCAAGTTCCTTGATCGACACCGGATCAGTGTAGGCGGCATTGAAGATGAAACGAGCAGTAATTATCCATTTCTATCGGTCAATGATGTATGTGCATATAATCCCTTCGATGCATTTCTGCCAAGCTAAAAATGAGATAAAATATACCCTTCAACGTGACAACGTTGTCAAAGGGAAATGCAATGGAATTTTCTGTATCAGCATAGTCGAGAAAGATTATGGAAATGATGACAGTGGAATAGTATTACTTTTCCTACTATGAGGAGGAAATGTCAACTGATCCGTAAATCACAGATTTAATGAATTAAAAATCTAGAAGTAGTCTGAAATGCACGATAGATGCCGGGAAATATGAATTTCTATACCTTGCGTATGAATAATTTGAATGCAAAACGCACCATATTGTGCCATATTGATAATTTTTAGAAAACAGTGCTATTTTACTGCATAAAAAATGATAAGCTACTTCATGACAGCATACTATTCGAGAGCATTTAATCCTCGCCCGACGGAGGCGTTCTATAGGCCTAATCTTGAATCTTGAAGCCACCATACTTAAGAAAATGGATCATAAGTTAGATCTATCAATTGGTGAAAATCGTGCTTTACAACAGAGAATTAACGCATTGGATGAAACTGTAGAACTGCAGGGTGCCATTATCGAGAATCTTGAGCGACATAATAGAAAATCTAACTTGATTCTTAATGGTGTAGATGAGGACGATGACATGAATGAAGTACTATCGAATGTCTGTCGATATTGATGCCTCTACCCAAGTCATTGATATTCATTCGTTTTTTATCATCACTTGCGTTCAGCTATCGATCTACTCTCATTTGATATCGTTAAACAATCGCTGCGAGAACCTCCATGGATGACAAATGTGATCAAAGTTATCATAAACAAAAGATACAAGGCTTACAGATGCAAGGACTGGACATTGTGTAGACATTATAGAGACAAGGTAAAGCAGCTAATTGCTAATGCTAAAAGAAATTGGGGTCAACAAATAGTGGAAAACCAGGGATCCATATGGGGGTGTATATAAAAGCGTCACCAGGGAATCAAAGGCTTCCTAAATGCATGCCTAATTGTGATATAGATACTGTCCTCAATAGAATGAAACACAATATCTTGGCTCAATTTATGCCCGACAAAGAGTTCGGAAACCGCGAAAACAGCCATTTTCCGTTTACAGAAAACGAAATTAATACCATGCTGAAAAAAGTAAATCCTAAGAAAAACGCAGGCTCGGATCATATTCCTTCTGTCGCATGGAGTAAGCTTAGTGACCTCTTATCAGGACCTCTGTGTATTTTGTTCAATAAATGTTTCCATGAGACCAATTTGCCACAAATGTGGAAAGATGCAGGGACATTATTCCTATTCCGAAGAAACGAATCCGCGCCCAATATGACAGGAAATTCGTTCCGATTTCGGGATTATTATACCATTTCCCGAAAGACTATTGGGTGAAAATGTTCTGCGTGCGAGAAGGAAACGAAAAAATTGAATTTATACGCCGTTATGACAGACAACAATTTTGCATGCAGACCGAAAAGCTCCACAGTATGTATAAAAATACTGGTCGCGTGGGAAAGAGACTATAGCAATAAATGTTTTTGATGCATCAAATATAACTAAATGCATAGATAGTTGAATGAGAAGAGGAGACGTGATCGGACAAGGAGAAAAGGATGATGGAGAGAGAGAGAAATATGAAAAGAACATAAAGTGGAGAAATAACAGAAAAGAGAAAGAGTGAAAGGGAAAGAGGAAAAATGAGAGAGATATGAGGAGATATGAAGGAAAAGAAAGTGGAAATTAGCAAGTTGAACAAGTTAATGGAATTAGGAATGAGAGGGAGATTGGATGAAATGAGAGGATGGAAAAAAGAGGAGGAAGAGGAAAAGAGAAATCGAGGGTTTATGAATTTTTTTACTGCTTACCTACTAACACAACGCAAATGGTGTTGTTCGTTGAGAAAGCAACCGAGGGCAGCTACCGACTGCTACGTATCCACGAACGTTTATTTGCTAACGTCGAGGCAATGCCGAGCAGCTTACCGCGACTGCTACGTATCCGCAACGTTTATTTGCTACGTTGTAGAGGCAACCGTAGCAGCTTACGACTGCTAGTATCTCGCAACGTTTATTTGCTACGTAGAGGCAAAGTTAGCGCCGAGCAGCTACCGACTGCTACGTATCCGCAACGTTTATTTGCTACGTCGAGGCAACCGAGCAGCTACCGACTGCTACGTATCCGCAACGTTTATTTGCTACGTCGAGGCAACCGGTAGCAGATACCGACTGCTACGTATCCGCAACGTTTATTTGCTACGTAGAGGCAACCGAGCAGCTACCGAACTGCTACGTATCCGCAGACGTTTATTTTGCTATACGTAGAGGCAACGCGAGCAGCTACCAACTGCTACGTACACGACGCATTGCTTCGTAGAATCAAGCCGAGCAGCGCTCATATAGGCAGAACGTCAAAAGCGCTGAAATAATATGCTGTAAGTGTAGGAATAAGTATCATTAGTACGTAGCTGCTGCGTACTGCCACCAACCAACTTGCTACGCTACGCTTTGGAACGTTTGGCACCGATTGCGTACGTATCAGCTACGTAGGATTGTTAGCCGAGGAGTCAGACAACAATTTGGCATACAGACCGATAAAGCTACACAGTATGTGCCCTTATCAGTATGGAGGACTTCATTACGAAATAGGTATACAAGAATTACTGTTAATATGATATGCTTAAAGGTTTTGACAAAAATATCACAATAATTTGCTGATTATGCAAAAGATGAATCTGTGTGGCTTCGATAGCTTTTTGTTATCGTTCATCCGAAATTATCTGTTCCTCCCGTCGCTGATGAGAGTAAGATGGAAAGAAAGTTGCAGCACATACGGAGCCTTGCTCAGTCGGTAGTGTCCCTCAGGGATCATCATTTGGACCTTTGATCTTTGCGTTTTTTGTGTCTGACTTACTTATTGACTCTAATGAACAGACGCGTATGGTCAAATACGCAGACGATATATTTCTTATTGCGATTGTTAAGAAGACAGATGATATATCACCACTTCATAAGCAATACGAGGCCGTTGTAGACTGGGCAGCCACTAATCGAATGTTGATAAAGAAGGAGAAAAGCCATCAAATTTTTATAAGCCACAGGAAAACTTCTTCAAGGAGTTGCCTTTTTTATCATTCGGATAGTTCCTGTGAAATCGTGAGGCTACGTATCTTAGGTGTTGGATCTTTGTAGAAAATTTCAAATGGAAGCGGTCACTTTCACGTACTGTGCAAAAAAGCTAGTTCTTGACTTTTCGTTATGAGGTGCAACTTCGCGAAAAGATTATCTCAACAAGGACCAGCTGATTTTAATTTATTCAGAAACTGGTATTCGGAAGTCGTGTTGGAGTTTGCACCGCCACTATTCGTTCATCTGTCATATGAAATCTCGAATGACATTGGAAGGATCCAGCGCCGAGCTCATGACATAATTTGTGAAGGCAACAACTGTGACTGTGTTCAATTCGTCCCTTTTAGTTATCGAAGAACTGTGATTGGTTTTCGGCTGTTTCACGACATAATTTCAGACATACGAGGGGTGATTGAAAAGTTCGCGGCCCGATATAGAAAAAAGCATATTTCGCATACGATACATATTTATTTTTCGACATAATCGCCCCTACAATCAACGCACTTAGCCCAACTGAGCTCCAATTTCATGTTTGGGAAGAGATGAAAGTCCGATGGTGCCATATCGGAATATATCGGAACCATATCATCATGAATCTCCTTTGGTGTGAGTCCTTTCAAGCCGAGATAACGAATGACAGCTCGATTTGAAACGTGATCCATCTTACGCAACACTTATCCGACTAACTGACTGATACGTTAGTAACTGAAGTTAAGTAGCTGTGTTTACCAACTAGTTCACCGGATCGACTGATCCACTCGTCATGCGCCGCGTCAACACATTCCATTGTATCAATCCCACATGGGCATAATGGCCTGGCTTTAAGCTTTCTATGTCAGGCCGCGAACTTATCAATCACCCCTCGTATGGTCATCCACTCCATCAACTTGACTTTTCCCGTTTGAAAAACTCACAAAAGTTTCGATGTGCCAATGATAACCACCGCGTTGTACGTGCTAATAGTTACTTAATTGAAATGTCAAAAACTATACAACAACAACTTCTCTTTGTAAAATGTTTATTTGCATGTGTGTTTGTTTTTTTTCGTTTGTTAGATTTGTATCAAAGTTACTCTTGTTGCGTTAACTTCGCGCCCAGTCGCTTCTCAATATTGGGGTTGTGATTTTTCTTTTGTTGATGTAGAATTGAATTTGGGTTTTGTCTCACGAAAAGATCTTCGCGCAATTCACTCTTCCTTTTGGTATTTAGACATGGACGCCATTGTTTGTCAAATAATGAGGCAAATGTCGCGTGTCGTCAAGATCGTGACATGAAGTAGTCACTCAGAACTTCACCTGTCGTTGATCGGCAATAGTGTGTTGGGGGGGCCTCAGACGTTTTCCTTGTGTTTATTGGGTGTCGCAATTTCCCCAACAATTTGACAAGTCGTATCTGAGGAAAGGAGGTAAGCGTATCTTCATTTTACGCAATCTGCGATGAAGTGGTTGTCCGTTCCTAACTTCTGAATGCCGCATGATTCGCTCAGCGTTGATGTGTACATATCCTGATCTGTAGTAATCCAGGTGATTTGCATGACAGACATGGAAGATTTGAAAACAAAATATTTCGAATAATTGGCTATAAATATGAATATGACATTTGAAACCGGAGGCAAACTGTGTGCTCGCTTAATCCGAAAAAGTGTTGCTACCTAGACTACCCGGACTCGTGAATAGGGCAACTTTGGTTCGTCCCAGCCAAGACTGGAAGGTAATCGAATTGATTCATGAAGTTTAGCCGCTGACTATCTTCTTCTCTCCTTTAATTCCCTGTCTTAATTCTCAATTTTGAAAAATTGTGCAAATTACAGCCATTTTGTTTGTTATTGCACCTACCGAATTTCCATTGTGGGGCAACCAATAAAGACATAGTATTAAGTTATGGGAAAAGTCAGGTTAGTGCACTTCGACTGAACAATAATATACAATAAAAAGTTAATATATGCTTAATAAGTGTAGCCTTGAAAAGGGCTGTTGAAAGCGTTCACGCCGGTCATCGGGTAATATAAAAGAAATAATACTTAGATGGCGTACCGAACAATAAAACATATTTACAATCTTTATACAAGACATACCAGAAAAGAATAAACATAGAAGGGGTTCATCAGCAAAATGACCAGCTAGGTCGCGTTTCGGGTCCTTTAACATTTTGTACGCTCAAACCCTAGCTGGCGGACCCCCGCCAAAAAGGCGGACCCCACACATGACTTAACAATGATAACACTCTTAAATGAAGCCACACAAATGTACAAATATTCTCGTACGCGCTGACTGCAAACCAAATTTAAACAAAACTAAGAAAATGCTTTTTTCAACAGTCTCTCCATACAATGTTGATTAACTTGCTAGGCTTCATAATTCCGCGTTTCACAAAAACTTTAAAACGTGCTTTTAGCTTTAACAATGGCATACGGCAGATGAGGAACATTATCCTAAGGGTAACGAAGAACTTGACTGGCAAAAGACATTCGCACCCATATGAAGAGGTGGAGATATGAAAGAAGACTGCTCGGGAAAAGTGAAAACAATAACATCAAAACAAAATTGCTCAACCTTATGAAAAACTGATGTATGTTAAACCATCACTACAAATATTAAGTGCTTGACATCGAGATATTCTACTGAGGTGTTATCCGTCCCATTTCTCTCAGCCTTCAAATCCGCGGGATAAATCTTAGTCAAGAAAGTGTCAAAATGTTTATAATTGAAAGACTTATATCATCGATGTAACGTGTGGTGCAAGGACATCAATCTAGCTAATCCGCGAATTTCTTGCTCGACACTAACGATTTCATAAAAACGAATTCACAGTGGCACAAAAACAAATCAGCTAACATAGGGCTGCAATTTCCCCCCATAGGAATGCCTGCCCCTAACCTGCTTGAATGCCAAGCCACCAAAAACAACGAAAACTTCCGAAATAACAAACTTAATTGCGGACTTCAACATTTCCAAACTAAAAAAGTGATAACCTTTGTACGTTTTACCAGCGAAAAAGTTTTATTAAAAACCAACACAAAGAAATTTTCTCGACGTGGAGTTAAAAACTAGCTCCAGCAAGCTTAACAAATGTGCACATATGTCTTCATGATTGAGGTTAGTGTACAATGTAGAAAAATCGAATACTTGAATTGAAAAGACATTATTTTAATTATTTGCAACGTTCAAAAATTCTTCAGTAGACTTAATGCTCCAAAAACATCGGAAGCCACTATTCTTCTGTATTGCTTCACAATAAAGTTTAAAAAAGTCTCTTATTAAGGAAAGACCCTTATTAAGAACAACTGACAATTGTGTACTCGTACACTTGCGCGCTCCAGCAATAAATCTAAACTTATATGGTGACTTATGAAACTTCGGAATACAAAACAATTTAGGCAACTTTTTACAATCATCCGAACAGTTTATACCAAATGACTTAACAAGTGAACAGTGACGGTCAACAATTTCACTGCTACCTTCCGAAGAAACAGAATAAGTTGCATTGCCGACAGGTACCAAACTGTTTAAATCAAAACCTAGTTCTTCCAACATGATGTTGATATACAATTTCTTACATATAACAGCAAAATTATTAGCCGCTTTATCGACGGGCACTATGACAAAATGATCATGCATACATTTAATGCTCTCATCAAGTGATCTAATAGACGTAAACTTTCTTTCGAATACATTTTCACAATACTTTAGTCTTTTTATACGTTTACAAATGAGGGTCTATTGTTTCACCCTCCCAATCATCGAAACGATCACGATCAATCTTGAACACTTTGGACATTTTATCAGCGTGGGTCTTAACACAAGTCACCAAGTCAGCTTTAACCTTATTCCATGGCAAAAATTGAGGAATACGAAATTTAACACCCGTGCCATGACATTCCTAAGATGAACATTCATCTATCACATTCAAATCACCAGTAACAATATGACCGAAAGGAGCGTAAATAAAATCGGGTTTACTAGAACAAATACAAGCAGAAGTTGAAATATTAGATTATGTCGGACAACGACAAACTCGATACAATCTACTGTAATTGCAAATACGCAACGATATCGGTTTCACAAGTTTGTAAAATATTCTAGGAGGATGTGCACTTTGGACCTTGTCAGGCAAAAGACGGCGAATTCTTTTATTGCCAAAAACAGACGGAATATTCAAATACTCATTATTCTACAGTCATACAAAACAACAATTACAGCCCTTTCACGATCCTTGTCGATACCGTTATTACTATTATCATTAAAAAACATGAGTTAAAAAAGCTGACAAAACAATACGCAAGTCACCTGCGACATTAGACAAGTTCTGGAGCAAATTGCGCAAAACACTTCTTGAAAGCTTTCGTAAATAACAATAAAAATCAATAAAATCGCACTTATCGAAAAAAAAAAACAGCGCCAAAGAATCAAAACAACAGTGCTATCAGGATTAAGATGTCCCAACTTTTCTCCCAGATCGTCTTCTACCATGACTTCTTCTCTTTCGCGGAATAGGTGACGAATAAAAAGGCGTATTATTTACAGTATCATTAGAAACACGTCCTTGGCCAAGTAGTCTATCATTCAAACCCAAAGGATACACGGTATTCAAAGTTTTAATATAAAAGTCTTCCTTTACATCAAGCTCACGCTTAGCTTCATCAAAAGACATTTGTGAAGAGTCTACACAATCTATAATTTGCACACTTACATCAGAAAAAGAATGGCCGTTGCTGTTGAAATGTTTACAAAGGAAGGTTGACAATTTATCTTTACAGATTGAATGCCGATGCCCATTCAGACGACTATGTAACTCTTGCCTGGTCTGACCAACATACTGTACGCCACATTTCATACACGTAATTAAATAAACTAACTAAATAAAAAAATAAAGAATATAAGTGTAATATTTTTTTTATTGATAAATTCTCAGCACTAAAATTCTGCTAGGGTAAGACCGGCAGACATAATTCATTTGAGTTATGATCGAACTCTTCACATACACTTGAAACACAATTAAGATTGTATAACCCTTCATTTGCTTAACTGTAGTTATTCATTGTGATTCAGGACTTAAAGTTGAAATAAGAGCAAAATAATTGAAAAGTGAAATGTAAATTGTCAATGATTAATTCGAGATTTGATGCAAAACATGGAAACAGCTCCTCGGAGACTGCAAGAATAACCGGAAGAGATTCAGGAAGCTGTCATGAGGAGAGGCGCTATAGCGACCACAAATGAAGATGGATGTCTGCTTTGAAAGCTTAGTAAACATCTCTCTGCTTGCAAAATTAATGTACACAAGACTACGGCAGATGTAAAGCACACAATGATCCTCGAAATCGCCAGCAACATGCTGACGCTTTGCTTCCGTTGGCTGTTCCGCCAACACACGAGTTGTCAATATCCATTGTCCATTCAATTTGAATCCAAAGTTATTTTCACCTCTGATGCTGCAAGTGTTCTCTTTCCCAACATCGATTTTCTGATGTTAAACACTTTGATCCGCTTTGACCGGAGTTCAGTACACGCTGAGATAGATTTCAAAGTCAGCAGAAATCAATTTGAATGGTGTCTCCATAGAAACCCAACACTCTGTAGTAATTAAGGATCAGGACTGACATAGACATTGAAAGCAATAGTGCGTCGTGAACATGCTTTATCACAGAATTAGATTGTTTAATCAAATCACTTTGCTAAAAGTGCAAACTGATTCAAAACGATGGCACATGCAGGAACTTACTAAGTGGGCAAAAAGAAATTTTTAATGCTGTACATAGATGGGGAAAAAAGTCGTGTGTCGCTTGCGGATTGCTGTGAATTCCTCCAAAGTGCTCCGATAGCCACGATTTCTTCAGATTCGAAAAATTCAGTTCATTGCGCATTAGATTTCTCGATGTTGGGCCTTCCGATCAGGCGCACGAAAAACGACCACAAGCTTCTCTATGGAACTTGACATCGTCTGTGTCTCTTTGCTGTGTGATCCGGTTGATAACAGTCACTGAAACTGTCCACAATTTGGCGTGTTTAATGTTGAACTGACTGCTCATTGTTCGATTGCTATGGTATTTAGTCAGGAGATTGTGAAATTTCGTTAACGTTACATGCTCCAATGCTTCCTTTCTAGTTAAACAGAAGAAGAGACGACCTGTCTAATTCTGTGTGCGCTATCCAACGTAATGTCCACGACGTGCTATTACTTTCTGTATCTATGTCCAGACCTTGTGTTACAGTCCTTGAATACACAGTGAGCTTGAATCACAAGAAGCCGCCATAGATTAGGTACAGTTATCATCACATCAGAGGTACCAAGAGGGAGCGGTACCTAAGGGATGGCTGCTTCCAGTGTTTGGCAATGGGAAAGTGTCGGCAGCTTATCTGTGTGCTTAGATATTCACAATTATTCCTCTTTATGATAACATTTTGATAACAAAACTTGCAATTGATCGCCTTGCGGAAAAATCTGCAACTGCAGACTGAAATTATTGTTATAAGATTACTAAACCTGCAGTCCGGCAGCCAGCACGAGTTTCTGCAGGGAACAAGGCCGACAATGAGACTTTCACAGAATGATGTACACCTCATAGTCCAGCAGCCAGCACGAGTTTCTACAGGGAACGAGGACGAAAATGAGACTTTCACAGAATGATGTACACACTATGCCTACTACGAATCTACGCGTCTGCCGAGTTCTACTGAGTACCTCTTCTTGTCAGACAGGAACAAAGCAAAACACATGTAAATCCAATGGGACGCAGATTGCAGTTTTTGGTCAAAATGAAATTTTGTTTTTTTTTCTCTGATTAAACGAAAAGTACTAAGCCCAGAGTCATATTTCTTGGCATGGAATGTCTTCAGGTCATTTCCTTTCATTTTCGTGTACCCCTGTCTATAAAGCTAAACACATCTATCTATATTTGGCGAGCCCCTTAATGTCGGCAAACACAAACATTTTCAGCTACTTTATCCACATTCAACCACATTCTCACATACATTGCCGATCAGATGCATGATAAAAGCACATGCACATCAAAGGAAATGACCTGAAGACATTCCATGCCGAAAATTATGACTCTGGGCTGAGTACTTTTCGTTTAATCAGAGGAAGCATCCAAAATTTCATTTTAGCCAAAAACTGCAACCTGCGTCCCATTGGATTTACATGTGTTTTTCTTTGATCCTGTCTGACAAGAAGAGGAACTCACTAGAACTCGACAGACGAGCGAATTCGTAGTAGGCATAGGGTGTGCATCATTCTGTGAAAGTCTCATTTTCGGCCTCGTTCCCTGCAGAAACTCGTTCTGGCTTCCGGACTACTGTAAAAAAAGAAATGTTTTGGAACCATTTTAAAAGCGAAGTAAAACCACATATCACTTTGCAACATTCTCATAGCTGAAGACATTTATTTCGTATTGATACTTATTATATGATATTAATCTTCAATAGCTTGACATTTCTGTGACAATCTGTTATTTCTCTAGAATCTGTTTTCTCTCACAATCCTTTTCAGGCACTCTTGCGTTTCCACATGACCGGGTAATGTATATTCTTTGTTTTTGATCTGCTTATAACTCTCAATATCTTCGTTTCCCCACTAACATTTTATTGACAAGAAAATTTGCTTTTCTCTCTGATTTACCTTGGAAATGATGTAAGAGGCTCTTTGCGACCTTCCCTTTGAGATTAATCTAAACCGCAGTATAAATAATTTACATATGACCTTTTTATTGATTCGCCAGACTGCATGTGTTATCGTTGAAATGTCACTGTGGAAGCTAATCAAAGCGTCAACAACATTGAATACGGCAGATGATTCAATCTCTCTGCTTCTGGAAGCGATCTTTGGCGTCGTTTGAAGTCTGACTGCTGCAGTGTCAGGCTTGATGTGCATGTATTATGTAATTCTAATAGCTCCTGCTATTGCAGCATACGTCTTCATGTACATGTTTGATGTTTCAACCTAAGTTGTCACTCATCTTCCCGTTGAATATTTCTTCGACGCATTGCAATCTGGTCATGGAAATCTTCGCCTTTCGACTCTCTGAGTGATTGAATGAACAAAACGAGACGAATGTGCATGTGTACCTACATGTAAGGTGTCGCAGTCACTCTGCAAACATTTACAGGCTTCACGATATAAAAACTGTTTGACAGATCCAAAGTAATTTGTGTTTCTTGTACTGCTATTTATGAAGTCCCAAATGAGTACTAGAAAGAGAACCTGAGTACTAACTACAACTAAGAAATGAGTTCCAGAATCTAGCTCAAAACACTGTCAGTGAGGATCCCTTTGATTGAATTTGATGTCTCAGGTTCATTAAAGCGGAAATCGATGAAATGACACAGGTATAGAATTAGACAGGTCGTCTCTTCTTCCCTTTGACTAGAAGGGAAGCATTGGAACATGTAACGTTAATGAAATGGCACAATCTCCTGACTAAATACCATAGCAATCGAACAATGAGCAGCCAGTTCAACACTAAACACGCCAAATTGTGTAAAGTTTCAGTGACTGTTATCAACCGGATCACACAGCAAAGAGACACAGACGATGTCAAGTTCTACAGAGAAGTTTGTGAACGTTTTTTCATGCGCCTGCTAACTTTATTTAAAATAATCGCAGGGCACAACATTATCGAGAAAACTTTTGCGCAATGATCGGAATTCTTCGAATCTGAAGGAATCTTGGCGATCGGAGCATTTTGAAGGAATTCAGAGCAATCCCCAAGCGACGCACGACTATTTTTCCTATCTCTGTAAGGTATTAAAAATTTCTTTTTGCCCACTTATTAAGTTCCTGCATGTGCCATCTGTTTGAATCAGTTTGCACTTCTAGCTAAGTGATACGATTAAACAATCTAATTCTGTGGTCACAGGCATAGAAATTGATAACAATAAAACCTCTAGAATGGAAGTAAAGCTTCATGCAATACACGATAGTGGCACAAAAATCGCACGCATTTTCACTTAGATTCGCTTGTCAACGGCTGTATGATTGGGTTAGAATCAATCACATGTGCGATTCTAAGCTTTTCATTGGTGGTTCATGCCCCAACTTAGTTCCCCCGGATGTGCCGCGACCTTGAGTCAATTTCCATTCTTGTCCACTTCAGATAAACAATATATTTCTATGATGGTCACAGGTGTTGCGATCAAAAGCAGCGAGCTCTATTGGAATCATAGAAATTGACAACAATAAAACCTCTAGAATGGAAATTAAGCTTCATGTAATACACAATAACGGCACATACAATGTAAATCGCACGCACTTTCATTTAGATGCACCTGCCAACGTCTATATCATTGGGTTAGAATCAGTCACATGAGTAAATCGAAGGTTTTAATTGGTTCTTCATGCCCCAACTTAGTTCCCTCGGATGTGTCGCGACCTTGAGTCAAATTCCATTCTAGTCAACTTCAGATAAACAATATATTTCTATGATGAACACAGCAAATCGTCATTTCTACTTGTGAGCACTCGCTAGCTGAGACAGAAGCGACGATTTCGGTGCAGGAACTGTGAACACCTGTGTTGACTGCCTGTTTTGCGCCGTGGCTTATTCGTCGCTATTCTTTACACCGTCGACGATGCACTCTCAGCTGGGGAGACTAGACGTAAAGACTTATTCAGATCAAAATGTTCGCTTTCAACTACCAGCCGCACACCGACTCACTGAATTCTGCTTTGTGTTGCGCGTACATTATTGTTACTGATATTTCATCATATTTGTACTTGACGAGCATTTTAGCACTTCTGTGGACTTAAGGTCGGTAATTCTAGTGCTCTTCTGTCTTGCACTCTGATTCATAATTTTTTACTGAATAATTTTCTGACATGCATTTCGTGGTGTCCCTTACTATATTTTTCAATCACCTTCGAATTTTTGAACATTTTGAATCATTTATGACATTCCAATGCACCCGCCTTTAATTTCATCGTGACTAAGAGGAAGTCAATTGTATACAAAATTGTCATTTTCTGCTACTCATGGTAAACAATGTCCAATTTTTGACACATTGAGAGGAACATTTACATGCCCATGACATTATCAAACATTTACCAAAATAGAAAAGAATTTCAGGCTTGCATGACAAATATTTCAATATATTCGTCACGCACGGGAGTAAGTCAAAAGACATTGGTTGAAATTTAGATGCCTTCGTTCACTTCACTCTTGACATTTTCTAGAATTCTGTTATTATTTTCTAGAAATTCTAAACAGTTTGGCATTGTGGCATTGATTGCAATGAAATGGAGAATGAAGGAAAATTTGTAAACATATAGCATTTAAAAATACAAAAATTCAGCCACAAAGAAGTAGCTAATCTTTAAGACAGCTCCCTATATTGATTGTGTTTGATAGCAAGGTTAAAAATTTGAATTTTCTTTAATTACCAAATATGGCTAGCTATTGCATTGAATCAGATTATAATGAAATTACATCGTGCTCCCCCTTAGTATCCCCTTAGTATCCCTTTAGTATCCCCTTAGTATCCCCTTAGTCCCCCTAGAATTGTATCAATCCCTTGCATTGTTTTGAAGCTCATTATGAATAATTGATATTTATATGCACAATAGTCAGCGCATGTTGTTCCCGCCTTTACAATATTTTGTCGCATGCATCTATTTCCGATCAAAATGTAACTTATTTGTAAATCAAGCAATCCACTTTCCCAGATAGATGTCCTGTTTCAGTCAATTATCACTTGCTGATTGCCTTCAACGACCTCATCGACGCAAGCATCATTTCAAAGCTCTGCTCCCATCTGATGACCTTAAAAATCACAAAATCTGACCGGTAAACTTTTCTTCTCAGATTTGCTTTGATATCATAGAGTAGGGATATATAGGTAGAGTGTCGACTCAAAAAGTATCTGTATACAGTGAAAATTTTTGTATCAAAAAATTCAGTTTTTTGGGGAGATTACGTTCCCGTGGTCCAAAAAACTACTTGAGCACTTTTGAAAAAAGTCAAAATTTGCCAATTTATATACTACCGAGATGACTCTCCTATATAAGCAGTATGAAACAAGTTGGATATCAAAAGGAAGGAATATTTGTTAATAAACATCCTAACTGGGCGGAAGTCAAGCTGATTATAAAGGGAATTTCATGATCCGTATTATAATGAAAGTCTTCATAAAAAAGTCGCGATAGTATTCGTGCTTTCTTGTCTGAAATTTCAAGTTTTTAATTCAATTTTCACCGGCTTGATTTTATGATTCACTAAATTCATGTTTCATTTCTAGAATCTGAATAGTGATGTGGACCCATTTGCATCTTTCAAAGTCAATTAAAATCATTGTCTTTGATTATGTGATCTTGCTCTAGCAGTGGCAGGTTGCTTATGTTATAATCTCGCTTAAAAAGATTCTCTTGAAGTTCATCATGAAAGTAATAGCAGGTCATCGAGTTGCTAATTTAACAAACTAAACCTCTCCAAGGCTGTCATGACACGGACGATCTGTAAATACTATCATTTCCTCTGTATAACTGTCATGATCAGTCAATTCCGTTGTAATTTCTTTAAAACTGGAAAGATTTGCATATTTCACATTTGGCAACAATACCACCTGTATCTCCCTTGAGTTCATTTAATAAATTCGAAAGTGTATACACATTGGGGATTTGATAAATGCGGAGTTGTCACTCTACCCACATATATTTACTCTATGTTTGATATTATTTTTAATTGGATCGGCTCCTGGTTTTACAACGCAATAATTTCAAGCTAAGCAGATATTAGTACACAGTTTGTCTCATGCAATCTAACGCGTTGAAAGATTAATGCCGGTGAGAAATCATATACCTGTCGTTCAACACCTGTTATGAGATATCATCTAATTTTAGTCTCAATTCTCATTGACACGGGAGATAATTGTCATCTCCAACGATTCCCTCAGGATGTCATGGGCGTAGGAATATAATTACAAATTGCTGATTAGATTGTCCTTGTCAGACATCAGTGGATTGCCTTGGTATGTTTACTGACGGAAGTGCTGGACGAGATTGTCCCAATCCTTCTATTACTTGATTTCAATAACTAATTACTGAAGGTCAAGGAGCTGCATGTAATATTGGCAATAAGGTGTTATTCAATTGTTTCATTGGCATTGCAAGATTTGCTCGCAATGCATGAAGTCCAACATTGAGCACCTCTGTATCTTCTCGTTGAATTTGAATTGGACGTTCCATCGACATCACATTGCTACTGTAGGATAATATGCCTGATAATTTGCCCTTTTAAAGGTAGATATTTTACCAGTGTTATTGTCATTACTGGACGTAGTAGCCTACAGTTCAGTGTGAACTTAATGAAGATATCTAATTAGCAATGAGAATGATTAATGAAGCTGATGGAGTGATCGAAAAGACAAAAGTGAATAAGTACTCTGTAATCTGTCACTTCATAAATCGAAGATCCTAAAGCGCCACACACTTTAGGAGGCTATGCTGAAATCTAATGTTGACCTACTGGTACTAAAGATAACAGTGATTTCACACTTATAAAAATCCAAAAAGTGCATGCCTCTAGTGAAACGTTCCGCTTCATGACCTGATTATGCTGGATTTGAAATCGAAAATCACCTAGAAATACTGCAAAGGAACTGTTTTCATTTTCTGAATGTAGAAAGTCGGGGTAGTTCAAATAAGTAGTTATTCAATATTGTCATCGAGCCATTTGCGAGAAAATTCAAATTTAGTAAGTAGTATGTACATTACCTTAAATTTCAATCAAAAGGTTCTGCATGCGAATTTTAGCGGTTCGTCGAGGTTCCACTTCAAACTATAGTCGACATTTGGGGTGCAAACTTCACCTCAGATAATTTCAATGATACACTGATTAGCCTCACTATGTATGTATCTGAAGCAATTATGAAGCTTTAAAATGAATCCACTGAGTCAAGATTGTACAATGATTGCTGATTATGGTGAAATTTAGGCCTACTAGGGTAATAACAATTGTTTGGATGATTTTTACGGATGAATCCAGATAGCTTCATAGTATTTGGTGGTGTTTCGGATCTTCCATCTATTTTGCTTCTTCTATTCAATTGCAACTAATCATGATAAGATTGATTTGCATGAAGAGTTCAAATTACGTCAAAACTTCCATTTAGGCCTAAATTTACAACCTTTTACGTTTAATACAAACTTGGTCATCCACAAAAAATGAAGGAAGAGTAGCCTTCTGAGCAGATGATCTACAAACGAATTTGCTCCAAAAAGGAGCATTCATGAAGGAAGTCGTAACACTCTCTGACAAAATCTGCAATCCATGTTAACACCTTTCTTGAGTAGGCCTATAAAATGCTATGCTGGCAACCGTTATTGACATTTGATACTTTTCATTGATGCTTTGATTATCACCTATATTCGATCACCATGATCAGTTGTCAGTGGGCGTGCAATATACAGTGTATGTGCAGATGTATCTTCCTGAAACAAATAGTTGCCTTCAGTTTTCAAAGCGGTAGATTTTTTTCAAAGTGTATGTGCTGCGCTGTAGGCAGGCAACGACACTACATCTTCCTTGTGGAGATGAGTGTGGTGGTGAGGGTTTGATCCTGCCAATTGACAGAGTCGCGTAAGTGGCTCGTAGCTCAGTTGGTTAGAGCACAGGTCTAGTTTACCTTGGTCGTAGGTTCGAATCCTACCAGCTGTACATCTTTTGCATGGCAATCTGATCTATCGTGTATTTAATCTCATTGTTGTTAATTGCATTCACGACATGGCTTAAGATGCTTTGGTGGACAATCGATTCCCGCTACTTGCCTTAATGTCGGCGGTCACAATTGTGACGTGTTACTTATTCATTGATTATTATTGCCTTGACAACTGATGTGTGGTGGTGAGGGTTTGATCCTGCCAATTGACAGAGTCGCATAAGTGGCTCGTAGCTCAGTTGGTTAGAGCACAGGTCTAGTTAACCTTGGTCGTAGGTTCGAATCCTACCAGCCGCACATCTTTTGCATGGCAATCTGATCTATCGTTTATTTAATCTCACTGTTGTTAATTGTGACTTTTCTTTTTGATTCAATATGAATGCAGCGACATCTTTTGAACAAATGTTCTGTCCATTTTGTCCCATTAAAAATTCAAAAATTGGGTTTTTTTAGGTTTGTTTTTTTGTTTTTTAAGCAAAAACCAATTTTTGAATTTTACAGAAAACCCGCGCGAAAACCGATATTTATCCATAATGACTCTGCTTTGCCAATTAATCAGAAAATAAATATCATAACAAATGAATTCAACCGGGTTTCTGAAAGATGCTCCTCAAAATCAACAAAGAAAAAACATCACTCGGATTTCAAAAACATTTTGAAGAAAAACGGGTATTCACAATTTACCGCAACAAAGCAGATGAAACACAAACGAAAACAGAAAAAAGCAGTCAAAAATACACATTACCTCCAATTGCCTTACATATCCGACACATTGAACAACAAAATAATTAACATATTCAAGAAAGAAAACATCAACATCAGAATAGTCCATCAATCATTTACAATGAGAAATTTCCTTCAAAATCAAAACAAAAACAATGCAACGTTTGTACTCTAAGAACTGCCCTATCAATGACCAACGTGTTTGCAGCCGACAAAATGTAGTGTATGAAATTAAATGCCTCAATTGCAATCAAATCTATATTGGCAGTACGATACGAAAACTTCACATCCGAAACAAGGAACATTTAACACAACAAAGTTCGTCAGTACATAGACATTTAATACATTGTCAATTGGAACAAAATAATAATAACTGGAGAACAAACGTAAAAGTGATCGGAGATCACAAAGATCTCATCAATCTCCGATTTCTTGAAAGTACAATAATTCAACAAAGAAAGCCGACCATTAATTCCCACAAAGAGAGCTGTGCAATAGACAATTTAATTATTTGATACTACAGTAAAACCTGCTTGTAGTGGACCTTCTCCGTAATGGACACTCGTACGCAATGAACACTTTGTCCTGCATAATTTGCATTTCTCATTGGAATGCCCCTTGCCATAGTGGACACCTGCTCAACGTTGACAATGGACAGCATTTTGTGACAATTTCCCTCAATAGGTGAGGACAAACACATCATCAAAGTGGTTAATTCTCAAGATGAGATTGCTGTGTATGGCAATCTCGTCTTAAGTTTTGTTATGAAAACATGATGATTGACACGAATTGACAATATTCCCATCTCATGATAATTAAATTAACACATTGCCGCACTTGTAAACAGTCCAAACCAAGCAAAAGATTGATGATGTTGTCTGAAACTCTTCAAACCCGTCGGCCACTCCTGATGAGGTGACATAATCGCTTAATTGACTTTCATGATAAAAGATGTCTTAACACTAGAAAGACCGGAAAATATTTATACCTAGAAAGACCGGTAAGTGTCAATTGACACTTAATATTCTTGTAATGAATAAATGAATGAAATTAATATATTTCCTATTCCAGCTCTAAGATATGATAAAAAGGAGTTAATTCATCCCCTAAAAATTTTTTAATTGCTCATATATCATACATAAAAACTGATTACAGACCGAATAAAAGTTTTTTGATGATTGGAAAACTACTCAGAGCAGTCCTTACAAGTAATAATAGTGCATGGATCGCACACGTACCTGTCACATTTTGTACAGCGGTTACTTGTGCAATTTTTGTTGCAGAGGCGGCATTTTTTCCGCTTATTCGGACGCTCTTTCTTAGGAGCAGGTGAAGGCTCTGATCGAGGTAAAGGAGGAGGGCGACTCATGTCAATTAGCCCTTTCGTCAATTCTAGAATGAAATCCCGCCGACTTGTGATAGATCCTGTGATCTTGCGATGAAGTGTGTTTGCGTTGATCGCTGCTAAGTCCAACAAATTAAAAAATATTTGAAGTGGCCAACGTCGTGATGCTGACTTTGTGGAATACATACGTGCCATTTGATCAACCGAATCTACACCGGCTTTTGTTCGGTTATAAAATTTTACAATTTCGGGTTTGTTTCCATCCATCGAAGTGTCAGTATGCATCGTCGAAAGCATGATGACCGACTTATTACTTTTGACTTTGTACGAAATTATGATGGCATTTGATGAAGCATGTCTTGCACCAACGACTGAATTGACCTGTCGCTTTTTGTCGTGTTGAAGTTCATTAGGAATTTCCCTCCTGGATTTTTTCATTGTTCCCACCAGCGTGATGCTTTCTCGAAACAGCTTTTCGGAAAGAGACAGTCACATTATATCCACCACCGAAGTATGGTTCCAGTAGTTTCAATGTAACAAATTCTCCCAATTGCATTCCTCCGCGATTCTGAGTAAGTTCCCTGCCAAGATATGGGAAAGCGTTGTAAATATACCGAGATTCAGCATCGGCTAAAATCCAAAATTTTGCTCCGAATTTATCCGGCTTATTGGGCATAAATTGTAGAAATGGACAGCGCGTTTTCATTGGAAATAACTGCTCATCTACTGTCATATGAAACGAAGGTTGGTACGATGCTTGTGAGTTCTCCACGAATCGAGTGAGTTCACGAATCGCACAAAATCTGTCATACAGGCGGCGTTGTGATCGAGTCCTTTGTTCATCAAAACGAATATGCTTCATAATGAATTTGAATTTGCTACGTGACATAGTGTCAGTGAATAGCTTTCGACCAAATTCATTAGACCAAAGAGAAAATAGAGGCTCATTTTTCTCAAGAAATACTCCTCGAGCAAAAAGGAGTCCAACAAATGAGTAGATATCTGCTAAGTCTATTGAGAATTCACTGTCGTTAGTTGTCTGAATGTGGGATAGGGTATATTGGTAAACTTTGCGCATGCATGATTCGTCGAATATTCTCAAAAATGCAGGCGTGACATTTCTGTAACTCAAAACCGCATTCAATGTAGGAATGAAATCAAACACGAGCTCTGGCTGTTTTGTTACTTTCATTTCATGAATCATACCGTCATGCGTTATTCCATAGAGATGGATTGTTAGCTGAGACCGTGCGACCTGAGATCGATGACAGACTGGGAACGTGGTGCATGAATTGAAGGACAATGCGGTGTATGAACTGTGTGATACAGGCATAAGTCGCGAGTGTAAGCAAGCTTTGTCTGTCGTTGCATTCACACATTATAAGCGTGAAAAATCTGAGCAACACACGAACATTTGATGATACTGGAGTAGTGAATCTCTATCAGATAACACAAAGGTGTCAAATGATACCTGCTGGTCTTTCTCGGTATATAAATGTGTCCGGCCAAAACTAGAATACTTGAAGAAAATTTATCGATAGTGTTCCGATATTTGAGCAATTCCATTCCTGGGTTCCGAAAAACATTACTCAAAACACAATACTTGACGAGTTTCAACGCTGTGATGCATCATGAAGTGTCAAATGACACCTCCGGTCTTTCTAGTGTTAAGCAAATTATGACATCAATCTTTAATTTTAAACCGTCGACAATCATTTAATGGAATCCAATGACGAAGAGAGTGTAGATATGATAATTAAGCTTCAAGAACGGTTTCGCATAATGCAGTTAAAGAGTCCGAAAGTGGCCAGACAAACTCATATTGACAATTTTTTTTAAACCACAATAGACAGTTATCTTCTAAACTTGCGTACCTTTTTGTGAGAAGAAATCTCTCTATAAAACATGTTCAATTGAACTGATCGATGTATTTAATTTTTGGTTTTAACTTCATGATAAAGGAAAGTGCGTAGATCATTATAATGCGTATATTAAGTGATCATTGACATAATTCACTGACCAGAAAATATATCAATTAACAAATTCGTATACACGTAGGAAACAGCATAAATTATTCAAATAATTAAGTTTCTCATGATGCAGAAGTACGAATAGAGTTTACGGTGATCATATACAATAACATAATATATGCATAATATTATATATTCTATAATGTATTTGCAAATAATTTCAGTATTTACATAATACTAATATACGCATGTGCAGAATATAACCACTATAAGTACTTCATATGATTAAAAAACGATAATAATAACGAGAAAGTGAGTATTGAAGTAAACGAAGATGGACGCCTTTACATAATGGACACCTGTTCTCAATGGACACTTTGAGCTGCCAAAAATGGTGTCCATTAAATAGAGGGTTTACTGTACGTACCTTCCTAGACTTTTCTATCCATCTCTTTGACTTTTATACATTATTGTATTTTGCTATGTTGATATGTCCAACCACTTATACTTTTGACAAGGTCGGTAGTGTCGAAAGCTTAAGAGAAATAGAATTTTAAGTAAAACAGCAGCAAGGCTCATTTCTTTAATTTTTAAAAAACTATTTGCCTTTTATTATTAATTTATTATTAAATTATTATTTTGTCTACACGACTATCAGATGGCTGTGTCCGCACTTCAGGATTACGAACCTGGATAGGTCAATATACAAATTTTATACTTTGTCTCACGTTGTCACAATCGGAGAGTACATGTTCCTCGGATTGTTTGGATACCGTAATTAATAAAATCTTGCTAGAAAACGATCATCTTCCATTGTTATTGACACATTTTCAAAGGTTCAGTCGTAACTGTGAAAAGTCTCTTGGTGTTGAATAGAAGCCCATACAGTGTATATCCATGTACCTTTTATAGATGAAAAGACAATACCATTTGTAAGACGCATTATCAACAATTAGATTTTTAGAATGATTCTTAAGGCGATTACACACAATTAACGCAATTAATATTTTCGTTAAGGAACGTAAAGCGCTCAAAACGATAACATTTGTCACCTGAGCTGGGTACGGACCGATAAAAGCGGCCGGGTTCCAGCTCTGCTCGACAAACCTTGTCTCCTTTTAATGCTTGTAAGCCTATGTGAGCCTTAGTTACTTGACGGATCCCTATTGCGTCTCCAAAGGATAAGTTTCCTGTTCTGCTCCACCACAACCATATCTTGGATGTTTGGCAGAACAGGAAGACGCCTTGAAGATAGCATAAGGGATCATTTTCCGCAGGGTCTCCCAAGCAATCTGAAATTGCCTCCGCGCTCAGCCACAGCTGATGGAAGTCTCGTATTAAAGTGAAATATTGCACTAATCATGATTTTATTTTGCATATTAACTACCCGAAGCCCGATTTGTGTAATCTAAAAGACCATGTCATACCGGCATCGCTTGACATCCTTGATTTACTTTGGTAATCACTTTTCATCGTTCTTTCACCGTTTTAAAATTTCTTTTAACCACTTGTTATTTATCCTAATTGCATTGGTACATAAATATTATTTTACTCTTTTCATGTTTCGGTATCTGCTGATTTCTAAGCGAATGACATCATATAATAGTTGCTTCGTCAGTATTTGTCATTTCTGTTGCTGTCATTGTCAGTAAATTGACTCCAGCGTGATACTATGTGTAGATAGCTGGGGAAACAAGTCGTGTCGGCATCAATAAAAGTTCATTAAAATGAATTTGGTCCATATTTTCATCTGTATATGTCTCAGACATGTTTGTCGGCAAAATATTAGTCATGGGCAATTCTGAGTCCGATTAAGACCTCCGACACTACACTGTGCCACAGCTAACAACAAAATTTTACTGTCTATCCTATTTTTGTTCAATGCGCTTGATTTAGTGATTATAATCACTCTCAATATTAAGTCTAATACGCGGAATAATTTCTTGAACATCCTAAACTCACGAGAGATGAGCCGTAGGAGTCCCAAATGTGGCGCTAAAACCTCAACTTTCATTATCTCGCATTTCTATCGATCCAAAACCTGTGCAATGTAGTGGGCATGCAGTTCTGACATTGATGGCATGCTATCTTCAGATATGAGCTAATATTCCGTCCGATTCGGATAGACAGTCGGATTACTGTTAGCAAGGCTGAACAAGTGCTAGAACAAAGTCATTATTAAGAGTGGAACATAAAGCTGCAACGACGAGTAAATAGTCTTTGAATCGACGCAAGAAAGTTCCATGCTGAAATTTCCCATCTGACCTAAACCAAACCAGTTGTTAATTTCCCAATTATATATGAGAAGGAGATGAGAGCGCTTGATCAACTAACTCGAAATCCAGTCGAAGTGGTTTCCAGTGGAAACTTTCCACCAACTGTGAAATCGGATCATGTTTGTACTGTCTGAAAACAATATCATGTCATTCACACGCGGGAAAGTGTCGCTGCGGAGAATCTCAAGGAAGAATAAGACTCTTTCTTGCCCCAATGATGGCTAGCATCAACTAGGAGCAGCCTGGATTCCTGGATCCGACGTCGAAACATTGACATATATATTTAAATATTCGACAAATGCACCAAAAATACACCATGCTTCTGTGTCCAGTCTTCGTGAATGCATTCCCGTATTTGTGGAAGAAATTTCCCCGTACAGAGAAAGGATCATTGGAAATGCAATCGAACTGTTGAAGTAGCTGTGGAAATGACCTGACTTTCGCTTTTTTCTACAAATTACTTTAAATGAAAGTCATTCCCTTCGGCAGTTTTCTCCATCACATCATCAATGGGAACTCCTGTCCATTGAAACCCTCAGCTGCCAAGAACACGAGATTCAAGAGACAGTCTACATACAGATTAAGGGGATCCATCAGCCACCAACATCCACGGGATGTGACTCCGACCACTCATCGCACACATCTGCAGCAATCGACAACAGTTTTGTTATCTCTCGTCCGAAATCTAGGACTTTCATGTTGTAACATTTCCCTTTACACTAAAACAGATCTCTTCATAGGCAACTTACTTTTGCTTTGAACGCTACCTTCTTTTGTTCACAATTTCGAGAACATTCATGACCGTGATTTACCCAATGGCTAAATGATTACATTCGAAAGGGAATCGAATTCCAATAGATTGTGTGTCTGCAACATGGTCTGAGTGTGAAGAGCACAGTATTCTTGGCAGGTCGGATTAATTACACGACTTTCAATTAATCGCCTTGTAGCAGTCGGTGGTTCATCAGACAGAGGGATAAAGCGTGGAAACCATGTCACAAAATGTCAGAGTCGGAACTATTTTACTTTTTAAGTAAAGAAGGTGTTGGGGGGTGCAGGGACGCCGGTCCCTGCATGAGTCCAAGAAGTCCATTTGATGAAAGGGAATCAGTTATAGAACTTGCTAAGAAAAGTTTTAGCTAAGCATTCGTTATATTTGTATATATTGGAATCCATTGACTGAATTTCAAGCGAATATGAATTTTACTTTTTATTTCAGAAAGATTATAGTAACACAAACACTCAAAGTTTTTGAAAATGGAAAACAATAATGAGAAACTTCGACCTTTGATCATTAACAGTCGGCAATATCTGAGAATATTGCACCAATAAGACTTAGTCTCGGTACCCATGAGCATAATTAGACATATCTATTTGCGTCAAAGTTTTGTGTGTTCCCAGACTTTGATGTTCTTGTTTATGAATAAATATTTCATGTTGATTGTCGTACAACTTATACAAATTAATGATTCTCTTTATTCATCTCACACGTAAATATTGAAAGATTAAACCTCCTCATCATATCTTCAAAGATGGGTGTAGATTGATGTGACATTTACCGTAAACAGCTGAAAATTGCTTGGTAAAAAAGACAAACTTTGAACTTAAAATTTGAATTTATTAAACCAACTCCGATTCAATCAATTTGCTTCATTAACAAATAACTCTGTACAATCTTCTTGAGATAACGAGCCCATATTTGCTTTACAGATGGAGAGATTAAAGATATTGGAGTTCTTCTGCTTTAAAGAAAGAACTAATAGAGAAACAGCAACGATATGATATTATCTATTCAACTCCTCTAATGGCAAAACACAAATAATCCTAAATACAGAATGCAACATTAATTGGAAAGCTTTTGATTTCAGTAACAGTAGTGTCGCGCACGTTGTTCTCAACTGTCGCCTCCAGAAAATCAGGCTATTATGCCAATATCGAAAGTGCTAATTCCGAATTACTGTTGTAATTACGGAGATGTTTTCGGGCTTCAGTCATTAAAGGATCAGACTAAGGTTGTGTGAAAGCTTACATGTAGACATCATAAATCAGCTATATCTCCAAGCTGTGAACATGGACTCTTAGTTTAATTCTAGTTTGCGAGACAATACGTGATATTTTCTTTCTTTTGAGTAATGTTCTTTTCAATTTTGTAATCATCTGTCGATGAGCTCAATACTTGACTTATGAGTAATTAAGTGCGGGCATTGGCTCATCACTTGGATGTGCACGTGTGACGCTCAGCTGTGCATAATCTCCGTGGTGTAAGTGGAATAGTAGGGCCTAAGAAAATGTTTAATGTGTCCTCTCCCTCCCTACCCCCATGAATTAGTCAAATTTTATAAAATACTTTGAAAAATGTTTGCAACTAACATAACCACTGAAGATAATAATTTTTAATCTTTTCTACAGATTTTTCCAATTCTTATAATCATTTGATAATTATGTACTGCATCCACATAAATGCGCCTCAGACGACTTTGTCTGTCATTTCAATCTTCGGTATTTTGGCACCTGTGAAATATGCTCATAACACTACTTATAAGTTCACCCGACCCGCCTTCTCTTTTGTACCTCAAATACGCACCCATCCAGAAGACGAACCATGATTGCTACTTCAGATCCTTCTTTGAGATGCTTAAATACGGATCTAGATTTTATGCAGAAGTGCATCTTTCTAGTAATTTTTCTTTACATTACCCTATATAATTAGTTATTTTCTTGTCATATCTGGACTTGGCATTTACAAAGAATATATATGCAATTCAGAAAATATGTCTGATAAATCTCGGACCCTTTTATACTCTAAATATTGTGCCTAACAGTGTATGATTCACAGATTCATATTTCAAAATAATGCAATTGTTTTTAAATCCGGTAGGTTGACTTCATGAGTTCAATTGTTAACGTGCTGCAATCAACGGCACATCGTCATCTCCTCAGACAGCTCAGTTTCAATACCTTGGGCTTAGATTTATCGTGATATATCGTGGTGAACCCATCAAAAATACAAAAAATTATGATTTTCAATGGCCAAATGTCTTGTTCGACCATTATATTTTATTATATTGATTGCTAATGACTCTCGAGGGCATTTCTTCTTTTCTATCAGATATCCACGCTGCTAAGCAGAAAGGGTCGTTATCCATAGGTCCGGAGAGTCACTGCATAGGCACCATGGGGCTGCATTACTAAGGGGTCCATCATGAAGGCGTCCGTTTAGTGATCTTGCTGTGCTACATCTGAGTTAAAGAATTGTGGACTGGTTCAATGCTGCCGGTAGGCCTACTACCAATTACTTTTCAGATCCCTACCAATACCTACTAAACCCATTCCTCCACTGTTCAACAATTTACCAGATAGACATTTAGTCTTACACTTCCTCGGATGATTTGTTAATTTACATAAAATACTTTTCAAAATGTTTGCAACTGAAATTACCAATAACAATGACTTTTTTATTTTTTCTGAAGATTTTTCAAATTCCTATAATCAATTCACAATTGTGCATTTTATCCTTAATAAAATCACCACTAAATGACTTTTTCCGGCAATTCAGTTGTCAAAGGAGGTATTCATTGAACCCGTTTTCTCTTTAGTATCTCAATTAATTACCCATCCAAAATGCGAACTGTCTTTTTCTGTTTCGAACCACTAATGTCTGCTACCTAAATTTGATTATTCACGATTTTGTTAGTGTTAATTTTAAATATCATTGAAATCTAAGGGGTTTAGAAAGATGCAAGTGCTAGATGCAGATTAATACTATAGTGTAGACATGGAAAACGAATAGAATTAAGAGCAGAATGGACGATATATTATGAAATATCAATATGCTATATCTATATATTCATTTAAATGTCAATATAATCTGATTTAATCAGTAATAATATATATATATATATGATAAAAATTCAAGAAGTGAGAACAAAATCTGACTTAAATCATTACGGGAACTACAAACGTTTCTGGCTTATTTGCCGTCATCAGTGTAGTGCCGATAAATCGTCATCCGACCTCCAGATCTACAATTAATGAAATAATTCAAATCTTGTTCTCAGAACTCGGGTTCAAAAATTAAATCTAATGGCATCTGATTTACTGATTCTCTACAATAGGGTATACTACACTGATGACGTCAAATAAGCCAGAAACGTTTGTAGTTCCCGTAATGATTTAAGTCAGATTTTGTTCTCACCTCCTGAATATATATATATATACACGTATATATATATAATACAAAAACAGAGTAATCAAAATGGAAATAATATAAATAGTAGAAAACTCAGGAAAAAGTCATTAACTTAATTTCCAACCGGTTTCACCTGTTGATGCAGGCTATTCATGGAAAATGAATGTATTTGAAATCAATAGCACATAATATAAAATAATACATAGAAATAAACTTAAGGTGATCGTTCATTCAATGTGGGATGAAGGAGCTTGATCATAGCTTTTTCTTTTAGTTTCCTTTGGTGCCGAGTTACTGCAGAGATACGCTTCATTTTTTGGAAATTATGGCATCTTGTTGCACTGTGGATTTTGATATTGATGACATCTTGCTTGCCACATTTGATGTTGTATCACTATACACTAAAATACCTCTTTCTTTGGGTATAGAGGCTATCAGTTTCTGGATAAACGAAAAACGTTCTTATATCCCGGAAAGGTTCTCTAACGAGTTCATAATTTCAGCTGTTCGCTTTGTTTTAGAAAATAATTACTTTGCTTTCGAAGATTCTATCTACTTGCAGACATCAGGAACGGCCATGGGCACAAAAATGGCCCCTACATTTGCTATTCTTGTAATGGGTTTCTTAGAGGAAAAGCTTTATCACACTGTGAGAGAAATGTATAATAATGATATCTCTTCAAAAATTATAGCGAGGTGGACTCGCTACATTGATGATTGTTGGATTGTGTGGGATCGTAGCTTTGGCTGTATAGAAGAATTTTGTGCGATTTTGAATAACTTACATGATAACATAAAATTTACAATGGAATGCAGCGAAAGTCAGGTGCATTTTTTAGACGTTCAAATTTACAAACACAACAATAAATTAGAATATGACATTTATAGAAAGGTCACCGACAGTCAAAGCTATGTCCCTTTTACCTCTGCTCATCCGAAGCATATCTTATTAAATATCCCTTTTATGTTAGCGAGACGTATTTATACGATTGTTTCTAATAATGACAGGAAGGCAGTTCAATTAGCGACTCTAAAATCCAGTTTGCTAAAATTAAAGTATCCATCAGATCTTATTGATAGTGCATTTTCCCGTGCTTCTCGTTGTGATACCAGAATTGTAGAGAAGTTTGATAATAAAGCTATTCCTTAAATTTGTACATTTAATAAAAATAACCCCAACGTTTTTGCAAATGTGATAAAACCTGTTTTCCGACAGCTTGAAATTGATAACCCCTTTCCAGGATCGTAAAATCTTCAGATCATACCGTCAACCCCCATCTTTGCTCAGAATTTTAAATAAGAATTATCGCCCTACTATTACCGGCGTCTCTAGATGTGGGGACTCACACTGTGGTTGTTGCGATTTTTTGATCACGGGCACATCTATCAACTTAAAGTGTGGCAATTATACCAGGACTTTTTCTATCAAGAAGAACTTGAATTGTTTGTCCAAAAATGTCATTTATATTTTGAGATGTAGATCTTGCAATGAGTTTTATGTGGGGCAGACTGGCGATTTATTTAGAAACAGACTGACTGTCCATAGACAACATATTTTTCATGCTGAGGTTAGCAGGCATATAGCTGTTTGTGCAAACGGCATGAATCCCATGTTTGAGGCTGCTCCCATCTACCAATTACATCCAGGCGCCACTCGAATAGAGCGCGAACTAAAAGAAAAAGCTATGATCAAGCTCCTTCATTCCACATTGAATGAACGATCACCTTAAGTTTATTTCTATGTATTATTTTATATTATGTGCTATTGATTTCAAATACATTCATTTTCCATGAATAGCCTGCATCAACAGGTGAAACCGGTTGGAAATTAAGTTAATGACTTTTTCCTGAGTTTTCTACTATTTATATATATATATATATATACTCATTGACAAAATTTTTGAAACATTTACTTCTTTAACTTCTTTCATTTTTGACTGGTATATATACCTGTATGTATGATACCTTGATAATTTAGTCACAATCTCCACCAAGTCGCTAGCACAGAAAAACAACGCATGTAGCAGATTCAACTTTAATAGCGCGTGTTCCCCCCCCCTCCTCTAGCTCCAATACATTCAGTAATCCGAGATGGCATGGATTCACAAAGTTTCTGAATGAAGGATGTTCCAAGGAGAAGCCACTGCTCTGTCAGTCTTTCAGAGAGAATCTTCAGGGACACTGGCGGAAGTGAATAGCGGTCTCTCACTCGCCGCCCAAGCTCGTCCCAGACTTGTTCAATGGGTGACAAGTCAGGTGAGCGTGCAGGCCAGTCAAGGGTTTGAATGTTCAATCTCCTAACAGTGGCAATGACAACCGAGGAGTGATGTGGTCTTGCGTTGTCGTCTTGGAAGACGAGATCCTCCACCCTGACCACTGGGGCCACAACAGGAAGCACAATTTCATTGAGATACCTCTCTCCAGTCAACGTGCCTTTGATGATGACTGCTGTCGTTCGTCCGCCATGCCAAATGCCATCCCACAGCATCCACTTCCACCACCATATCTGTCATGTTCTTTAATACAGCATGGGGCAAAGCGTTCACCTGGAAGACGATGCACTCTGACACGACCGTCATTGAAATCCAGAGTGAATTTCGATTCATCGGTCCACAAGACTTTCTGCCAGTGATGGTCATTCCATGAGCGATGGGCATCACACCAGGCAACTCGTCTTCTGCGGTGCTCAAAACTCAATGGAATTAGGACAGCTGGTCGTCGCGATTGAATTCCAGCTTCTCGCAATCTTCGGCAAGCCGTTCGAACGCTACAGTCTATATTTGAGGCACTCTTCCAGTGTACGACTAGCTTTGGGACTGACACAAATCTATTCCTCTTTGCAGCTAAAACTAGACGTGCGTCTGTCCTTCCTGCAGACTTTCTTGGTCGACCAGATCCCTTCTTCTTTTTAACATCTCCTTCTGCTTTCCATCGACACCCCCAGCTCCAAACAACGACTCTCGATAGTTGCAGCTCTTCGGCAACACTCTCACAACTTCTACCACAACGAATCATTCCAATAGCCATACCTCTGGTAAACTGATCGTGTGCCATTTTATTTTACAAAAGCTGGATTTCAGTTCACGTTTATGTTCAATTTGTAAAAGCAATTGTGACAGTTGTATCGATAACAAAATTTGAAATTTGACCACCATAGATCTCTCTCCATTCTCTAATGTGTTGAATGGTAATACATAGAAAGCGAGATATTGCATCATACCTGAGAAAAAAATGAAACAAACCTCAATTCAAGTTTGTTTCATTAATTATGTCAATGAGTATATATGTATATTAAGACAAGCAACCTAGCAATTGATAAATTTATCAAATCTCACGTTCCTGTGTTAAAGCAGTGCCTGGCTAATTCACGCTCTCAACAGATGGTCCGGTGGCCTTGTGGTTAGAGGGTATGCTTGCACGTCCTCTACCTCCAACGTCGCTGGTTCAAACCTGCCCATGACTGATGAGGCCCAACAGGCCGAAACATGTCTCGTGGTGGCTACATCTGTTGAGATTTTATGATATATATACATGTATATGTGTGCGTGTACATATTGTATTGCATGTATTTATACACCTAATACACGTATTTCATTTATTAATGATTAATATTCTTGCTAATTGTATCATCCCTGTATTTATGAAATATCTTTGCTTTTTCATCATCATATTATCATCATCAAAAATCTTATACAAAGGAAAAAACAGATGGGTTAGATAATTCTCGGCATGTTAACTGAGATGTATTTATCTTTATGGAAATCAGGTGCTCAAATGAATGTTTTTCAACATGTTTTCATTGTTATGAAATATACGAGTATTTATGAAACACTGGGTACACAAGTTTGTCGTCAATGGTTTGGAGGATGTTTTCACGTAACACACGTTATTGTTGATTTAAAAACCATTATGTAGTTGATGTACATTCCCCATCGCAAACATGCCAAACATGAATTCTGTAGGTGTGTACATGATCATTTCAAGTTAAGTCAGATTTTACTGTATTTTTTACTGACACATACATGTACTTAGCCGTTGGCGGTACAGGAATTTCAGCTTTAAGACGTCAGCGCAGCTGTAGATTGGTTGTAGTAAATTCAGTCTGCAAACTTCTCTTATAGAGATACAGAAAAACAGAAAAGCAAGGTTGACAGACGATTGCCTGTTTGTAGAGACATCCAATTCACAGTGGAAAATGAAAACCAAACACAAAACGTGTTCCCAGCTGCAGTTATGACATTCATCTCTTCGACTTACATGTACATGGTTTACTTAATGAAACAGCAAAAATCAGATGATTAAGTTATCCAGACCTTGAACATTATGAAATGAATCTCCCCTGTGCTGAACATTTGTACTGCAGGATATCAATTATGAGCGCGGTTGCACAATACACAGTGCGCGGCAGCAAGTTGAAAACTTGGCATAAATCTACGGACACGTGCATTTTTCAACACCTAAAAATTGTTTACTATTAGGAAAGATCGACAAATTTATAATCATCTGACACAGAATTTTTGGATATATCATTTGAATGTTGTTGAATTAATTGTTTTTGAAATTGGTGGTTCCTAGAGGCCCATAAACCCGAAAGCACCAAATTTTCTTTGGTGACAAGAAAGAAAAAAAATTTTTCTTGTTTTGACAAGCGCATAAATCAATTTGAAACATTCTTCTTGTGATATTCAAAACCGTCACAAGATAGACTTTCAGAAAATATATAGTTTGATAGTGTTTTCTCCAAGTTTATAGGCAATATTTTGAAAGTAGTATAGATAGATAATGTGGCGATTTTTTCATTTTCAGAATATTTCTTCGATGGGCCTTAAATTTACCCAACAAAAGCAGAAAACACTAGTTTTGAGGTAAATAAATGCCACCAGTTAGTTAACAGTGTTATTTCTGTTATTATCGCAAAACATTCTGAAAATGAAAAAATCGTCACATTATCTATCTATACTACTTTCAAAATATTGCCTATAAACTTCGAGAAAACACTTTCAAACTATATATTTTCTGAAAGCCAATCTTGTGACGGTTTTGAATATCACAAGAAGAATGTTTCAAATTGATTTATGCGCTTGTCAAAACAAGTCAAAAAAATTTGGTGCTTTCGGGTTTATGGGCCTCTAGGAACCACCAATTTCAAAAACAATTAATTCAACAATATTCAAATGATAGATCCGAAAATTCTCTTTCTGATGATTATAAATTTGTCGATATTTCCTAATAGTAAACAATTTTCAGGTGTTGGAAAAAATACGTGTCCGTGATTTATGCCAAGTTTAAAACTTGCTGTCGTGCACTGTATGCGTGCAGGAAAGTCTAGGCGTCGTGAAAGTGCCTCCTGTTGCATATGAAATTTGCCAGCCCTTACGTAAAGGACCGTATCCTGTCCTCGCAGTTCTCATAGGGGAAGCTGAGAGACAATCTGAAATTGTAAGGAAGCATTTCACCTCATTTGCATACACAAAGATTCCCCTCCTTTGACACGACTTGAGGAAAGGCGATTATACGACAGAATGAAGATGATGAAACAGAATCTCTCACTCCAAATGATAGCACGAAAATGTGCATAAGAAACGGTAAACTGATGAAGAACAGCGATGTCATTGATGCCGTAAATGTAGAAAACCAACAATTCTGACTCCTGAATTCTGATCATGGTGGAGAGCTCACTACATCGCAGCTGTTAATGAGGTGTATTGATTTTTGTCAACAAGAACTTCTTTCTTGAAAGACTGCGGGTTTTCTGGCTTGAATTGGCTGTGTGATGATCCCATGATTATCAAGTCATGATTCAATGCGCTGTCCACTTTCCGTACATCAATAACCTTTGGCCCATGACTCAGTAGCACATATAGCAGCTGGAGGGCTTATTATCAAGAGCAGTAACAAACTCATTTCATTTACCATATTGAGAAAGTTCAAAAAATATTCACTCTTTCCTTCCCCAGTTGACAGGACTAGATTGCCGTTCTAAAATTAGGACTATTGAAGTGCAGACTTTCTACCGGGTAAGTGCAGGGCGGCTTTGATAGTCTCATCTTTCAGCACAAGATGTTCAGACTGTGGAAGTGCAGACCTCTGACTGAGTGATTTCTTCAATCTGTAAACTCGCGTGCATTCACGAAAGCTACTGATGCCCATCAGTGATCAAAAGTTTCGTAGCAGTTCTAGCAAGTTATTTGTAGTAGATGCACTCTGATTGGCAGATCTGGACTGTATTCCGAATTAGGTTGTATTTCTCTTTCAGTTTACTGGAAAAGATGACTGATTAAACAGCGATGGCTGATGCCGGAACTTAGCAAGTGGGCAAAAAGAAATTCGTAATACCTCATAGAAATAGGAACAAAGTCGTGCATCGCCTGCAGATTGCTGCAAATTTCATGAAAGTGCTTCGATTACCACGATTTCTTCAGACTGAAGAATTCAGATCATTGCGCACAAGTGTTCCGAATAATGTTCGGAATAATAGGCGCACAAAAATGGGCTCACCTGGTGTTTTCACCATCCTCTTCCCAGCATTCCTGACTGCATACACCATAGAAATTGATAACAATAAAACCTCTAGAATGGATGTAACGCTTCATGCAATACACAATAGTGGCACAGACATCTCACGCATTTTCACTCAACGGCTGCCTCATTGGGTTAGAATCAGTTACATGTGTAAATCTAAGTCCCAACTTAGTTCCCCCGACTGTGCCGCGACCTTGAGTCAATTTTCATCCTAGTGAACTTCAGATAAACAATCTATTTCTATGGCATACACTGAATGTAGCCAGATAGCGATGTGTGTATTGCTGTGTTCGAAGTGATATTACAACACGTACGCCACTCACTTAATAGAGTGCATTAATAGAGATAGCACTAGCCGAGCACTACCCTAGCTCTACCCTAGTGCTACCGTAGCAGCAACTTCCGTATTAATAAAGGTAGCAAAAGAGTAGCGCTAGGGTAGCACTATGTCTCAGAGCTAGCGCTAGGTTGTCGTATTAATAAATATAGTAACTATCCTAGTGCTAGCCTAGCACTATCCTAGCGCCATGTCCAAAATCTGTTAAATTCCCTAGCAAGGTCAAGACCTTGCTAGGGATGATGCTAGATTGAATATTTAAGAGCAATATTGAAGGATATCTAATGTTATGTTTGCAGCATAGCAATGTTGAGCGCATTAGCTTCAAGATGGTGTATGATTTTTCTAATTTGAATAAACATATCGAATCATAAACTGCAATCATAAAAGTTATTCCATAACTGAATAAATTTTGTGCTAAAATGGAATTTAAGCGACACATTCTATTTATGCGTTACACTTTTGCACTAGACGTCCTGATAATGGAATGGATAGTTATTTTCAACATTTACACAACCAATATTCATAATTATGAATTTCACTTAATGACGACAAAATGGATTATCATTGATGATAATTGCTTGCGCATGAAGTAATGCAACGGTGCTAATATTCTGTGATTTTCATAGTTTTCAAATTTGCTGAATCGTGGGTTTGCTATTTAAGAATCTCAAGCGCATTTTTAAATACCCATACAAACGCATTTCAAATTGCTTGACATTCATAATCGTTGATGAATTTGTATGATAATGAAATTGTAATGAAATAGTGTGCTTGAAATTGCCAGTTAGTCGAATTGTAATTTTTTTATCTCAGTAGCCTGATAAGAATCAAGTCGTATTGGCAATAAATTGGCAAACATTTTCTCTCCAGAAAGCTTTAGAAAATAATTAGGATTTGATCAAAAACGTTCAAGATAGGAATTACAATAATACATCATATCCTTTTAAATGTAGTGACTTGTTCACAATTTAATCAGTCAGACGATTCGAGGGATTCATTTTCTGATATTTCATTCTCAGATTTTAACTTATACTCTAAATCCATAATTAGAGGAATCATGGCATGAGAGGATCCCACTACGCTTAGATGTTAATTGTTGAGAATTACTTTCCAATACCTACCAAAATAATGAGACTGAGACTACGCATTGAGTTGGACTGCCATTGCTCCATCGTGTGCGGTGGGGGGGGGGGGGGTCATATGTTGTGTCACTTACTTGGCAGCATATTATTAGAAATGCATTCTACACTGTTTTTACACTTTGAAATTTAGCCAACTATTATGTTGCATAAAAGATCAGAAAATCATGCTGATTGGAATGAGCCCCATTTCATGCATCGAATTATTCAACCATTTTTCATAAGCAAGGATTTACATATTTGATGTTTTATCTTCTCTGAATGATAAGTGTCAACACACGGGCGGGAAATACGGTAATCACTTTGATCCCCGATAACCAGCCTTTTATTGTCAACGCCAAACGCACGCGCATGTACAAATTTTCTCTCGAGGTTGAGCCTCTAATTGACAGATTTCTATATTCCACATTTTCACTACTGTTCGGCCTGCTCTTAATTCAGCAATATTCTAGGGATTATTTTAAAATTTCGTTGAGTCAATCCAAATTCGTTATTACAGTAATCATAATTCGGAGTTCAATTCACGTGCGAAGATGTCAAGTGGCTAAAATTCTTAAATTCATCCTTTCAACCGCAAATAGTTCACTACTGAAATTCACGTTACATTTCACTCTATTGTGTTGGACGTTGATTACTGCAAGCCAAGGACGTCATCATATTCATTTATTGTAAATAATGCAAAATTAGCTCATTCTGATGTCATATTGACGATTGGGAGATGATGTCGATTAAAATGAGCCCCATTTCATGTATTAAACTATTTAACAATGGTTCATTACTTTCATAATGAATCTCACTTCCGTTTCTGTCGTCTCCCCGAGAAAAGAGTAGCTGCTAAAAATATGTAGTCTATTTGCTAAAAGATATCTACAATTCCGAGCTTTCGCGAGCCGGCTCGCATTGTCAAGGTTTGGCAGGAGCTAATCGTTCATCATTTTGATGTTTGATTTTGCAAGAATAGAATAGAATAGAAGGCGTTTATTCTTTCATCAAAGCCTCAATAATGGCAATCGTGAGGCCAAAACTTTCATGAAACTTTTTCACACAATTATACAAGCAGTAGTTCAAAACTAAGTGGAATGAAGAGAATACATAAAACATTAAAAGTCATTATTCACAAATTCAACTATTGACACAATGAATGAGCGTGAACGCATTGAATTTTTGGGTTCGGGAATGGAGAACTTGTTCGTGAAATTGAGTTTTCGGGGTACCAAGGCAGTCATCATTTTAATGTTTTATCTTCTCTGAATGACAAGTGTCAACAGGCGGGAATGAAGGAAATTGCTTTGATCTCCGACATTCACACTTGTGTTGTTGACACTGAACACGCGCGGTTCAACATATTTGCACTGCGAATGTGCGTCAAATTGCCAGATTTCTATGACTCGATTGCCGGTCGTGAGAACAGGTGGTGAATGCAGCTGCGCGCTGAATCGGCTCGTCAATGATACTTGATCTAGCATTAACTGGCGTCGGAGTTGACGCTAGGCTTTCTCTATTAATATGGAGGAACTCAACTTACTCAACTTGCCTAGCGCTACCCCTAGGAAATGTTATAGCAGATGCTAGCTTTATTAATACGGCCCCAGAAGGCCGACTGACAGCTTATTTGTTGAAAGCACAGAATTAGATTCATCTGCGAGCGCTTCGGTTCTGCGAGCGCAAACCGAAGCAGATAAACAAAACATTTAATTCTTCGGTTGAAAGAGTGTGTGCAATATCCAATAGTAGTATCCCATACGATATACGACACATACCTGCTAAGAGCACTGCAGGAGAGAACTCTAATTCTGTGGTCCATCCGTTTTATAACATCGAATGGGTAGACTGAAAATATGAAGCGCTTTACATACAACCGTTCGAATGAAATTGAATAACCCCTAATCGAAACAAGGTCACCACCACAGAAATCCGACACTATAATAAAGGACCTGCAAGTACATGGATATCTAAGACAACATTAGACATGCCCTGTGATGACGGCTGTACTCTGTCAGTATGGTTGACACTAGGAATGCGCGGGTACTTTGCCAGTGTCCTTTGTAGACATTCACGGCTACTATCATTTCTCTTGATATTAAAAATCACTTTGATATAATCACTTAGAATAAATTGCTTTACGGCAAGTATCTTACAACCTTCGCATGTTTCAGTAATTTGATTCTCACAATTCAACACCTCTGGTTTTTAACCCGTAATAATGAAAGCACCATAGATTGCTCGGTGCTTCGTCCGCTCTCTATTGGAGCGTACACGGAACTAAATGAAATCACAGCGTGGACAGTTGCAAAGACCGTCATGACAATTACTCAGGCTGGCTGGCACTACACACAAGATACAGAGGACAATAGTAGCTACGTCACAACATCGCAGTTGAAATAGTGAAGTTTACGTCAAACGTGGAAAGTAACGGAATCAGAAGATGCGCAAATCGAAGCCAAAGTTAAGTTAATCAAAGTCAAAGTTAATTAATTAAATCAGATTCAATACCATGACAAAATTGATAGTAATACTGCTAATACAATGAAATAATACTGCTAATTCTAACTAAAGTACAATACAAAAATCGAATGAAATGAGATATGTAATTAAATGAAATATGTAAGAAAAAAATAAAATCAAAAAAGAATCCAAACAGAGAAAACAAAAAATGATGAAAAAAATAAAAATGAAAAATAAGGAAAATAAGTAAGAAAAAAGAGAAAATATCACAGAATAGTGGACCCGAAAATACGATCTTTCTGGACAGATAGACTCGGCTTCAACCTCTGGTTTTTCACAAAGTCGGGAAGATATTTCTATGCGCTCTGCTCGTGCCACCAGCATGAAAAATGATTTGCCAGCTGGAATCGAATCCAGTCCTCGAAATGTTAACGCGGCACGAAGTTCACGAAGCCAAGCGCTTGCTCACAGTCTTAGTAATCCGACATTCTATAGAATGAAGGTCTAGAATGGCCATGGACATCAAAGACAACAGAGCGACGTGGACATGCGTTCTCATAACAACGGTACCTATACGATGGCGACTCCCCCTAGTTGACAATAGGAAGGTCACAGCAGCAGTCAATGTGCTCTATAAATATTCACATCGATCTCTTCATGCATAAAGGCATTTTGATAGAATAATTTACAATAAATCGCCTAATAAATCTACAACTGCTGCATGGTTCAGTTATTTGCTTATTTTAAAGATTAGGCAATCGGCGCCTAGTCGAGTACCTGAAATGACCATCCACAAACAGCTGCTGTCCGTTCCAGTCTGATTAACTTCAGCAAAGTGAACAGTCGGATTTCTATGGTCATAGCGAAGCGCAAAGGAGCATAGAAATATTTTGTCGACCTGTTGAAACGCCAGAGATTCTCCGATGTCTCCAGGAGGCAGTTGCCATTGTATACATGTAATTTGATTCTCCTTAAAATCCAGTACCTTTGACGCATAGATCGGTGTCTACGTGCAAATGAGTGGCTGGAATGACCATCATGAAACAGCTACTGTCGAATCATAAAAAGCGGACCACCTAAATTTCTCAGAGAATCGATTCTCATGTCTTCCAGTCTCGTCGCACATCAGCGTGCCATACATCATTGGAGAGCTTTCATTCTCAGCACTATTAATGAATTGATAAACTTTCGTCCGTTGTTGCATACGAGTTGCTCAAAATATGAAAAACACTGAATTTACAGATTGCAATTTTCAATATATAGTTATAGCTTGCCTTTGAGGTTTATACTGCTTTTTATTGACTACAGTCTGTTGAATTCAAGTTTCCATTCATTGAATTCAAGATTCGATATCCAATGTTCAACTTTCGATAACACAGATTCATGTTTCGATAACTATGATTCAACTTTCCATGATGATAGATTCAAGATTCCATATCATGGATTCAAGTTTCCATGATTTTTTTATCAAATTGGTTCACACAATTCTTCACATAATTTTCATTTCTATGAATATATGCGGATGACTTGGATCTCTATAGAACTTCAAAATTTTAAATTTAAGAATTATGTGCGAATAAATTGATAAATACTCGTAGACATTTGATTCACTGAGTTACAGTTATCATCGAATATAAAAATAAAAAATGAAAAGAGGCTACAGCAAAATATCAAACCATGACAAGGAGAGATTATTGAGAACCTACCTCTATGATCGCAATAATTTTAAGACTTTTTGTGACACAATGGGAATCAAGTATAACTCTGGTCATCGAACAGTTATGAGAGCATTAGAGCAGGAGACCCATCTCGTTTCACCTAAGAACTGTTGGGGAGGTAAACGATATCACAAGATAGGAAACGAGCACATTGACTTTTGATAAATAAGCTTGGGGATGATCCGCTGCTGGATCTGAACGACCTGAAATCAATTTTATCTGAAGCCAGAAACATCGAAGTAGATAAGTCAACGATCTCGCTGCATCTCAAAAATCGCTCCATTTCATACAAAAAGTGCTACTCGCAGCCAATAACAAGCGACACTATTTTCACGAAAGAAAAGCGCTTTGAGTATGCTCAACGGTACATGAGAGACATCTCCAATGTGGACAAATGCATTTGGGTCGACGAAACTAATATTGGTGTTTGGAGTCACTGCAGTCGAGGAAGAGCTGCAGTTGGAAACAAGGCTGTAATAAAAAGGACAGCGAGCAAAGGCGCAAACCTGAACATGATAATGGCCGTCTCTCATAATGACATTGTCCATCACACTATGAAACTCGGGTCATACAAGAAACACGATTATCAGACCTTCATTGCAGAGTGTTGCATGAAGCAGGGCAATCCATTATTGAGAGTTTCTTTCATCATGGACAATCCATCTATTCATAATGAACCAGATTTGTTCATTGATAGATCCGTGTTCCAAACATGAACACTCATAAATTGAGTTCATACAGTCCACAATTGAATCCAATTGAAGAGTCTTTTTCAGTCATCAAGCATCACGCAAAGAAGTTCCTGAACACAAGCCGCGACAGACTCCTAAACAAGCCAGAATCAGTAACTTGGGCATGTCACAAGGAATCTGTCTTGACAGATGCTATGAATCATGGTCTGAGCCACTTGACAGCTGATGTCATTCAGAGTCAAATAACGCATATGAACAAGTTTCTTTTAAAAGCTATCAATCGTGAAAGCTTCTTCTTGTGATTTCTGGCAGTGTTCCATAGTACCACACAATTGCATGTTTATATTCTGCATTACATAGCATGTACTTTCATGAATTGTTTTATAGACACAAGAATCATCGCATGGAAAGATGAAAAAGGGAACTGCATGGGTCAGAAACAAATTTAGCAGAAATATAGCAATTGGAGCTAAGTGCAGATTATAATCAAATAAATAATTATTTTACAAATTGTTTGAGAAAAGTAGCTGACATGTAATTATCGCAAATAAGTATAGAATCAATTAGCAACAAGTCAATAGTTAACACTCATTCAAATATTAAACGCATACAATATTCAAATATACTGTTATCAAATACTTGAAAGACATTTGTACACATGTCCCACTGGGATGGGCCATGGAGCTATAGACCTTTGAGGTTAATATACCTTGAATCAAAAATTGACGAAGCTCCCACTAAATTGACATCCCAAGACTGTCTCCATTCTTCCCAGCCGTCTTGAACGGGTAAAGTCTAAATCCTGGAACTTGACCTTGTGATTTTTTTGCTTGTGTTTTCTGTTTGCTGTATTATACTTGAATTTGATAAGATTATACATATGATAATACAGCAGTCTGCTCTGTGCTTCATATGACATGAAACTGCGAATATAATTAATGAAATAAAATATGTATAATCAAAATTTAAAAATGACGTTCATCTTTTTGCTATACAGTGGTTTAAAGATGAAAAGTAGCAGCAAATTGACAATTTCTGAAAACCCCTGAAGTCAAAAATAGAAGTTCTGAGATCAAAATCAAAAAATCTTAAGGCAAAGTTAGAAGTTCAGAAAATGAAGTTAAAACTTCTGAAATCAAACTTGAAAAAGGTGTAGACACTGCATCGGAATTCGCACGCGGAGATGATTTTTTGACAATATGTTAATTTTGAAGTTCTATAGAGATCCAAGTCATCCGCATATATTCATAGAAATGAAAATTATGTGAAGAATTGTGTGAACCAATTTGATAAAAAAATCATGGAAACTTGAATCCATGATATGGAATCTTGAATCTATGATCATGGAAAGTTGAATCATAGTTATCGAAACATGAATCTGTGTTATCGAAAGTTGAACATTGGATATCGAATCTTGAATTCAATGAATGGAAACTTGAATTCAACAGACTGTAGCTATGGCGTGATATAAACCGAGCCATAGGCGAGGTGTCTACCATAGCTACTCAATAAAAGGAGTATAAACCTCAAAGGCAAGGGATAACGATATTATCAACCATAGAAGTAGATAATAGGACTTTCTATGGCATTGTTAATTTCTATGTTATTAACCGACACCAGACAAAGCAGCTTGTATTGCAAAATTTAATATCACTATCTGGATCAACTGATACAACATCAACCGCTTGAGTTAGTGATCGCAGGGATGTCTATGAATCTATGATATAGAACTATATCGTTCTATTCATAGACATCGTTGGTGATATCAATTTTGATAATCGACAGAAAAAGTCCTAGAAATGCATAGATAGAAGCACCATGTTACAGTGAATGCCAACGAATTGACGGCTATTTATGGAATGAATCAATATTATTTGAAGAATGTCCGCACTGATTGTCAGGTTTGAGATTTGCATAGAACACTTCCACAGGAGGTTGATAATATGAAAACATGTGAGTATGATAATGAATCAGACGCTGGGAGAGAGCATTTTCTGAGCTCTCTTTTGACATATTGTTCATCAAAATCGGTGAACTAATAAAAGATTTGTGACATCATGAAATTGTCACAAAATCATGAGTCTTGTGACTGAAAATGTTAAATATTGTCATTCTTTTATAAACAATGTTCGTGTTTGGTATGTCCGGAATCCTTGCAATGTAAGGAGTATGAATGTGCAAGTTTTATTCAAATAAACTCAATCAATAGCTCTTTTTCAAGCTTCTTCAACATTTTTCCTCATTCCTGCAAAAGTACACAAAAAATGAAGGTAATCCAATATGCAGTCATTGTGAGCGAAAAAAGACATGCCTTCGCTATTTGTTTTGGTTTGGACCTTCGTTCATCTTGCATGCTGTTTGTGGACTTTAGCGGGAATGAGAAAAAATGTTGACGAAGCTTGAAAAAGTACTATTGAGTTTATTTGGATAAAACTTGAATATTCGCATTCCTTAAGCCACATCAGTATTTTGGCACTTACTGCGTATTATCAGACAAGTTTCCTGCTTATCAGACAATTTTTGTATCATCGCACGAACTAATTTACATTATTGCGTTTACTGCCTATCATACTACTTATGACTAACATATACACTTTTATTGAAATTGGATGGTATCCTTGATAATTTTCAATTATAGAATATACAATGTTGTAAATAAGTAGGGTTCTTTGTATACACGTTGAGGCATGGCAATAACAGGTCTGGATATTTGACGTAATGATGCCATCTTTTAATTCTGTTTTTTACAATGTTTTTCACAACTTTTAAGGGTCTATATACTTCCTTAAAGTTGACATTGACGTAGCGGACTTGTAAAGTATCAGAGGTGTTCATAATGCGAGTTTGAATGAGTGGAGCAGAGTTAGAACCTATGTGATTAGGAGTGACTAGTTGCCATTAGCTGATGTTGAATAGTTTGATCATACGTGTATTTTAAAACACTTTGAGTTTGAGAGACAATACTTTTAGAGAAGTAGACAGAAGTGTCTGATATTTTGGCGAATAATTGTCTCATCTTGTCTGCTCTGAACAGCCACTTCTGGCTGTTGATTGTCCCATGTTGTGTGTTGCAATTGTCTGATCATTTTGGCTGTTATTTTGTCTGATTTTTGGCTGTCTACAGTTTACAGTGTAGGTCACCGATTTTGATGACCAGTATATCAAAAGAGAGCTCAGAAAATGCTCGTTCTCCCCAAGCCTGAATAATTATTATCAAACTCACATGGCTTCCTTTTGAAATATTGCAGTTTGTAAAATGAGTGATTTTCGTATTTTGAGCACTGCTCAACATATACAGCTACGGATACATGTCTAGAATGCAAACTCTTGAATGATGGCTCCTTGACGTTTAGAAGATATGAGAATCGATTGAATTTCAGCGAAATTTAGGTGGTCTGATTTTTATTATCAGATCGCATAGAAATAGATTGTTTATCTGAAGTTCGCTAGAATGGAAATTGACTCAAAGTCGCGGCACATTTGAGGGAACTAAGTTGGGGAATGAAGAGCCAATTAAAAGCTTAAATTTACGCATGTGACTGATTGTAATCCAATGATACAGCCGTTGACAAGTGTATCCAAGTGAAAATGCGTGCGATTTATGTGCCACTATTGTGTTTTGCATGAAGCTTAATTTCCATTCTAGAGGTTTTATTGTTGTCAATTTCTATGTCAGATCGGTTTCTGTTGATTGTTGAAAAGTTGTTTACATCTTCTGGTGCTAAAAAGGTCATTTTCAAGCTTTCAATATCTATGGTGTCTAGACGTCTGCTGTACACATTCAAATCAAGTTGTTGGTTGATCCAGATCACTTAGATAAGTGAAAATTCAGATTACTATGGTTTGTGCTATCTAAATCGAATGTAGGCCTTCATATTCAGTAGTTTGAGATTTCCTAATGCGAAGCCGAATATTTCCGGGCAGACAGTGAAATGTAGCCTACCTCAGCTAGAATACAGAGACATCGAGGCTTGTGCCAGGAGACTTTCCACCTACCTCTCTTTTTCCGAGGGTGAAATTTAGAGATAGCGGCTTCCAGAAATACTTTTTCTGGTCAGCAACTTAGATTGGGGGTGTCACAACAGCGGCCAGTGTGGAGGATTCCGCTGCACTCTCGATCAAGAGCTTCTTATATCCCTGAGGCATGATGATTAGATGGCATTGGCACGGGGAGAGGATCCACAATCCCCGGACCCCCTGGCCTGGTGCAGCCGTCAATGGTAGCGATTTCTCTATGAACTGACTATAAATCATCTGGCGATAATCAATCACATATGTTTGCAATTTTCCTTTGCCATGACACGAGTGTTACGCAACATCCGTGAATTATCGGTCATTACCGAGAACAGTTTCATCATTCGATGAACTAACTTATCGATGATAAACAAGTCAGGATCAGTAATTTTGATGATTTAACATCGAAGTATTGATGTACAGCTCCGAACTATGGCCGCATTCGGAACGACAACGAAGCATTACATAATTTGAACTTCACATGGTGCAGCAATCAACACGGAAGCTGTAATTGCTCGTATAGTAGCAATTTTTGATATTCCAATTGGCCAATCCACTACTGAAATAGATAGAAAGTTGATAAAATCAAACTAGATCGAATAATGCTCCTGCAAACTGGAGGAGGTTACATTGACTTCAAACCATTGCTTTGGTAAATTCATTTCATATAACAACATTTGTCAAAAAACGTGTATTCCGTCTGTAAAATCCTTCGTTCTGAACCGATTTTCATCATTTCTTTTCATCCTGATACCTACGGTCTCCTCTTTTCAGTCATGATAAATTCAAATCATTCCAAACAAGTTTTCTTTATGAAGAAATTTAGCTCAAGGCAGAAAAAGTACCAAAAATGCTTGTCACCAGCATAGGTACCCTTCTTCGGGAAGAAATTTCGTTGTGATCTACATAAATTATACAATAAAACTATGTATCATCAGAGAGCGAATGAGCCGTACTTTCAACTAGACTATAATTCAGGATTGTGTTTACATTTATTTGGGATATTTCTTCAATTAGTATTTGTCCCCCAAAAATTGTCTTCTGACCGATGCACATTTCTCAACTTATAAATGATGCTATTACTTTCTTCATACGACGAAATGCGTCATTTGTGAGTCTAGTTGTCACATCAACAGGAAAAAATCAGCTATGGATCATCACATCTGAACAATTGTGAATTTTAAAAAAATGATCTGTATTCTTTCAAACTGACTGTTTTGATTTTTCTCAAAATTGTAAATTGATTCTGAAACCACATTTTTTAAAGCCACATGTTCATGAAAACTCACTGAATTATCAAGAGCTATAATTTATCATGTATGCGAAAATTTGTTTGAAAAGGCAATGATTATCATTTTCAAAATTTCGAAAAACGGCCAAAATGTCCATCTGACCGAAACCACAAATTTATCGGTAAGAAGATCCCTATATATGGCAATATTGTGACGTGTTGTGGTCACAATTGTGACGTGTTATTTATTCATTGATTATCATTGCCTTGACAACTGATGTGTGGTGGTGAGGGTTTGATCCTGCCAACTGACAGAGTCGCGTAAGTGGCTCGTAGCTCAGTTGGTTAGAGCACAGGTCTAGTTAACCTTGGTCGTAGGTTCAAATCCTACCAGTCGCATATCTTTTGCATGGCAATTTGATCTATCGTTTATCTAATTTCATTGTTGTTAATATATAAACGAAGACAAGGTCAATAACAAATATATTTAAGAGCCTTCGACTGCGTCCTTCTCAATTCAATAAAACAACAACTACCTCTAACAGAGCAACAAGAAAAGAAAAAATATAAATTTTAATATAATTTTGATGACATTTTTGTTGTATCTGTTTCTCCTCTTGATAATTTGCCTCCAGAATTGAACAGTATAAATGATTGTATTGATTTTACAGTTGAGTACCCTGTTGATTCCAAGATTCCGTTTTTAGATACAATGATTTCCTTCACGAATAATTTGTGTTTAAGTTCCTTTCACTCCAAATCCACACATAGTGGTCATCTTTTACCTTGGGATAGCTTTGTTCCATTTTCACGCAAAATTAATTTACCGAAAAATGAATGTCTCCGAGTTCATCGTAATTGTACCGCACCTGTTTTAATTGAATAGGGCTTAAATTTTGTTAAATGCAGATTTATTTCAGGCGGATATCCGAAACATCTTGTTGACAAGTATATTTCGAATTCGATTCCATCAATACACGAAAATAATAATAACAAACTGAATCAAACATATATTCGGATTCCTTTTATAAATGAAGCGCAAGCAAGAAAAGTTCGTTCTGAGTTACACAGAGTTCCAATTTTGAATGTTAAACATGTTTTCGTAGCTCCACCATCTTTAATAGGTGAGATAAAAAAGAAAGAATCGATTCCTTGCAAGTCTTGCCTTTGTAATAATAGTCATGTTTGTTATTTGAAAAATGTTGTTTTTAAGATCACATGTAATAAATGCAATGATAATTATATTGGTGAAACATAATGTGCCATGAGAAAGAGAATCCAAGAGCATCTTAATTGTAATAACAGCCTTGTTCATCAACATTTTTTATCAAAACATAGATTGCCACCATAGAAATTAACAATACCATAGAAAGTGTTCTATTATCTACTTCTATGATTGCCATCTGCCAATGATATGAAAGTAGAAATCTTACAACGTAATTTCACTAATGTTTACGGACGGAAAATTTGTGAGAGATATTTTATCAAAACCAAAAGGCCTGAAATTAATGTAATGTATAACACTACGGTATGTAAAATGATATCTTGTCCAGCATTCACCATAGTATTCAGTTTGCATCTCATTTTGAAAATTTTGTGTGATGTGTTGTCAAAAATGTTTTCTTTCTTTTCTTGTTGCTCTGTTAGAGGTGGTTGTTGTTTTATTGAATTGACAAAGACGTAGTCGAAAGCTCTTCAATATATTTTAGTATGGTAATATACAGTGCAAATACAAAACTTGTACAAATACTCATTTGGTGAGGTCGTCGCTATGATTTTCGGATTCAGCGTGAAAAATTGACCATATGCAAATTTTCAAAGAAAACGAACTTGCAGAGTTGAAATGACAAAAATTGCGGAAAATGTTGTTATATAAAATGGATTTACCCACTTACTTACTAAAAGACATCACATGTTAAACATAAATTCTAGGGGTCGAAACACAACTAGAAGAGTACCTGCTGATGACTGACGGACTGCAGTATTATGTTTTATATCCCTTAATCGGTAGCTGAAGTAGTGGTCGATGTATTGTAATTCAAATGAAGAAATGTGGAATTACATGAAGTACTATAGACGGATGAAGAAACTGGCGATAACAAATTCAAGTGAAGAAATAGTATTTTCCATGTGTAGTCTTAGGTATAGTGTGTATAGTTTCATTGCTTTCGGTGTAGTAGAGTGTCATTGTAGTTCTATTGTTTACCTCCATTATCCGCTTTCCACTTATCCACTCTTACCATTATCCACTTTGTGTAGTGTCAGATATAGTTCACTTGTTATCGGTGTAGTAGCATCGTTGTATTTCCATATTTTACCTCCACTTTTCAAATTTTTATTCATCGGTTTCCTGTTGTTTTATAATATCCATTTTTAATTTCCTTAACCTATGATGACCATTTTGACCTATTCTATTTCCACTACCAGCATCTGTAGTCGGTAAGGTATAGTAGACGTCTGTTTTGAACGTGTATACGGCAGTGTTTGGAATCTATGGTATTAGTATATCAACAGCAAGAATGAGCAGTGTTACAAATCTTAAGATTTCCACTTTTACCAGATATTGGTCCAAAGGTGATCAATTTTAATTCGTTGCCACGAGAAAGCTCCATCGAGTTCTTTTGACTCATTAATCCAATGGTTACAGTAGCATTGCATCTGTACACTTGCGGATTGGAGTCCTCATTAGTCCTCATCAGTCCTCATTAGGACTACTTCAATTAATAATTTGAATTAGTAAGCATTACACTCTATTATAAATGGCTGCTGGGAATCGTATGAAAATCAGCAACGAGAGTGCAATGTGACATGGAATTGCCAATATTTTTATCGAATTCGCTTGATTTGGATGACAGGCAAAATGTTGTTTTCGGCATTGTGTTTACTATTGAAAAGATGAAACATTTTTCTTTTAATGAACACATGGTTTTTGGATCATTCTTATTTGATCTTAGTTGAGCAAAAGCTTCATTTGATAACGAATATTGTATCACCTGTAGTTTGTGGTGTATTGACTCGAAATGAGCAATATTCAAGCATTTCAACCAATTTGTTCTAAAGATAAATCGAACTATTTAGTCACGCAGTCAGAACGAATTTCTGTAAGGCCGAAGATGATGCGCACCCTATGCTTAGCACATATCTGCGCGTCTGAAAAGTTCTGGCAAATTCCTATTCTTGTCAGACAGGATCACAGAAAGGCACATGTTCATCCGGTGGGACGCATCTTGATGTTTTTGGCAAAAATGAAATTTTCTATGTTTTCTCTTATCAACGGAAAAGTATTTGGTCTAGAGCAACAATTCTTGACATGAAATGTCTTCAGGTCATTTCCTATTATGTGCGTGTGCTATTATCATGCTTCTGATATGAAATGTATGCGAGAATGTGGTCCAATGTTAAGAAAATGGACCAACATGTTGGTATCTGCCCTTAGTAGGAGACTTTCCAATATGATGAGAAATGACGTGAAAACACTCCATATCAAAATTTATGGCTCTAGACACTTTTACACTTTTAAGTTTCTAGTTTTTTACATTCCTATTTTTCATCAAGTAAAGATGACGTAAAATAGAGATAATTTTCTGTCAGCCGATTTAGCTGAAAGATGTGTACTCGAAGAATATTATTACACTCGGTATGTCAGACAACTGCGCCACAGTGCTACTTCCTGAAAAGCTGCTACCATTACGTCATGAATATGATGCAATGAATTCTCATACGCTGATGAAAATCATCCAAAAATTCCTATATTATTGAATTTGATGCGCTGTTCCAAAAACTCTCTGCCATTTTCGTTAAGGACACAATAAGCGCATGCTGTACTTCCAGCAACAAAAGTACAAAATAATATGGGTAATATATGGGGTTTCGCATCATTTTCTAGTGATGAAATGAATTCTTCATATTTGTATGGCTTTGTATATACTGTAAGTCATCAAGTTCAATTCAAGTTCCAATATGGGTGCCACAATTACCGAACCTAAATTCACAGAAGGACAAAATGATGCTGGTTAAGTACAAATATGATGAAACATCAATATACGCGTACCAATGACTCACTAGGATGGAATGACATGCAAGCGTAGGACAACACCGATGCATTAATCGGGGTACATCAATGCATTGCCATAAACATCACTTATCACACTGTACTTCACAGCGCCGTCTCCATTGTCACTACTCCTGCCGGATTCCTCGATGAGCTTTGCCCTACTTTCAGCGTGCTTGCCATTCTTGCCGAATGTGTTTGAGTCCTTCCAACGATCGCCAACCTCTCAGACAGTGCCTTGACTCTGGGAGAAGTGTTAGGCAATACAATAGAAGTGAGAAGACCTTAGTTTTTTGCTTGTTTAGGAGCAGATGCGGTCGCGGATAGCAACTTAGCATTCCTTAAATTTATAGACAGCTTTCTAAAAGAAACACCAGCATGACAGCAAAAGAGAAGCAGACAGAATGAAATCTGATGTGAGAAGACCGAGCACTGAGATGCTGGATCCTATTCGTTGAACATTTAGTTTCTGCGCATCAGAAATTGCAGACTCAGTTGCAGACATGTTATTGAGCTTTGTTGAAACCACAGAATTAGACAGGTCGTCCCTTCTTCTGTTTGACTAGAAGGGAAACATTGGAACATGTAATGCCTATGAAATGGCACAATCTGCTGACTAAATACCATAGCAATCGAACAATGAGCAGCCAGTTCAAAATTAAACACGCCAAAATGTGTGAAGTTTCAGTGACTGTTATCAACCGGATCACACAGAAAAGAGACACAGTCGATGTCAAGTTCTACAGAGAAGTTTGTGGACGTTTTTTCATGCGCCTGCTAACTTTTTTTGTAATGATCGGAGGGCCCAACATTATCGAGAAAACTTTTGCGCAATGATCTGAATTCTTCGAATCTGAAGGAATCGTGGCGATCGGAGCATTTTGAAGGAATTCAGAGCAATCCGCAAGCGACGCACGACTATTTTTCCTATCTCTGTAAGGTATTAAAAATTTCTTTTTACCCACTTAATAAGTTCCTTCATGTGCCATCTGTTTGAATCAGTTTGCACTTCTAGCAAAGTGATACGATTAAACAATCTAATTCTGTGGTTGAAACTGTCCATTTAGTTGACAACGCATTCAATAAGCTGGACATTTTGAAAGGCATTATAAAAATGATGACATTAAAAGGACAAAACAAAACAAACAACCTGGTTTTTAACCCTAGTCATAACAAATGTACTATAATAGCAGGGAGGTACTTATGGGTTATCTCCCTCACGTTTCCGAATTTCTCTAAATTCCGCAAAAATGAATCGATCTTTACAAAACATTAGGTTCGCGTAAGTGAGGGTATTTCCTATCCACATGCCAAAATTTGTGCAAATCGGACAAGTAGTTTTTGTATTTGGAGCGATAATTTGAAGTGCAGCGATGTCTGCGGCTTGATCTGACTTCTTCTGACCTCATCGTCTGAGTAAAAGTCTATAACTCATGAAGTGATGATGACCAGGCCACATCCTGTGTGTGGTATGCGCCAAAGGTCTGTGCTAAAGGTGTGGCTAAGTAGTGGTCGTGGGAAGATTTCAAATAGCAGAAGATGAGACGAAGAGGGAGAGAGAACAATGCACACACGAGCAACAATAATGCGTCGGACAGACGAAGTCAGATCATGCTGTTGACATCGCTACACTTCACGTTGCCGTCTCTAATGCAAAACGTACTTGCTCGATCTGCATAAATTTTTGCTCATAGGTAGAAAATATACTTAAGTATGTCTACCTGAAATTTATTGACGAATGATTCACTTTTGCAGAGAAGTGTCTCTGAGGGGTCCCAGTGGACCCCGAAGCCATATTTTTCTATTTTACGTTTTGTACTGAAAGTATATCAACCGCTCATGGCCATGTAAGATCCTCATTTTCGACAGTGAATCTGCATGTGTTATTTCATTTCAATTGAATCACTGGAAGTATGGTGGATAGGCCTAGGGGTTCACTGGACCCCATCAGGTCTCAGAGGGTGTAGAAATTCCAATCACAAGATTTTTACTGTCAGATGAAACATTATTTTATGCATGTTCATGTTGCTGCATAATGAGTGAAATTCATTTGCTCAATGTTTACATCATGCTCGTACATGTGTGTTATGTTAGAACATCGCAAAATGTGAATATTTTGTATTTGCAAATGATCATGCATCACTGGTTAGTCTGCATGAACAAATCAGCACAAATCAATGTTCAAAATAAAAACTATCATTATATTTATAGTTGAACAATAAAAGCAGGCTGTTGGCAAAGTTTTCAGTGCAGTAATTGATAAGTATGGGAACTCCACAGCTGTTCTGAGGGTCTGAAAATGCAGCAATTATTTCTCAGTGTAGGCCTATTTCCGATTAGTTTAGGCATAAATTTGAAAAATGAATAAATGTAGGGCTATGCTGCATATAATAAATTCATTTCATTAACCCTTTCAGTCCGGCAACCTTTATTTTCTTTGAAAAAAATCTTTCTCCTCAGAGATAGTCTTGTTAGACCTCAAATAACATCATTTGAATAGAGAAAACGTTTTTGTGATTTTAGTTACGAGTTAGGACCATGTATCATATATGATACATCCGGACTCAACGTGATCTTTACATAAATTACAGTTTTAAAAGTTAATCTATGAGTTTGAGAAGAAATGCGTTATTGTTACATGCTTTTATTATTTGTAAACTATTTTCGAGTTATATCATTGTATCTCCGCAATAAAGGTGAAAATTCATAAATGAAGTTGAGGCCATAATTCAACTGAACAAACAAATTCAACCAAAAAAACACTACTTTTCATCAGAAAATGATGAAAAATAAGGTTAGTTCACTAAGTTATTTACATATTGTGAAAAAGTTTATAACAATTGCGATTTGGTCGAATGCACAGAAATATAGTGCATTTCTCACATCTTGTCTGAGTCAATGTATGGCAAACTTTGCACCGCTGTCTTTGGTCAGCCGTCACCATCTCCGGCCAATGAGCGACCTGATCGGATCGAATGTCAGTTTGAGGTATGATGGCAGAACGACGTCGTGTTTTTGCTGGAGAAATTGCTCCGTCCCCGACTCTGCATGGTCGACCTCGCTTTCGTGGGGTGCTGAGCATTTCGGGTGTCTTACCTTGGAGACATAATGAGTTTGACACCTTCGCAGAAAACGACAAAAGATGTAATCGACCTCTTGCCGCAACATCAAGTTGATCACAATCTCTCTTATAATGAATCCAAGCGTTTACTAGACACAGGTTGATACTCCAAAAGAAGATAGGTTTGTAAAATTTCCTGGTTTTATGATCGCAGCGATAAAGTGACATAAGCATGTCGAATTTATCGACACCACCCATATGATGATTGTAATGAGTGACAATCGCAGGACATGGCACTTGAACCCTCTTCTTTGCCTTTCGATCAAATCGCTGAACATTTGTTATCGGGTCAACTGAAGCATAAGAAGAACTCAGCTGAATTGATCTGTTGTCGAACCAGCGGACGATAGAAATATTTGTTTTCTTTTCTTGACGGCAATCAAACTAACCACGACCCGTAGTTTGAAGCTCCTTTTCCGATTTCAAAGGACATCCGCACAAACGATTGGCTCGCAATGTACCAGCTGATTCTATACCGAAGTCTCTCTTCAACATAATCTGAAGTTCAATGAAATTGAAAAAATTGTCAAAATATACTATATGGTTTGCATGGCGAGGTAGCATTTCGCACACTTTCAAAACCATATCACCAGGCTGATATCCACATGATGACGATCTCAATTTCAAGGGCGAGCCATCATAAAAGTAGAAATCATGTGTAAATCAATCCACTCCATTTCGAGAAATAACTTTGAAACCCCAACGATGAGGTTTTTTCGGCAAGTATTGCTTCAGACTGGTTTCACCTTTAAATGGTATGATTTGCTCGTCGACACTTTGGTGTTGTAGAGGCTTCAATTTCAAGCATGATCGACGAATGAATTCGAACAATGTTCTGACATTGAAGAGTCGGTCAAATTCATCACTATTTCGGTCTATCACAATGTCATTGTTGTCCGCAAAATGAATGAATTTATTCAATAAGAAGAAGCGATCGCGTGACATGCGATCTGCAACTCCAGGAAAGCGAATAGCCCTTTCGCTTCTGTACCTTGGTAAGTTTACGACGCCCATTTTGATCAAAATTCCGACATACACTTCAATTTCTTCTGGTGATGTTTCAAACGATTGATTTTGCTGCTGTGCGCATAGGTTTGTTTGTTTAGAAATAAAGGAAAAAAGGCCTAGTATGAAATAGGTTTTGAAATATTCGATTGGCTGACGCAGTACAGTTTCGCGGTTTTCATCAGACCCTTCTGCAGTAAAGGGAACGTCGATCAGAGGAGCACGTGCACTATTCCATGTATAGTCATTTTTTTGAATTGGTAGATAATCGACCTTGTAAACTCTCACTCGATGTTGCAACAGCAGGGTCACCAGTATCACTAGATGAGTCGTCACTGTCTGACTCAGATTCGTGAGGACAGTCGTCAGCATCACTATCAATTTCAGGCTCAGAAACATCTGCATCAGGAATAACTACGAACGTACGAATCCGACGGCCAAAACGGTTGATTCTGTATTCGACGTCACAGTCCATCTCTTCAAATGTCAGTATATGAGTTCAGAGTGAATTACTTTCAAGACACGACTTCAAATAGCTACTTCCTTTCAGTGTGTTTGATCATAGACTTCTAAATTTCTCTGGACAGATAGGTGAGCAAAATTTGAAATCATTTTATACATGTTCAGGCCAACCAACATTCGTGTTGCAAAAGATTGAATTTTGCAGCTTATTTGAATGCAAAATGCAAGCAAATGCAGTATACCATTGTTGGCTGTGTGTGAACCGAAATGCAATGACGGTGTAACACAAATACATTCCTCTGACTTCATAGCAAAGAAATTTGAATTTGTGATTGCATCGATTTAGTTGAAAGTATTAGATCCCGACTAAACATTCTTGTGCAACCTTGTGTGACGTCTTGTGTAACCTTCAATTCCATGAATCTGACAAATGCTACCACGAAGGACATGGATCATCATGGCAAGCAATGAGAAAAATTGATGAAATGAAACAGCGTGATCTAAAGTACAGTGCCATCGAAATTCCTTTATCTGTCTAGATGCTTCTCCAAACAACTACAAAGCTGCGATCCGGTATGGCCACGTTTTCAAGTATATGTCCTGGCAATGGAAACACTATCGGAAGATTACTTGTTGTGACAATTTTGTCTAAAATTTAGAAAGAAACCATTCCATCTGGGTTTGTGACATCTCAAAACGATAATGGACTAAAAATGGCGATCATAAGTTGAAATCTTCCCCACAGCATCATCGCATCATTGACTGTCGAAAAATCTGCTAATATGTATTTGCATTTATCACAGAGAGAAATCCATTCCAAGCAGCACATAATGTATCTATCATCTATCACAAGTTTTCCAAAGTTGTCAATCTGATGACTTCTGGATAATCTCTGGATCACCAGCCAGTAATAGAAATTCGAAATTGGATTCAATTATGTGATACTTGGGAAAGACTGACAAAGCTCCGTGAAGCCGAATTCAACGGACGGAAGATCCAACCGAAGCATTGACCATTGTTATGTAAGGGTCAGTTTCGAAAGGAAAAGAGAAGCCACCGATTTCCACAATACGAATGTCCTGAAATGAGAGGGAACAGAAAAGTGAACTATACGGAGATCCTTCTTTGCATTCAATTTCATGAAAACAATCATGATGGACACAATAAGCATTTACAACCTGAGCAGCTACTTCTATAAGGAGGTCTGAACAGTTATCAGGCGATCTGACCTGTGATGGAGACTCTTCTGAGACCAATGACCAATGCTCGGAAAAGCACAGTCAGATCACATTGAGAAGGGTTTTTGCTGGATGCGTCAAATGACTGGTGCATATTATTTTATCTCCATGCGTCACCTTACAGAGAGTGACAAGAAAATGAAAACAATAACTTTATTGAAGTTTTCCGGATTTAGTCTGAGAAGTGTTGATGATAAAATATCATGCAGTCAACCACAGAAGATGATGTGTATGCAGGAGAATGTTTGCATACAAAAACTGATTTCAATATGAATCCTAATAATCGAGATGATATAAGTGGTGCTTGCTGCCCTTCACTCCTGAAATGTAAAAAATGTGATTTTTGTCGTGAGTGTAATGTCACAAATAGTGAGTTGGCAATGTTCGACATCCTGAAGCTGCAAAGTTTTTGAGCAAAATTTATCATGGGAAGTCTTTTCCACCAAACGTATCTGTGCTTCAACTATACATTCCTTGCTGGAGGGTGTTGTATGAGATCAAACTGAATAGTTTTTTAATTTTCATGTAAAAACTTTATTTGCGAGAATAGCGAAGAAAAGCCATCTTTCCAGGTTATACAAATTATAACTGAAACTGAATAATTGTCTAAGAAAATAGTATATTTCTTTAAAAAATGAAAGGACGATGCTCCGACTATCGATGAATATCATCACATTTCTAATTACTTCATAAAATCTCGCTGTTCGCACGTACATGAATCAGATTTCCAAAATTTCAATGACATTTTTCAACAGCATGTGCAAGATATTTGTTCATAAAATCTCAAATGCCTCAGTTCTGAGAAAGTTGTTAGAAGAAAAATTGCAAATTTAGCAAATGACGCGGAGGTGTAGCACATGCGTTTAGCGCATAAGCATGTGTAAGCTCATGCGTCCTAACTCCTAATGTACATAAATATACATACATGCTGTGCTGGCAGGCAACCTCCTGTTCTCCAAAATGTTGAGTATGCTTATTGACAGTCTATTTGTAAGGTAATCTATATTGAAGAGTCCATGCCTGAACATGTATAAGCCAATTTCAACCTATCTGTCCAGAGAAATTTAGAAGTCTATGGTTTGATGGATAGAGTCCATGATATCGTAAAACTCAAAACATCGCAGTAAATTCAAAACATCCTATCAGAGAGGAGCGACAGGATGCTATGACTGTGTTCGTGAAAAATCCGTAGAAGATATCTGACAACTGTTTCCAAACAATGTAATATTGCAGTTGAGATAGCTGAACCGCAATTTGCTGTAAGGCTTTGAATAACTTTTATTACTATGGTCTTTGCCACTGACTGAGTTCCTTTCTTCTGTTGAGAGACGGACGCTGCTTTTGTATGTACTTGACACAGAGATCAGAAATCAATGATATTTAACCCGTTGAGTCCGGATGTATCATACATGATACACGAACAAAAATTCAAATTTCTCAGAATGTTTAGATGACAAATATTTTATAACGATGCCGATAACTAATTTATGCTTTCATACACATGCCTGATTTTTTATTTTGATAAATTATTAATTTAAGTGCTACTACGGGACAACTGACAAAGCGTATGTGATTTTTTTTCGAAAATGTCGAAATTCAAAATTCAAATTACTGACAAATCTGACATGGTGTCAGATTTTGGCAACTGCTATTAAAACTAAGTTCCTTAGTAAATGGTCTTTCTAAATCAATGATGCAATTCAGTTATTTTACCTTTTTACATGATAAACAGACGCAAACTTGAAATGTATCATATATGAAACGGTAGGACTGAAAGGG
>CAJQUW010000843.1:0-31531 GCA_907163375.1 Prostheceraeus crozeri
GACGAATTAATAAAACAAAGAAATATTATGAAAGAAAAATCATCTTCAACATAGAATGACAAAAGCTGGTATTCAATCTGATATGTTTTGATAAATTAAAAATAACTGAAGAAGTAAAAAACTGATTATGAAAAAACTGCCGAACCATTAAAACTCTTGAAAAGGAACTTAATGAAAAACGTGTTGATATAGCGGATCCTGTACTTAAAACACTATTAGATGACTATGGTTTATTAGAGGCAAACATAGATAAAAAATTACCAAAATCTATGTTATTCGAACATTCTACTTCTTTTTAGATAAAAAATTATTTGCAAGATTTTATCTTGGTGGTAAAGAAATATTTTCCACAACCTTTACGAGGATTAATTTTTACTCCAGATAAAAAACCTATTAGTTTAGATAGAAATTTGTTGATCTTTTAAGAGGAGCAGATTTAAAAAATTATGCTGTAGAAGATCTAATAAAATATAAAACTATATTAGATAGAGTTGGCACAGTAAAAACTCTTAGACGTTATAAACAATTAGAAAATTTATTATCAACGGAGTTAAAGTAAGGAAAGGTTTATCTGAAAAACAGAAAACAAAAAAACAGAAAACAGAAACAACCATATTTTTACCAGATGATCCACAAGAATTACTAAATAGATTAAATATTTTAATATCTGCAATAAAAGAAGGACATAATTCTAGTTTCAATGAAATTCATGCTATATTGAAAAGACTGTTAGAAAAGAAGATTCTAAATGAAAAGGATTATAAAAGTGTAGCTGAAATATGTTTTCTAATTTTTTATAAAAAAATATTTCATAAAAAAGTATTTATTTAATTTGTTAGTTTAAAAATGTGTTCAGCAGATTTAGACAAAATTAATAATCATGTAGAAAATCTAACAGAAATTTTTGGGTTCATCAAAATTTAGTACGACGTTAAAAATTATAACAACTACTTCATCACACACTTGTAATTTAGAACCCATTCTACATTTGGAACAAAATAAAAATTATCAAATTGCATTGACTAGTTTCTCCACATTTAACACTATTCAAAACGTTATCAAAGATGTGAATGATCAATTTAGATATTCTACTGATAAAGGTAAAACATGGAAAATACTAACTTTTCTTCCTGGTTCTTACGAAGTTGAAACAATATCAAATGAAATTAAGAGACATTTAGGTATACCATTTAAAGATAAGAAACAATTACATTTTGCAGTTGAACCGGCAGTTAATAAATTTTCTCTTACTTTAGACGAAAATCATCAAGTTGATTTTAATCATGATAGATCATTGTCAAAGCTATTAGGATTTAATAAACAAACCTATAGTCAAGGTTATCATTTAGGTGAGAAGATTCCAAAAATAACTGAAATAAATTCAATTGTTGTACATTGTGACATTATTGAAGGAGGATATATAAATGGTAAATTATCAAATTTAATATTCAGTTTTCCAGCTTTTACTGTACCCATTGGTTATAGATTAAATGTATTTCCACAAACATTAATATATTTCCCTATTACAAGAAAAACTATTAACAACATTGGCATTAGAATCACTGATGAAAAAGGACAAGAAATAAATTTTGGAGGTGAAGAGATTATGATAGATCTTTTGGTACGGGAGGTATAAACTCCCGTTCGGTAGGTATAAACTCCCGTTCGAGAGGTATAAACTCCCACGCGAAGCTAGAGAAGTTTAATTTTCTTCTTCTTCTTTAAAAACAAAAATAAAATAAAAATAAAACTTTTTTATTAAAAAATGAGTGAACTACCTCCATTAAAAAAAAAAAAAACTTAAATTTAATCATCATCCAAATTTATCTAATAAAGTTTTGTCAGTTATTTGTGTAAGATCTGGTTGTGTAAAAACGTATATATTTTTTAAAATTTTAACGACTCCAAATTTTTTGGATTATAACAATCTTATAATTTATACAACAACGGCAGAACAACCCGTCTATCAATTTTTAAAATATGGATTTGAAAATAATCTTAAAAAAACAGCAATTGCTTCATTATTCAAAGAATATGAAAAATCTGAAGATGAAGAAGAAATAAATTTGTGGTGTGAAGAAGCAGCAAAAAATAATCAGTTAGTAGAATCTAATAAAAATAACCATATAAAGATACAATTAATAGATGATAGTGGTAATATGCAAGATCCTAGTAAACTAGATAAAACAATGAAACATTGTGTAATTTTTGATGATTGTGTTAATGATAGAAATCAGTCAGTTCAAAGAAATTATTTCACAAGAGGTAGACATAATAACTGTAGTGTATTTTATTTGACACAAAGTATGTATTCATTAGATGGAAGTGTTATTAGAAAGAATGCAAATATATTTATACTATTTGAAATAAATGCAAGAAACTTAAGTGATTTGTTAAGAGATTTATGTATAAGAGATAAAGATGAATTTAAACAATCGTGTAATAATGCTTGGTCAAAAGATTATGGATTTATCACAATTAATATTGATAAAAAAATTCATGAAAGAGTTATCGAACAATTGTTTACCGAGTAATAAAAATATACAAATATAATGTTTTAATATTTTTTTTTTATTATCAGCTTTAATTTTGTCTATTTTTTTAAAATATAATATTTGAATTTTGTGGTAACATTGGTATACAGCAAAAACATTTTACTGAACAAATTATTTTTTTATTGCTTTGTTGTTTAACATCTTTTCGTTTAAAGTTTTCTCGGTTAAAGTTTTCTCGTTTTAAGTTTTGTTTAATAAAGTTTTGTTTAATAAAGTTTTGTTTAATAAAGTTTTGCTTAAATTTTCGCTTAAAGTTTTTAGCTCTTCTAAAAAAATTTTGTCATTTTCTTCATTAGAAATTTTACCATCACTCGAAATTTTGCCATCCTGTTTATTCTTATCATCAACTTTTTCTGACTGTAATTGAAATGATATTTGATTTACTTCATTAGCTATTTGATCAAATTTTTCAATCTCATCTAACGTAATAACATTATCATCACATACTCTTTGAAAGTAGTAGTGTAGTTTATCATAGACTTCTTTAATATGTAAATGCTTAGTTTTTAATGATTTTCGTTTCTTAGTTATTAAAGATTTATCTAACATTGTAACAAGTGAAGTTGCAAAAACGCCCGTACCTGTTAAAGCTGTAGCAACTACTGGAATTACTAAAACACCAGAAGATATAACAATTGTTAAAGCACCTAAACTTATTGTTAAGAATATGCCAATTCCTTGTGTTACATTCTTAACTTTAGTCCATCTCTTTCTTAATTTTTTATAATGCTCTAATCTTAATAATAATTGAGATTCCTTATCTTTCATATAGCGTATTCTATCTTTGTGTTTTTCTATATTTAATTCACTTATTTTTAATTGAGATAACGAAGGATATATTCTTGAGGTTCCTTCCATTTCTGAAGTTCCTTCCACTTTTGTTTCTTCCATTTTTAAAGAAATATTTTTAACGGCGAAGCCCTGAACCTTCGGTTCGCTAGTCACATGATATATTTTAAAAACCTGAAAAATGGATTTAAAAGACGTTTTTAAAAATACTAATTTTCGGTGTCCTAGAACGGTCATGATTTAAGCAATGAAAAATGTCATAATCACAAATTTGAGATTCTTAACTTTTATGATTTTCGGTGTCCTGGAACGGTCATGATTTTGGCGGGGGTGAAAATCGAACCGAAGGTTCTAGGGCTTCGCGCTTCGCCCGATTGTAATTCTCAAATTTTGAGATTTTGAAAAATTTGAAAATTGGGTATTTTTAAAAACGCCCAAATCGGAGCGAAGCTCCTCTGGCTTTAGCGCTTTAGCGCTTTAGCGCTTTAGCCGATTTATGAATTTAGGTCTTCATAACCTGAAAAAGGGTTCAAATTCATGAATCGGCTTAAGCCAGAGGAGCTTCGCTCCGATTTATGTTGTTTTTTTAAAAGTACCATTTTTGAAAAAATGGTACTTTTTGAATGAACCAAATTCATGAATTTAGGTCTTAAAAACCTGAAAAAGGGACTAAATTCATAAATTTATGTCGTTTTTAAAAGTACTATTTTTTTTGATTTTATGGTGTCCTGGAACGGTCTTTTGTCCATTACTCACTCTTATAAAATTACATTTGTTTCCTTTGTTATGTAATATGTTGTTCTACAAGCCAAAAGCTATCAAGCAAAACAAAAATAAAGAAAATCGGTCAATCAGAGCCAGTATTGCACCATTATTCATCAACAATAATGTAACTGCTACATTTGATTAACTGGACTCCATGTTCCATAGCTTCCTGACTTCGTTGCGGTGGTGTTGGCAGCACTCCTGATTGCTTTCAGCTAGAAATCTATCTCTTAACGGTTGAAAACAATACAAAGCACAAATGAACAATAACGAGATCGCATTCACAAAAGGCAAAGTGTCAGCCTTGCTAGAACTAGGGTTTTCTTTGCGAGCTACAAGCAGGCGACTAAATGTCCCTTACAGAAATGTGCATCGATGGCATAATGATGATTTTCGACTCTGTCATAAAGAGGGCTCTGGCCGTCCACGCAAAACATCCAAACGTAGAGACCACCTAATTTTGAGATTTGTTAAAGTTGATCCAAGTCTCTCGTTAACTGAGATGGCTGCACTAGTCTCGTCTATTTTTAAGTCCACTATTCGTAAAAGACTTATTGAGTCGAATTTCAAGAGCTGTAAAAGGCCCTCTCAGATCGAATTATCAGATCAGCATACAAAAAGACGTCTCAGATGGGCAATGAGTCATTGTCACTGGCGAAATCAATGGGATCGGGTTGTCTGGTCTGATGAGGCATCAGTCCGTCTGAAGGATAGTGATGGTCGATTGAGATTATGGATAAAATCTGATCAGGAAATTCCGAGACATTTACATCGTCCCCGGGTACAAGGTGGTGCGACTCTACTGATTTGGGCTGGCATTTGTACCAATGGCCACTCTGAACTTCACATACAGCAAGGAACCATGAATTCTGAACGCTATGTGAATGTTTTACGAATGAACATTGGCCAAATGACAGATCAACTTGGTGATCCATCGACTTGGTTATTTTGGATGATAATGCTATGTGTCACAGGAGTAGTAGAGTCAACTTATGCAAGTCTCAATTAGGGCTTAGGACATTATCTTGGCCAGCTCGTTCTCCTGATCTGAATCCAATAAAAAATGTATGGAGTATTCTAAAACGTAACGTTCGTCGTTCACTGCTACCTACAGATGGCGTATCACAACTTACGTCACTGTTAAAAAGAGAGTGGAGAAAGTTAGATCAGTCAAAAATCAACGATATCATCGAATCAATGCCTAGACGAATTGGTAATGTCATTAACAATGGTAGGGCCACAAAATATTAGCTTCTTAAGAACCGTTACTGTATCATAGCTTATCAGATTATATAAGGACATTTAAATATATTAGGGACATGAAATAACATGAAAAATGCTTTCTGTATCATACTTATGTTTTATTTAGTCAAATTTTCGGATGATCCACTTTTTATGAAACGGACTGTATATTACGTTTACAGATGGGACAACAGGCTCTCCTTGTGCACGTGAATGAGGATAAAGACTGATTGACAGTGGACATGCTAAAAGATAGCTATGGACATTGTGAATGAAGCCAATTATGAAGGGAATGACACAGCAATTAAATGTCTATGTGGATGCTGTTACAAAGACAGCATTCGACAAGAAGTCTATGTCGGAAGCCCTTGTCCAGGAGATGAGTGTTGGAAATTCAAATACCCAAGACGTGGGAGGATATCTGCCAGATTCCAAATAGTCAAAAGAATCATGGAAAAGTGCGCAATCTTGCCCTTGCAATAGATATGTAGCAAAAATTACTAAATGGGTGCAATACAAAACCAATGAGAAAAATGAACGTGTTCACAAATAGAGAGCGAGATCGAATCGACAAAATCCACCGGTGAAATTGCATGCAAAAAATTGTGCTACACTATCCGATATTTTGAGTCAACGAAATCCGTTCAATAAAAATAAAGTAATCGGCAAAAACCCGTAAATAAAGATATCCAACACAGAGCTATCCAAATGATCCGACCGTCATGCAGCAGATCTAGATTAGTCTTTTTTATCTGAATGAATATTCTTGAAACTTGCCATACAATATCAGTGAATTATACATTATATCATATGCCATTTCTAAGGCTTTTTGCACATTACTCATCGCACAGCCGACAAAACAGCAATTTCGCTCCATTGCCGTAATGCCTTTTTGCCACGATAAGGACCGTACTAAAATGGGTTCAAATTTAGGCATCTATTTCTCATCTAGTCCTTTTAAACAATTAAATATCTTTGGTCTCTCGTCCTGAATCAGAGCTGCCCCTATGCCTTTTTGACTAGCATCTACTTCAAGAATCAGTGGCTTATTTGGATCATAAAAGGCTAAAACGGTGTCAGACGAAGTAATCGTCTTCAAGGTATGGAAACAAGCCATATGATCTTCTGATATGTCAAATGCCAAATAGTCCTTCTTCAAAAGGTCTCTCAGAATCTTAACCTTTTCACTGAATTTTGGAATAGACGGCGAGAGATAATTCACAAATCCTAAGAGTCTCTGTAGATCGTCTTTGTCCTATGGGAATGGCATGTTTTGTACAGCGGCTATTTTGTCCGGATCAGGCTTCTGACCATCTTTAGAAAGGACGTTCCCGAAGAATGGAATGGAGGTTTTGCCTATCTCGCATTTGTGGGAATTAAAAGCTAGGCCACATTGTTTAGCTCTTTCCATCAGACTGAGGTTTCTGTCGTGGTCCTTGCGGTCTTTGCCGAAACACACATCATCAGCTATCCCTACAACTCCTTAAAGTCCATCAGGAATATGGTCCATCCTCTCTTGGACAATATCCTGGCTGACACTTAAGCGAAACGGCAGGCGTGCCAGCAAAATCTGCCATAGGGTGTCCGAAAGGGCGTCAACTGTTGATTCTCTTCATCAAGATGCACAGACCAGTAGCTTGCTTTCGCATCTAGTTTGCTGAAAACATTGGCCTGGCAGAGTTGTGGGTTGACTTCTTCAACAGTTGGTATCTTATGTGGGCATCTTTTCAAAGCTTGGTTCAGTTTCTGAGGGTCAAGACATATTATGAGTGAGTCATCTTTTTTAACAGCAAATGTTAAACTTGAGCACTATTGGGTATGTCCGTCGATTCGACAAATGATGCCATCCTTCTCCATGTCAATAAGAGCTTTCTTTATCTTTGGTAACAGACTGACTGGATATCTACGGGGTGGATAAATAGACGGATCGGCATTATCTTTTATGTATAGTCTTATATGCTTTAAATCGTCTAATGAGACAGTTCCTATTATTGAGTGAATTTCTCTAATTTCATCACATTTGATTGTAACAATCTGCATCTGTTCGGCAGACGACAATCCTAAGCTAGATTGACCATCGATATTCACAAAAAAATACTGAATTGTAAATATCTCGTCTCCCTTTCTGCATTGAAGATCTATGGTTCCTATACATGGTATAGGTGCACCGTTTTGTATGCAGTGAGTTTGGTACTAGGGGTACTCGCTATCAAGCTTAGTGAGTATAGCTCTCCACACATTTCCTAAAGAATGCACAAAGGAATGACGTTGCCTGAGGCGCCGGTGTCGATCTTTAATTGGAGCTTTTGGAAATTCGGCAGTGCCGCGGGTTTGACCTGAAGTTGGACAAATGCGTAAGTTGGACCTTTGCCCTGAAGGTCCAACTGAAGGTCCAACAAATCCTGAAGTAGACCTTTGCGATAAGAAATACTATCAATTTCCACTATTGTCACAACCGAATCAAGTTTCATCGAGAATTCTTCATCTGTCTGGTATGTGTCATCATTTACTTCATTTACTATTTTTTTATGAAAAGAATTTTGAGCGGTAGGCCCTTTCTTGGATTTTGTATAGTTTTGTTTGGGTCTAAAACGGCACGTGGATTTCCAGTGACCCCTTCTGCCACAGTTCTTGCATTCATCATTAAAAGCAGGACATGCCTTTGGTCTGTGTGTCAGTCGACAAAAACGACACTTTTCAAAATTTTGTCTAACTGCGTGTAAATCTACATCCTTTTCGTTTTCTGATTTGGGGTTTAGTAACTTTATTTGCGATCAGCCTGCAATTACAGCCTCATATTTCTTACCTTCCTTCACTGCATCGGATAACTTGAATCCCGATGGCTTACCTAGCAACTCTTTCTGGAAGCTCTCAATTGGAATGGAAGCTATGATGATTTCTATTATGCTCTCTTCGAGTTCAGTGTCTGTAAACTTGCATTTATTTGCTGCGGTTCTGGCTCGTGTGATAAAGTTAGCAATTGATTCGTCGGATGCTTGTCTTTACTGCATTAACTGTAATCTGTGGACGCGGAAGTTCACATTAACTTGTATTTGCGATTCAAAAAAGTTCCATAGACTGTATGGAGATGGCTTTTCAGCATTTGTCATCCCTGATGCATTAAGTCGTTTGAGCCCTTCGTCACCTATACCTCTGAGAATTTTTAGTGCAATCTTGTCTGCATCTGTGATACCTTCGTCCTCACAAAAAATATCATTATTCAGCTTGAATATATTCAAGGATCCCTCTAAATTGGAGTCCTTCCAATTCATTAGTGGTATTTTGTCAGCCATGATTGATTTCTGCTCACTTAGTGGATATAGGCAATGCTATTGCAAAAACTAATATGTAAGTATGCTTTTGAAATTAAAATCAATTAATTGTTGGCCTATTAGCCCTTCTTCCGCAAATAAAATAACTAGTTCTCCCAAATTTTCGCCGTAGGCTTTATCAAGGAAATTATTTACTGTACATCAAGGAAATTAGAATTTTGGACAAAATTGTAAATGCTGCCAAGTAAATCATATACTTAATTGACTAGCATATAGCATTAAATCAATTTATGCTAAGATAGCTGCCACCATGTTATGGAGAACGAAAGTGTCATAGTAGTTATGAAACTGTATTCAAGTAATACAAAACAGTTTGTCTGAAATACTTTAAATATTTAAACAATATATCACACAACAGCAGGTTGCCTGTGATATTATCACGCTTAAGAAAATACCATTGAGGTTGAGCATGAAAGAAATATGAACTCATCAAATTTCCAAGGCTGTCATGACACTGAGAATCTGTAAAATACCATCATACCTTTTACATTACTATCATAATTACAAGGCACGCGGGAACGATTTTTCGGTAGAGGGGGCTAGAATTTTAGGTTGATTTTAGGTTGATATTACTCACTCTGGCCTGGCAAAAACTGCATTCGTCGGGGATGAAACTCTGATATTTCCTTTAATACTATTTTTTACATTCAAGCTGAATCTTGTCATCAAGTTTTGGCTTCATCTGTTTTTATCATCATGGTCTCCCGTTATCTTGAGTATAGGTTCGACAAATAGGGGGCTCACTCTCCAAGGTAAAACATGCCTTCCATAATAACATGCATATCAATCCACATTTTATTGTATCAGTGTAGATGAAACATATCTTGATTTTATTGTGGCCATTCGAATTGGCTTGTGCTTTGACAGGGAAATATAACAGGGATATATTTTTCCAACAATCCTTCCACTTCGGGAAGTTTTTAAATGTTTATTTGCTTATAATAAATACCATTTTTTTAGTGTTTGACACATAGGCTCTTATATCAAATTGACGTCTTCTACATCAACACGCCTTAGCTTCATCAATAATCAATTTTAGTCCAGTTCATCGAAATCTTTTAATCTTTTTCTCGGTAATATGCAAATACGTGATAAACAACTATATGACAGAATGCAGCTAGAATTTGCAGTATACATACACTGTATTAATGCTATTGGATATAACAGTCGAAGGGTTGGAATAAGAAGATAATTCATTCTAGCTGCATTATGTGATGTGGATGTCCATTACGTATTTGACGTATATTACCGAGAAAAAGATTAAAAGATTCTGATGAACTAGATGATACTAAGGCATGTTCATGAAGAAAGACGTCAAATTGATAGAAGACCTATATGTCAAACATACAAAACATGTTTTTTATTTTTTATTAAGCAGGTTCACTTAAGTGTGCAATCTTTTATCGCATGTGCAAGTATAACAACGATCACGGCACGAAACATCAGGACAAACATTAATTATACCATGTGTGGCTAGAATTAATTTTGCACTTTTGAGTTCATTATCATGAAATACTATTTTGCCTGCCTGAAATAGAAGGCATTTTACAATAAGACAGCGTGTCTTTCATCATTTTTGTGGTTGTAGCAGATTTGTAATGCTTTTCAATAGCAGCGCAGTTCGTTCCGCACAAGCCGTTACAGTTCAGGTCAAATCTAATCAAAATCCTCTAAATGAATTGAAATATCCCCCTCCCATTGAAAATATATAGGCCTAGTTTAGCAAGATGTTGTAATTTATTTTAAGCAGCATTTGTCATATATATTAAAGGGTTTTAAGTCAAGCTACTAAAATCAAATGTGGCAAAGATCTTTTAGTACAAATTTTCACCGTTAAGACGGCCTTATCAAGCAGATACAATGTTGAGAAGGAAGACATCAAAATTCAAAAATCAGTGATTGATATTCTGTGCATTCCTCCCTGTTATTTAATGTAGGACAGTCTTTTGATTAGCACAGATTCTCGAAGGTGTTAGTTGATGGCATTGATATCTCTGTCAATCACTGTTACATCAATATCGGATTTACACAATTGGAGGTGTTTGTAAACAGAGGAATGATGGTGAGTAAGATGTTCATTGATTCGCGTGTGCAAAATCTGACTGTGCTTCCTATGTAAAAATGTTTACAATTTTTACAGTCAATTTCATAAATCACTAATTCACTACGGCATATGTTCTTATTTGGATTTCTGCAATTGATGGAAGTAGGCTACTTTTTTAAAAATCTGGCAACCTACATCATAGATCATTATAGGTTTACTTGAACATATTTTTAGTGATATTGCTGTATCAATTAATTATCAATCACTTTCGATGAAGGTTTATAAAAATTTCGACTTAAGTTGGATGCATACGACTCGGCTCCTCCCATTTTGTTGATGTGTGCTTCACACGGTTTTTCTCCAGTCTCTAGCAGCAGGAAAATTTCCCATCCTTCTAGAAAACATATTAGTACACTTTCGATTTTAATATGCGCTTTAGAGGAGCCATCACACACGATTAACGAGAGGTTAAGAGGCAATGTTCTCAAACAAATTAGTATTTCATTTTTGTCTCTGAGATTATCTTTGGTGTATAGGTGTGATCGAGGCCAGGAAGGCTTATCTTCTCCATTAATCACCGAGTAAAAAGACAATCCTTTTCTCACTATCACGGGTCATTCCCTCAACTATTACAAGCTTTGCATGCAGCAGTGTCTCTGTACTTTTGTTTGACGGAGAAAGTTGACATCAAGACAGTGACAGCTATGCACGAGGATAAATAATTTGTTTGTATTATATTCCGGGTCAAATTATAAGCCGGAGTACTATCATTTGATAGGGCTCCGGCTCCAGCAAAAATGATAGGACTCCGGGACTCCGACTCCGCATCCCTGAAATGCAGTGACACTTCTAACAGTGCACAATTTCAATTATCATGGCTTGCTACCAAGTGGCATAGGTGAACTTCTCTCGGTAATATTATCAAATACGCATTTTGAATACGAAAATATCATCTATCGACAAAAATTTGGACTTCCTATGGGCGCGAATGTATCATGGAAATTCGCGATATTGTTCATGGATAACCTTGAGAAGCAAGTTATTCATCATCATTCAATTGGATTATATGCCAGATATGCTGATGACATTTTTATACTTACATCGAATAGTGAAGATCGGCATCCAACATACTTGCGTGTGTGACGGTATATTTGCACATTTACAGTTATTGAATATGAGTAGAAAGTAATGGGAAAAAGACCGGACCAGGACACCATAAAATAAAAAAAAATAGTACTTTTAAAAACGACATAAATTCATGAATTTAGTCCCTTTTTCAGGTTTTTAAGACCTAAATTCATGAATTTGGTTCATTCAAAAAGTACCATTTTTTTCAAAAATGGTACTTTTAAAAACGACATAAATTCATGAATTTAGGTCTTAAAAACCTGAAAAAGGGACTAAATTCATGAATTTATGTCGTTTTTAAAAGTACCCAATTTTCAAATTTTTCAAAATCTCAAATTTGAGAATTACAATTTTCACCCTCAAAATCATGACCGTTCTAGGACACTAAAAATTATAAAAGTTGAGTATCTCAAATTTGAGAATTACAATTTTCATTGCTTAAATCATGACCGTTCTAGGACACTAAAAATTATAAAAGTTGAGTATAGTAGTTTATAGTGTGACATCCGGCGCGACGCTTCGCTTCGCTTTGCTTCGCTTCGCTTGCGCCGGATGTCACACTTTTGCGGGTTTTTTCAAAAAAATCAAAATTTCAAAAATTTAGGTAGACTTCAAATTTCACGTGGCCGAAGGCCGAAGGGCGAAAATTTAAGTTGTCTCAAAATATCACGTGGTCTAAGAATTTTGAAAATTTAGGCAGACGAAAATTTAAGTTGTCTCAAAATATCACGTAGTCTCAATATACCAGAAGATTGTATTCAAAATATTTATTCAAAATATTTATTCAAAATATTCATTTAAAAATGGAAGAAACAAAAGTGGATGAAACAAAAGTGGAAGGAACCTCAAGAATATATCCTTCGTTATCATATGAACGTAGCTCTACTTTAATGGACATTGAAAAAATGGACATTGAAAAGATTAACATTGAAAAAATGAATAAAGAAAAACACAAAGATAGAGTTAGGTATATGAAAGATAAGGAATCTCAATTATTATTAAGATTAGAGCATTATAAAAAATTAAGAAAGAGATGGTCTAATGCTTTAACAATTGTCATTTCATCTGGCGTTCTTACAATTCCAGTAGTTGCTACTGCTTTAACTCGATACAAAATGAAAACACATTTCCATCTTTGAAATATTTTATTCACATCACAGACAAGTACTATGTACAAGTAGCATGGTTTACAACGAATAAAATATGTTGACTAGAAAATGTGTTATGACATGATACAATTGTTTCTGTATGAGTAAAATAAAGTAAGGCTCATAGAACTATAAAACCAATGAGGACAAGTAGCATCGTTTACAACGAATAAAATATGTTGACTAGAAAATGTGTTATGACATGATACAATTGTTTCTGTATGAGTAAAATAAAGTAAGGCTCATAGAACTATAAAACCAATGAGGACAAGTAGCATCGTTTACAACGAATAAAATATGTTGACTAGAAAATGTGTTATGACATGATACAATTGTTTCTGTATGAGTAAAATAAAGTAAGGCTCATAGAACTATAAAACCAATGAGGACAAGTAGCATCGTTTACAACGAATAAAATATGTTGACTAGAAAATGTGTTATGACATGATACAATTGTTTCTCGTAAATTGAAATAAGGGAAGGGTCATAGTACTATTATCTATTGGGAGTAGCTTACCGTTTCAATTGATTGAGTTTAAAATTTGATCAAGGGTTGGGCGGTGTCTCCCATGGCGAAGATACGAGTCAATAATAGCGAAGTTCCTTTTGAAAAATGATATAGATTCCGTCGAGTTCTTAATAAACGGAAATCGTAAATATAGTTTATAAAATTTTCTTAAAAAGATGCTATAGCCTCTCGAATAACCTAATTGTTTACAAACATGGCCACTTCCCCGGATTGCAGTCAAAGCTCTTCCTTTTAACAACGATAACTTCACAGTATTGTTCACCGAAATGTCTTCTTCTCTTCTTAAATGTGTTAAATAATTAGTTAGCTCTGATGGTAAGATGTCTCTTTGAATTTCTTCTTCAAAATTATAGTTTGAACTGATATTGATGGCGTTATCTTGCAATGTGTCTTCAAATCGATTTATCACTAAAAATTCTCTGAATGTTTTTGATGCGTGGATGTCTTCTTCCTCCCTTGGTTTAAGATATTTCTCCTGAAATTCTGTTAGCATCTCAATACACTTCTTCCGTTGATCTTCGTTCACAATAGTGTCTGAAATTTTTCTTTTCAAATCGGCAAAGGCGATGCTTGAACGTGCCATTTTCGTTAAAACGTAGTGAATTAATTATGATAAAAAATAAAATTGTTGAAAGTCGCTGATGAAATTGACCAAAATAGATAAAGGTCACAGATGATTCGTAAGCAGTCACAGTCTCGTAGAACGCTCGCAGAATGAATGAATGCACGCAGTAATACGTGGAATAATGGCAGCAGCTGTTCAAGTGAAAAGTTGAGTTATGCGGGTCACAAAGAATTCTCTCATACTGAATAGCTTAAACTGCTAGCAGCTGTTCATGTTGAGAAATTTGGTAACAGATGTTGCTAATGTCTTAATACAGATAAAACAATCAAGATTCTCTTAACAAGAGTTCATAAAAATAAAATGGAACAATGTAACGTTTTAATTTAGATTAAATTAAATCATTTCAAAATCGAATAAGTAGTAAAGAAACACATCATTAGAGACCAGTTTTAAATCAATACCCCCTCCCTTCTGACTAAGTAGTAAAGAAAGACATCATTAGAGACCAGTTTTAAATCAATACCCCCCCCCAGTAGTAAGGAAAGTCATCATTATAAAAATGTTTTAAATCAATACCCCCTCCCTTCTGACTAAGTAGTAAAGAAAGACATCATTAGAGACCAGTTTTAAATCAATACCCCCCCCAGTAGTAAGGAAAGTCATCATTATAAAAATGTTTTAAATCAATACCCCCTTCTGACTAAGTAGTAAGGAAAGACATCATTAGAGAACAGTTTTAAATCAATACCCCCCCCCCTCCTTCTGACTTCTAGGGGTCCCTTAAGAAATTTTTTTATTATAAAATGAGCAACATAAATGAGTTTTTGAAATTATATGGAACACAGACAACAACGAATTTCGACCTAAAGAAAATCGCAAATGAATTAGGAATAAAGAATTTTCACATATTGATGAGGGATGAATTACAATTCCTAAAAAATAGGCCAACAGGAACCTTCAGTTCCCGGAACAAAGTTCCATCAATAACTGTAAATTTCATAACGAATCTTCACACTTCAGACCAAAACGGCGTACATTGGTCAGCAGGTATCTTTAGTAAAAACGGAGATAATTATTATTTTGACTCATACGGGCTTCCACCTACAAATGAAGTAAAAGAATTACTTGGAACGGGAACATACAATACGTTTCAAATTCAAACACCAGGCACTACTTATTGTGGACAATTATGTCTTTATGTTTTATTTAAATTACAAAAAGGAGTACCATTTCTAGATATTATGTTAGAGTTAAACAATCTATAGCTCAAGCGAAGCTAGCTAAAGCGCCACCTAAAGGTTAAAAATCAGTTCGTTGTAATTCATTTTGATAAAAACGGCCTCTGATATCCTCATTATCTAAATCTTTAATTTCATAAGTAATCGGATAAGTTTGATTTATTTTGCAAACTTCAAATATTTCTTTAGTCCAATAGCCAACAAAGCCTTTTTCAAATTTATTCTTATATTTAAATATTCTAACTCTATCTCCAATTTTAAATTTCGGCTTAAGTTTCTGCAAATTCGGATTACTCTCATTCGAATTATTATTCTCGAATATTTTCTTTCGTATTAAATCAGGGTCGTCAGAAGCATTCTTTGGGGTTTCTTCAATACCTGAATGAACTTTATTATTGTACTCTTCCACAATTCCTGGTAATATTTTTAACCATTTCTGATTTCCTTGCTGAGTAAATTTCTTGAAAATTTTATTTTTTAACGTCCGATTGAATCTTTCTATCACTACGGCCTTCCCAGCGTTTTCAGTTGAATAAACAGTTTCAAATAGTGGCTGAACGTTTCGGTTATAAAATTCCGACCCTTTATCAACAAACAATTTTTTTGGCTTTCTATTACTTTCTTTAAAGATTTCTTCAAACGCATATTTAACTGATAGACCACTTTTATTTTTTAAAGGCTTTACCCAAGCGTATCGTGTATATAAATCTATAACGGTCAATGCGTATTTGTAGTCCCTTTCATTCGGCATATGAATAAGATCAGCACTCCAAATATCATCTTTATTAAATACTTTTACCTTCAATAAATATTTAGGCCTTCTGTATTCTTTATGAATTTCGGAGGCGTAGGTTCGAGCGTTGCTCTCAGACAGCTTTGCTGTCGTTTCATTTAAACCCTGACCGAATAATATTTTAGCTTGTAAAGCTTTCTTAACAAACATTCTTTCAATTTTTTCTCTAAATGTAGGATTTTGAATACTATCTAATTCTTGAATCATCTTCTTATCAGCTGCATGTCGAGAACTTAGATCATGATTTCGATAAGCTAAATCATGCCTGTAAGCTGCGGCATCTACTCTATTTATTGGTTCTTCACCTGGTTTCGGATTATTATTCTCATCTAGTCTTATATCTAATCGAGTTCCTGGACCAGTATATGAATGACCAGGAAGATGTTTTTCTTTCGAATATTTACTCCAAATAAATCCAGGAAAGTTTTCTAATGTTTTTTGTATGTCACCACCGAAGTGGTATGGAACTTTGTTCTTGTCACCTCCAATATGCTGACAATTTGAGTTTTTATTTTTGCTTAATAGATAATTCAATAAATCTAAATTAGAAATTTTTAATTTAGTTAAATTTTCGGAATTTGTAGAATTCATTTTAAAAGATAAAAAAAATTAAAAAGATAAAATAAATGTTTTACCTTATGGACCAAAGGTCCTGAGGTTATTACCGAATCATACTAGGACTTAGATATATTCCAGAACCATCCTTAGTTTCTTTAATTTCAATTAGATCATCAACATTGTGGAGAATATTTTTAAGAACTCGTTTTCCTTCATCAACTAATTTTAATTTACTAATAAAATTATCTACTACTCCTTCACCCCTAGCAACTTTCTCTAACTCTCTATTATGTCGTTTTTGTTCTTCTAATGCTGCCTTCTCTGATTTATTTTTATTTACTGCTTGGACAATACCAGCTGTCCCACCTGCAACACTTCCTGCTGCAGCTATGCCACCTATTATTAGTGGAATTAATGGGAGAATCCCGCCATTCTTTTCTTCTTGTAATTGAATATTCTCTATCATTGGTTGTTATGACTTATACTTTTATTGAAGGACAAAAACATACGTTCCCCGATGACAGGGTCCAGTGGTACAAGCAATAACACAAAGCAGCCCTTAAAAGGGCAAGTTAGGCGTTCACAGTTCGTAATGCAGCGACAGTTCGGTACTTGACAGCAGCAGGCTTGACTGAGACAACGGGAGAGAGAATGAGAGCGCGCCGGTCCTCCAGGGCCAGTTTATGCGCTGGGCGTGTTGGTGCGTCTTGGCTTGTCGGCGTTGCCGCTCAATCAGCCACGCTAAGAGAAATACGCCGGTTCTCGTCTCACGATACGCTAGATTTTGGGCGTCGAGCGCTCTTGGCCGGCGTTTTTAAAGTCAGTTGAGAGGGCAACAATCAATGTCATCACAGTGTCTTTCGTTGCGGCATGGGCAAGGCTCCGCGCGCGGGAGTATGGAGAGGAAACTTCACTTGTCCTTCGTTGCGGTAGGTAAAAATGATGACGCAGCAGATAATTGAAAGGAGAGAGAGAAATGAGAATGCGTCACACCTCCAACGCTCTAAATGAATAAAAATTCAGCGTGAATTTTTATTCAGAGTCAAATCAGTGATCAGTAACAAAACTTCACTGCAGCAACGGCTCGTAGAGGCTGGGTTCCAAACTTGAGGGTATCGGATTCTTTGAAGGGATAGCAGATTTGGAATTGATTGGTAGGACATCGAAGGGCTTGAAGGGATCGTAGGTTTTGAGGTAGCAGCAGCTTGAGTCCATGCCTGCCTTTAAAGACATGCGCGAGAAAGGCAGTCGGCAACCACATTGTCTCGTCCTCGTATGTGCTTGATGTCGAGGTCAAAGTCTTGAATACTGAGACTCCATCTTAGGATCCGCATATTCCTATCCTTCATTTTGTCCATAAACACAATTGGGTTATGATCGGTAAGAACGACAGTCCGAAACGCAGTATTACTCAAGTATACAGAAAAGTGTTTTAGCGCTGAGATCAAGCCATATGCTTCCTTTTCTATAGTTGAATAACGTTTTTGGTGCCTATCAAATTTTTTTGAAAAGTAGGACACTGGGTGATCAACCTCGTTATGATTCTGTGATAAGATGGCTCCAACTCCTAAATCACTTGCATCTACAGTAAAGATAAATGGTTTTTTCATATCAGGAGACTTTAATACAGGAGGAGACGTTAATAACATCTTAATATTCTGGAATGATTTTTCGCATTCGTCAGTCCATAGAAATTTAACCTTAGCACTGGTTAGGTTAGTAAGTGGCGAAGCAACTTGAGAAAAATTTCTACAAAAACGTCTGTAGAATCCAGCCATGCCTAAGAAACGCCTTAACTCTCGTTTAGTAGTAGGACGAGTGAAGTTACAGATTGACTCAACTTTTGATTCAATAGGTTTAACTGAACCATATCCTACTTCGTGACCGAGGTATTGAACTAGTGCTTTTCCAAACTCACACTTTTTCAAGTTGATAGTAAGGTTGGCGGAATTTAGTCTAATCATCAAATTTTCGATTTGATTAACATGATTGTCCCATGAGGAACTGAAAATGACTAAATCATCAAGGTAAGCAGCACAACCTTCTAAGCCGTTAATAATTTGGCTAACAAGACGTTGGAAAGTAGCAGCTGAATTTCGCATTCCAAAGGCCATTACTCGGTATTGCCAAAGACCATCAGGAGTGGCAAAGGCTGAACAACGCTTGGCTCTATCGGTTAACGGTACTTGCCAAAAGCCTTTCATTAAATCAAGTTTTGAAATATATTGAGCATTACCGATCATGTCAATACAGTCGTCTATTCTAGCCATAGGGAAGTTATCAGGTACAGTCAGAGCATTTAGTTTACGGTAGTCGGTACAGTAGCGACTCGAACCATCACTCTTGGGCACAAGTATACACGGTGAAGACCACTCACTTGTACTCGGCTCAATGATATCGTTTTCAATCATATACTGGATCTCTTGTTTCATTAATTTCATTTTCTCGAAATTTACTCTGTAAGGATGCTGTCGTATAGGTTTCGCGTTGTTAGTCTCGACATCATGCATTATCAGATTCGTGACTTTAGGGCTGTTACTAAATAAGTCTTTGTATTTTTCTATCAATGAAATGATATCACATTTTTTATTATCTTCAAGATGGGAGAGATAATTATCTAAGTCGCTCAGAATGATAGAATTATCTAATTTCAGTGGAGGAATTATGTCAGTTAAATCCTCTTTGTCATATTGAGGTATATCAGTTATCTCGCTTTTGGCAAGGACTTGTACTGGTTTTGGTTCACTTTCCAAATCTCTTTCGTGATACTTTTTTAACATATTGATGTGACAGACACGAGATTTCTTTTTGCGATCGGGAGTTTCTACGACGTAATCGAGATTGCTCAATTTCTGTTTTATAAGGCAAGGGCCATAATATCGCGCTTGTAATGGGTCTCCTTGAATTGGCAAATAAACCAATACTTTGTCTCCCGGAGAAAAACGTCTTTCGGAAGAACTTTTGTCGTATCTGAATTTCATTTTCTTTTGTGATTCAGCAAGATTTTTACGCGCTAAGTCTCGGACTTCGTGAAGTCGTTTCCTAAAATCGGAAACGTATTCAAGTAAACTGCTTGATTCAGCATGGTCAGTTTTTAGCCATGTTTCTTTAAGCATTTTCAATGGACCACGAACTTCGTGACCAAATACTAAATCAAAAGGACTGAATCCTAAAGATTCCTGGACAGTCTCTCGAGCAGCAAAAAGCACTAAAGGAACACCCTGACTCCAATTTCGGTCATTTTCATGGCAATATGTTCTTAGCATATTCTTTAGGGTTTGGTGAAATCGTTCGAGAGCTCCTTGAGACTGAGGGTGATACGCACTAGAAACAGAATGAGTTATATTAAGCTCATATAAAACTTGCTTGAAGACTTTCGAAGTAAAATTACTTCCTTGATCGCTTTGTACGGTTCTTGGTAAACCAAATAATGAGAAAAATTTGATCAAAGCGTCTATCACTGTCCTAGCAGTAATGTTTCTCAGTGGAATAGCTTCTGAGAAGCGTGTCGCAGAGCACATAATAGTGAGCAAATATTGAAAACCGCGTTTACATTTTGGAAGAGGCCCTACACAGTCAATAATAACGCGACTAAACGGCTCATCAAAGGCCGGAATGTGTTGGAGAGGTGCTTTCTCGGGTTTTGAGTTTGGTTTGCCAACAATTTGACAGGTATCGCAACTTTTGCAATAATTAGAAACGTCTGACATAATCCCTGGCCAAAAGAAGTGTTTCATTATTCGAAATCTTGTTTTTCTGACACCTAAATGTCCAGCCATGGGATGATCATGTGCCAAACTGATAATTTCTTTGCGATATGGAGTAGGTACGACAATTTGATTAATTACTTTCCAGTCCTCATCAGCAGGTGCATCAATAGGACGCCACTTGCGCACCAAAACGTCATCTTTTAGATAATAACTTGGAACTTTCTCTGTGTCTGCAGTTTCAGCTAGATTGAATAACTTCTGTAAACTGTTATCGGACTTTTGATCCTTGACTAGAGTCTCGCGATCTAGTTTTAGGTTTACGGAATCATTTTCAAGAACTAGACACCTTTTAGTTCCCTTGACATCGGTGTCAAATAAAAACGTTTCACTGAGATCAATTTGGTCATTATTGTTTACCATTTCTTTTGCCTTAGATCTAGTGACAGCGCAAGCTGGGAATAAATTATCGTCAGTTACTGTAACATCTACAGGTCTGTCTGTCATAATTGGCGTAAACACACTAGCTCCCATGAGATCATTACCGAGTAACAAATGAATTCCCTGAATAGGTAACTCATTGATAACACCGACTTTTATCGGTCCATTGATAAGATCAGATTTCACGTGCAGTTTGTGCAGAGGCACTGAAACGCGCCCCGTAACACCTTTTATGGGAACTGTTGACTGAAGGAAAGTATTATCGGACACAGGAACAACTCCTTCAACAAGTAATGACTGATAGCAGGCTGAGTCTCGCCATATCTTTATGGGAATTTGACTATTTGTGTCAATACCTATGGAACCAAACGTGGTAAAGGCTTTTTCACCTTGCTCAATTAATAATTCCTCACTATTTTTTGACACTTGTAATTCCTTAGCATCTTTCGATTTCTGAAATTCAGTACTTTTATTATGATCAGTTATTGTAATTGCAACTTGTTTACTGGAAGATCTTTCTTCCTTACGTTTGAGAACCCAACAGTCAGTCACACGGTGACCTCTCTTTTTGCAATATTTGCATTCTATTGCTTTTCCTGTCAGTTTCTTTATATCACTCACAACAGGTGGTGATGTAATAATTTCGTGTTCCCCTTTATTGAAAATTTTCTGGGGCTTCTGGTCTGCCAATTTGTGAGTCAAATCATACTGATCTGCCGCTCTTGCGGCATCTTGCAGACTAGTTAAATTTCTCTCATTGAGATACGCTCTGATGTTGGTTCCAGTACAATTTTTGAACTGCTCTATAAGGATAATCTGTCTTAAAGAATCAAATGTTTGAACATTTGCTGAAGAGCACCATTTATCAAAAAGAATTTCTTGCTCTTTTGCGAAATCGAGATAACTACTTCCTACATCTTTTCTTTTGTTTCTGAATTTTTGACGATAGGCTTCAGGAACCTTTTCGTAAGCTTGTAGTATCTCTAATTTTACGACATCATAATCCTTAGCGCTGAAATCTGACAACGCAACGTAGACTTTTTGAGCCTTTCCAGTGAGAGCTGTCTGTAGCAATAAGGGCCATTTTTCTTTTGGCCATTTTGAAGCAATAGCTACACGTTCAAAATTTTGGAAAAATATTTCAACGTCATTTTCGTTAAATTTAGGAACCAATCGAATTTGTGTAGCCAAATCTACATCAGAATTTTTAGAAGCGTATGCGTGTTCGAGTCTCAGTTTTTCCAATGTTAATTGCTGCTGCATTTTCATTTCCTCAAGTTTCAATTTAAACTCTTGCTCAATACGAATTTTTTCAAGTTCAAGAATATGCCTTTCATTTTTGCTTTGATCGGAATCGTTAGTAGTGCTACTGTTTTCTGAATTTGTTTCGCCAATATTGAAATGAGTCATTAAAGCGTTAATAATCATGTCTTTGCGCATCGATACGGTTACTTCAATGTCAAAATGTTTACTAACTTCAATTAATCGAGCCTTAGTACAAGACCTAATCTGATCGACAGTAGGATTTTCTTGAATTTGTTTGATTAACTCTTCAACAGAATCCATTTTTAAGGATGTTAGTAAAAATACACTTAGAAGCGAGAGTAATTTCTTAAGTTACAAACTTGACGCAACTGACGAATGATATAAACTTAAAATACTAATAGTATTTAATAATAACTCTAACTCAGAAACAATATGACTGAAAACTTGCGCTTACTCAAACACTACCACGCTCAGGACTATCGATCCTATCCCGGCTGAGCCCCCAATTATGTTATGACTTATACTTTTATTGAAGGACAAAAACATACGTTCCCCGATGACAGGGTCCAGTGGTACAAGCAATAACACAAAGCAGCCCTTAAAAGGGCAAGTTAGGCGTTCACAGTTCGTAATGCAGCGACAGTTCGGTACTTGACAGCAGCAGGCTTGACTGAGACAACGGGAGAGAGAATGAGAGCGCGCCGGTCCTCCAGGGCCAGTTTGTGCGCTGGGCGTGTTGGTGCGTCTTGGCTTGTCGGCGTTGCCGCTCAATCAGCCACGCTAAGAGAAATACGCCGGTTCTCGTCTCACGATACGCTAGATTTTGGGCGTCGAGCGCTCTTGGCCGGCGTTTTTAAAGTCAGTTGAGAGGGCAACAATCAATGTCATCACAGTGTCTTTCGTTGCGGCATGGGCAAGGCTCCGCGCGCGGGAGTATGGAGAGGAAACTTCACTTGTCCTTCGTTGCGGTAGGTAAAAATGATGACGCAGCAGATAATTGAAAGGAGAGAGAGAAATGAGAATGCGTCACATTGGTTTACTTATGTAATACTTTTTTTTGTTAATCGTAATAGTTTTAGGGGTATTTTTGTCAACAATATTACGTAATTTTAATTCAACAGTTTTATTATTATTATTACTTTTCGCTTGCGACATTTTTAATAAAAAAATTTTAAGTTATCAAAAATTTTAATCTATTCTAGTTATGAATAAATTATAAGTTAAGAATTTTTTTAATCTATTCTACTTATGAAAAAAATTTTAATTAACTTATCGGAGCGAAGCTCCTCTGGCTTTAGCCTATCCTTACCATCTTTCCATTAAGAATTTCAATAGAATATTTTACATCTTCTAGCAATAAACCATAAGCCATCAATGAAGTTGTGGAATCTTTCTTTTCAATATTAATTGTTACATCACAACCATTTTTAATAATATCTTCAGATTGTGCACTTAAATCGAAACAGAAAATTGGATATAAATGTCTCCAATCTCCAGGAGTTAATTGTGGTTCAACTCCAAATTCTGTACAAAGATTTCGATAACAATCATATCCTTCCATAAATTGATTATTGGTATCATCGAATCTTAATGGATCAATTGGATATCGGGTTTGATTTAATGAAACTTGTAAACTTCGAATTGTATTAATATGAAAAATATTATTGTTCTTATCAAAACTTGGAGAATTATTTCTTTGAAATGTTAGTAATAAATATCTTGGGGTATTCGCAGTTCTAGTAAAATGCCAGTTAAATCTTTGTTCGGAAAAAGTTACTGAACTGGCAGTACGCTTTAGAAAATTTACTGGAATTGGTTTGTTAGTATTTAATCTTTTTGCAATAGCTGTTTCAACCTCTAAACTAGGAGTAATATGCGTAATCCACCATTCAAGTCTATCAATTTTTAAATATGCTTTTTTTCCAGTTTTGCCAAAAAAGATTAATTCATTATTTGCCGTACGATGAATTATTAATTTAAATTTAAATTGATATGATATTTTGTCATAATCTAAATATCCGAATAATGGAGACAATGACCAATTAACTGTCTGTTTACTTTTCTTGTTAAATTCACGTCTTTCTTTATATGCATCATTATTTGTTTTATTTAAATGTTTTGCAATATTTTCTACATCTTTCGCAATTCCTGCTGCATCTGTTCCAGCGTGAGTTAAATCATCAACAATTATACCATCATTAGTATCAGGAAACCAACCTTCGATTTCATACTTTTTATTATTTTCACCAATTGTTATAAATCTAAGCATTGTATCAATTACACCTGGGGAATCACTTATTGTTTCTATATTTTGAGTTGCAACATCTAAACGCATTTGTGTAAATAATCTTGGAAAAAAATTATTTTCTAGTGTAATATTATCGGTATCTGGTAATGGTGTTGTAAAATTAGCATCACTATATAAAGAATATTCACAGTGTAAAAATGAATCAGGTAAATATAAATAACTCTGCTGATTATCAACTTCAAAAATTAAATCACCTCCAGTATTTACTCTACTGGAAGATCCGGGATTCATAGCAATTCTTATATAGTCATTCTTTTTTTGATTGTAACTGGTGAACGGAGGATCATCTAATCTAAATTTATTTTCGATAAGCGAAGGCATTTTTATAAGAAATAATTTGACTTTTTGTTTTTCTCACAGACAGAAAAAAAATTTTTACTAAAATATAATTTTAGAATTTTACTAAATATAATTTTAGAATTTTGCTAGACCAGCTCCGCTACAGCTTTGCTGGTTAGACCGAAGGTTGCTGCTCACGCCATTACCTCTTATTTCTTCAATTGAACGAACCGTAGGTTCTATGGCTACGCCTGTTTTTTCATTATGTTTACTATCACCATCCACAGCTATGTTAGCAATTTTGTTCTTTGTTTCATCTGAAAGTTTTTTTAATTTTTTTAGTTCTTCAGAATCATTCCTAAGTTTACGAATAGCTTCTAGTTGTTTTAATTCGTTTTGAGACTTGACAGCATTTGATATTGCACTAGCTGTACTACCTATAGCAGCTGCTCCTTTTGCGGCAGATGTAATCAAATCTTTATTATTTTTTATCAAGTTAACGATACTTCCAATACCAGAAAAGATGCCATCCCCTTCTTTTTGAACGGCACCTGCGGTGCCTAGGAACTTTTCTGTTCCGACTGTTTCTCTATTATCATAATGATAAACAGGATTCATACGTGGTTCATGAGCAATTTTTTGATTTGAAGCAAAATGTTTAAGATTGTGTTTATAAATTATAGGCATTTTTTAGGATTAAATTTGACTTTTGAGAAAAAATATTTACGATTGGTTAGTAACCTGAGGACCTTTGGTCCGATCGGCTAAAGCCTCGAGGAGCTTCGCTCCGATTGGTTAGTAACCTGAGGACCTTTGGTCCGTTTAAGATTTACGTTTGTGAATGGACAACAACTTCGAGATAACTTTATTAATTGACTGTTGCACTTTATCTATTGCGTCAAGCAGCGTGTGATGTACTTTAATTTCTTTTCTATTAACTTGCATTTTCTGCTGATTAATCTTCAATGCCGTTTTAAGTGCATTTAACTTAATTTTAAGAACATCTAATTGTCTTTTAACAGAATCTAACTGTTCTTTATTTTCTTTAGAGTTTTCTTGTAAATTTTTCTTTAACTCATATTCTAAATTGATTTTCAGATTTTTCATTTTATCAACTTTTTCATTAAGTGAGTTTACTTCATTTATTATTCTATTCATCTTTTTCATTTGTTGAGTAATTTTAGAACTTAATTCATCAACACTTTTTTGGAATGTAGTTTGTAACTGCTTTAAATTTTTTTTAATTCTTTCAGGTAGTTTTTCTATTTCATCTTCTAATTGTTCTTTTAACATTTTTATCTGATGTTTATTTTTAATTACAGCAGATTTTAAATTTAAAGAAAGTAATATTAAAATTTTTGATTGTTCAGAAATCTTTTTAAAAAGTTTTGCTATATCTGCTTCTAGCTCTCTATCCTTTTTATCAAGTTTTAATAATTTTTCGTTTAATGATTTGTCATTAAGTTTAAGCAACTTTAATTCGTTCATCAGTGGAACCAAAACATCGTTTATATATTTTTCCTTTAAATCATTGATTTGTGTATCAACATATTGTTTATTTGTCAACTCTGTATTTTGTTGCGGAAGAATAGAAAGATGCAATGGACCAGATAAAACGTCTCCAGTTTTCATGATATAATTTTCTATCTCTATTTCTAATTCACGATTATTCGGGATATATGCACCTCCACCAACATTTGGTAACATCATTTTTTAACAATAAAAAAATAAAATTTTTTCTAATAAAAATAAAAAATAAAATTTTTTCTAATAAAAATAAAAAATAAAAATTTTTCTAATAAAAATAAAAAATGGAAAATCCAAATTTAAAAAAATTATATTCGCCCGCATCATCCTGTTCTTCTTATTCGACGAGATCAACGGGATTTGAAAATAAATGTTTTGATAATAATAATAATAATACTATTACAAATCCATGTATAGATGTTAATATTTTATTTCAATTACAAGCCGAAATATTTAGAGAACAGACTAAAGGTTTACCTTCTATAGAAACCAATTATTGTATTTTTCCAGGTGATCCATTTATTAAATTTATGGAGATTGTTAGTAAATATAATGATGTAGCTTATGTGGAATTAAATAAAGAAAATATGGTTATAATAGGTCATAATAATGTTTATGGTTTTATTAGAGCAGTTTTGCCGATTAGTAATACTGATTGGATAGAAACTAAAATTATTAATTATATTAATATTAAAGAATTAGTTAAAAAATTAAAATCTTTTTCGAAAGAAAAAATTAGATTATTTGTTGACGATCAAAATCAATATAACATTCACATAGAGAGTAAAAAACATAATGAAGAATTATTATGTCAAGTTTATTATAGAGACACAATTTATAAACAAGAAACATTAGAAATGCCGCAAAGATATGATGATGATACGTATATAGGATTATATTCAAACTTAAATATTAATTTGTTAAAATCTTACATAAATGGCTTAGCTCAACAAGAAAAAATTTATATGTGGTCAACACCTTATACTATAAACAATGACCATAATCATAATAAACGAACCGAAGGTTCTAGGGCTTTGCCCGATCATAACAATCCTCTGAATCATATTGAAGAATCTTATGATAATATAGATGATGATTCTGTAACATCTGAAAAAGGTGTAAATGGTAAAAAAGATTATAAAAATATTAGTAATTATAAAAATTTATCTAAATTTTATTTTCTTACAATTGAAAATAATAATGATGGCATAGTTGAAGATACTGTTAGACAACTATGTGTCGGGTCTACAAAATTTAAATTAGGATTTACATCTAATCAATTTAAAATTTTATCATCTTTAACAAAAACTAAAAGTGATTCAGATTATGGTGGTGTTATTAAATTTTCCAAAAGAGATCAAAGACCAATATTTTTCTCTATTATATTATTATCAGATAAAAGATGTAATTTAGAATTAGATATTCCAATAAGAGAATGGTATCCTATCATGGAAGGGCATCCTATACCAAAAAGTGTAATTTATGATGATGAAGAAACAATTTATGATGATGATGAAGAAACAATTTATGATGATGATGATGAATCAATAGTTAGTGAAAAAAAATTTAAATTATCTTTTGATAAAACATTATATGATGAAACTTAATAAGATAAAACTTAATATGATAAAACTTAATGTGATAAAGAAAATATTCGATAAATATATTTTCATATGTAATAAAATTTTTAGATGTAATAAGTTTTTAGATGTTATAAATTTTTTAGATGTTATAAATTTTTAGATGTAATAAATTTTTTAGATGTTATAGAATTTTTAGATGTAATAAATTTTTTAGATGTTATAAATTTTTTAGATGTAATAAAAAAAATTATTATTCCCACGTGTCATCATCATCACTTAAATTACTCTCACAGATGATTGTTTGAAATATTTCAGCTTGAATATCTTCTCCGTTATAAGGTAACATAATTTCATTTTCATCAGGTGCTTGACGTTTAAGAATATTTATTTGACCAGAAAATTTTTTTTCTTCAGTATTATTATTTTTATCAGGAATACTAATTCCAGTTTCTAAAGATCTTTTCCATGGTTTATTAACTGTAGTCGATAATGTTTTCCCCGAATATAATTTTAGAAAATCTTCTACTTTTACTTTGTTTTGTGAATAACCTTTGAATGTTTTCTTTTCACTAAGTCTCCCTTGTTCATCTACAGTAATACAGTATTTTACTTTAGGTGCAATAAACATTGCAAAAATAATTCCACCATTTCCATAATCATTTTTCCCTTGACACAATTCTCCTCCAACATATCCACCCGCGTCTAATTTATTAAAGAGCTCATTGGAAATATATATTGAATCAGTATCTGTATAATGAATGTATTTTTCTTTGAAACCATTAATTTCTAAAATAAAGTTATTCATGATTCTTCTAGAGTGAGAAAGAATGAAAGAACCTAAGTGTGATGGCATGAATGACGTCTTCCCATCTTTTACAATATTAGTTTTGAGAAATTCATCATCTTCCATTTCTACTTTCGCTAAATATTGTTCATTTAATTTTTCATAATCTTTTACTTCTTGAGTGAAATTTTTTCTCAATGTATTCTCATTCCATAAATGATATTTAGTGGTTATATCTTTTTGCACAGTTTTGCCATATAGCGAATTCATCAATAATTTAATTAACTCATCACCTACAGTATTTCCTTCTGTTTTATATCTTTTTCTCAAATTAAAAAGTTTTTCAATATAATTTCGAAATGGTGAAACTTGATAATTTTTTTCATAAATTATACCATCAGTAATATGTAAGATTTTCCCCCCACATCTAACAATTTCTTGTATGTCAACAGAAGTTAATACATCATAACATATACCATTTCTAAACCTGATTACTTTTACATGAGAATTATTATTTTGATTTTTAACTTTATCTTTAATAGGAACTGGTTGGAAAAACATATCATTCGGATATTGAAACACAACAGAGAATATTCCAGTTTTAGGTCTAAATGTTTGATTATTAAATTTATATACTATTTCCCGCTCTTCTTCTTGACGAAATTTTCTAGCTGATTCAGCATTAGGGTATTCTGAATTTTCATCATACATAGCTGATGGATATAAAGATGTTGCATCAAAAGCCATTAGAAATTCATTTTTTTGTTCAAGTAGTTGATTTGAAATTTTCTTACAAATTTCAGTTTTATCTCCTAAATCTCGATACTGTTTCATTAAATCTATTAAATTATTTCCAGGGGACAAAACCCCACACGTAGCGACCAAGGGACAAAGTCCCACCACGTAGCGACCAAGGGACAAAGTCCCCCCAGCGCAGCGACCAGGTAAATACTGTTTTAATATTGGTAACAAGATGCTACAAAATGGCGATATGTATTTTCTTATATTTGCTGAAACTCTTCCACCTTTAACAGATTTTCTAATATAATTTCTAGCCCATAAATCTATATGAGAATGAATATTTATATTGTCATTTTGTACGCTTTTCATCCAACCGTTAAATGTTAAAGCAGAGGATGTCAAATTAGTAGTTATATCTTCACCAACTAAATCTTGCATAACATTATTATATTTGTAGATACAAAAAGCTAAAGAAAGAATATCGTTAACTAAATATGGTCTCCATTCATTTTCTTTTTCTTTATAATTTTCATGTGTTATGTCTCCAATTTCATAATTTAATTTACACACATTCGTAGGAATTTTAAAATTCTCACACCATTTAGAAAGACTTGTTTTTACATGTTGATAACTACATTTCATTATAATAGTTTGAAGTGCTAATTTACCTGAAGGTGAATCTTTTTTCATATTGTTTTTAAATCTAAAAGATTTTTGAATGTATCTACTAACACATTCAGTTGTATAAGGATTTTGTAATGAAGCAGTCAATATTCCTCTGAAGTTTTAAGAGGCGGTTTAGATAATTTAAAATTAGCTTTTATCGGAAAATAGGAATCAAAACCTGATGAATTGTGAGCTATTAAAGTTACTCTAGAATAATTAAATTTTCCAAGAGTTTTAAAAAATTGATGGATCGGACATACGTCCTCTGGGTTTCCCCCGATCGAACATTCATCATCCTCAGTTCTCGTAAATATTTTCACACAATTTTGAAGTTTATTAAATTCTAATTCAGTTAAATTATTATACTCATTAATCTGTTTTTTAAGTTTTTTAATTTCATCTTCATCTTTTGATCGTTTAATTTTAATCATATCACTTAGCAAACGTGTTTCTAATTCTTTCAATCTTTGTTTCGGTAAACAACATATAAATTTATTAAAATTAATAGCTCCTACAGCGTAAGGAATAGGATGAGCTGTTGAACAGTTAGGATCGGGAAAAGTTTCGAGATCCCAAAAATATGTTGAACCATAGTCAATTTTTTTCTTTGTTATGATTTTATATGGACGCGTTGATTAGATTTTCATCAGTAACTGTTTTATATATGGGTTTGAAATTATTTTCAATTTCTCTAATAGCTTTTAATTTATGAGATTTATTAATTAAACAATAGTGACCAATTGTTGAACCTGCGTGAAAATAATTGTAATAAACATAATTATGAAACGTTTCAATTCCTCTAGGATTTAAATGACGATTGGCAGGACTATAATATTGAACACATTCTCCAAAATATTTATTGAATTGAGAAAATTTACAGTTTGACATTACTCCTGTTCTGGATGTGGCTTTCTCTTTATAAAAAAAAATTATTAAACATTTCTTTCATCATTTCTCCTTGTTCTTCATTAAAACCTCGTAAAACATTATAACATTTAATAAAACAAAAATCTTCAGAAGGAATATAACAATATTCACCGAAATAATCTTTGATTCTATATTTCATATTAATCCCTGCCCCTCTATGCGATCTTTGTACTAACTTCATTCCAAAATCTTCATATTTAATATTACCTGTAAAAATCCATTCGTTAGCATCGGATTTCTCATCCAGATTCGAAAACCATGTTTCAAATGATTTTTTATTATAGAAGGTTACGTAAAAAATTTTGAATTATATTTTCCTGATCTTTAACAACTTTTCCAAGTAAATTAATAATTTTACCATTTGCTAAAAGTTTCCGCATATCATTTACTACATTAATAAAAGATACATTTTCATATTTAATTTCATTTGGATTAAATAAATTACATAAATCATCACCAAGTTCATCCTTAATTCTATCATCAAAAAAGATATCACTAATAGTAGTTTCTAATATATCTTTTGTTCCACGATTATGTTTTTTAGTATTACGTCTAATACTACGCCTAGTACGTTTCTGTTTTTTAATACGTTTACTACGTTTACTATGTTTAATTT
>CAJQUW010000844.1:0-47428 GCA_907163375.1 Prostheceraeus crozeri
AGAGAATGCGATTCCGGAAAAATCGATGATGTAGTTGAGGGAGTCATGAACGGTACAAAGGATTTAATGATTAGGGGATGATGATGAATTTGAAACCAAGATGGTAAACCTACCGATTGATAATGTCATTCAATCTGTTTTTAAGGAATAATCTGATAAAGAAGATTCATCTCATACTATTGAGACCAGTTGAATAAGCAGGATAGCTTTATTTGGCATGAAAATATTTTTTCCTGACGGAATATTGATGTTTGCATGATGGCTTATACGATTTGGTAGATGAAGCATCTGTGGATAGGAGCCGATTTTACATTTAGGAGAGGCTTTGTGATAAGAGGGAAAAATTGAAATGCGCAACGTCTTCTTGTGTCTAAACTGAACGAAAACTATTTTATGGACTTTCACATGCAGTTTCTGCAACTTTCACGGTTAATCTAGTCGCTTGTGATTACATAGATATGTTTTGTATGACACTGTTGTTTTCTGTTACATTACGTTCTTGTACTGTACATCTACAAGCATGCACATTTGTTGGAGTGCTTCTGTTGACCTATGACATACAAAATAAACTAAATATGCAAATTTGGATTACTAAGGCGGATTAAATCATTGGTAATTGCATAGTCAATTGATATAGAAAATGTCACTTTATTTGACATAAGCTCCGTACATGTACCCACATGTACATTGTACCTTTATTACAGTGGTACTAGCTGAAAGCCTATGACATACAGTTGAAGCTAGATATGTATATTTGGGTTGACAAGAATGATTCAATAGCAAATTAGTCATGATAATAGTGATGAGAGATTGTCGAGTATACAAACAAATCAATATGACAAAATCAGATTTAAAGCGCATTGTCAACCTATGTCGACATTCTGAAAACTGGTCATGTCATCAATAAAGATCAAAATATCTCCTACATATTATGTCTCCTCATACGTAACAAAAACAGTTGAAATAATTTTTCAATCATTCATAAAAATGTCCGCCTAAAGAGGTATACCTGGTACTTCTTGCTTGTTATGAACATAGCTTTGGATTTTGTTGAATTGAGTGATGAAATTTATCTTTACACCAGATCTTTACATTGTTTACTTCATTTTCACAGCTCAAAGAAATGTCGCTTACATTGCCACTATACAAAGGGAAAAATGCTGACGTCATCAGTGACTTTGATAACAGAAACTTCTTTTGTGGAGCTTGATAGGTCACTTATGTAGCAAGAAAAAAGGAATGGGCCGAGTACAGAACCTTGCGGCACATCCTTGAGAACAGGAAACGATCGTGAACACTTTCTCCCTATTTTAACCACTGATGAGCGTTGAGACAAGTAATCGGTTAGCCACAAAAGAAATCCACTGGTAATCCCTGTGATTACAGTTTTTGAATAAGAAGACCATGCTAAATATTATCAAAAGCTTTAGAAAGGTCGCAGGCTATCACATTTGTTGCAATATTGTCATAATGGTCTGTCGCTGTATCTGCCAATTTCCACCAATGCAGTAACGGTAGAGGCTGCAGATCGAAGACTGTGTTGATTTGTACCAAAGGCCCACACTAGACGCTTACGCATGTCATCCAGAAGAAGGCGTTCGTAAATTTTAGAAGGACTAGTAGTTGCGTTATTGGGCGCATTTCCATTAATTTGGCTGGTCGAGATTTTGGAATTGGAGATAAAATACCTTTTTTCTAGACATTTGGGAATTTTCTCTGCGATAGGCTAGGATGAAAAATGTGAGTAAGTGGAGTACAAAGGAGATAGGCAAGAAATGAATATAGGCGATTTAGAGATGTTCCACTCGACGTCAGCAAGCTGTAGGTTGTCTATTGACAGGCGAGCTTGTCCCATGAACACTTTTCTCATGTCCTCAAGTGACATTGCAACATTGGCATATCTTGCTTTTAAAGAAGCCAGACTGTCGCCATTAATGCTTTTACCGTTAAAGGATGGACCACAGACTTTTACATGACTGTTTTGCTTTTGCCGCCCACATTAATTTTGCTTTGTGTATTTCCACTTTTACCTTAGCCTTTAAGTTTTTGAATTTGCACCATTCACCATTTCGATAAGCAGTCCACTTTTCATTGATTAAATGTATAGTAACCGGTGCCATCAAATTTTCGTCAATTGATACAAAATGCTTTGGAATCGAATCCTGAATGCATTTTCGCAAAGCTTGGTAGAAAAGAATCACACTTTTCGTCTATGTTCAAGATGCTTCTGATAAATAGTTCCAATCAATTTGTGCAACAGATATGTAAAGGTTTCGCATATACTTTGGTATAATGGATTTCTGTGCTTAAAGTAAACTTTTTATTCGGTGAAACCGAAATGCTTCCATGATCGATAGTTGCAACAGGTGCAATGTAAGAAACGAATTTCTTTTCGCATAAACAGTAAACAGCTCACTTGAAATCAGAGCATGATCAAGGATATCATTTTGTAATGAAAAAACGTAAAACCAGTACGTGAATGTCCACTCCTTTATTTTAGTAGGTTTGTTAGTAAAAACGATGTATACACGTCCCTACGTTTCGAGCGTTTGCCCGTCTTTTGGGAAATTAGCGATAAAATGAGTCAAATGATGCCTGCTTTTGTATAAATATCAAGGAACAAGATTCAGTATTCAGAAGTTCGTCATTTCTAACTTACGATTGATGCTAGGAGATGCTAGTTTTCTAATATGGAAAGGTCAATTCTTCAATGTCCATCTGCCTTCTATCATGTTTCCGTTGCATGTGTTCAGGAAGTGCGCTATCAAAATTGCTATTGTGTCAACTACGCCTGTGCTACATGTATCGGTATTTGAATGGTGTATTGGTCTGACTAATATGAAAATCATTGCACAGCGAGCAAGAAAATTTATAAATAAGATGACGTTTATACAAAGTATAGTGAATTTCAAATGTTTGTGCTCAGGCTACCTATCATGAAAGAACCTTCGAGTGTGTTCCCTCGAGTCTGTGAACTTTCTAGAACATTTTGAACTCATTCCTTATCGAAAAAATATTTTCCCTTAACAAATTATCACATCACTATGAGAGGACACGCAGCAAAATTTCGTTATCAAAGAAGCTAACTTAGGGAACACAGTCACATAAATACCCAAATTTGTCAGTTTACTTCTAGCAAAGTGAATGCGGTTGCTGATAACATAAAATGAAATGCATGTAAGATAAACAAGAATACAAGAGCATGCTAGTAAGCATGTACACTCTTACAATTTTAGTTACATTTCCCTAGTGACTTAGCACATAACCTTAGACTTAAAAACTTAAGCCCTCCAGTGCTCTATGAAATCAAATTAGCATGGGCTAACCTTAAACGAAACACAATTAATAATGAATTAAATCACAAATCGAACCATTCAGCAAGTAATCCAATGTGAAAAATAAGAATAAAACACAAATGTAAATGTTGATAATATTCAAATGGTAGTTAATGAAAAAAAGGCCTGTGTAAATATAAGTACAGTGAGAAAAAAATCGATAACTTAAGACATACCCGTGGATGCATGGAGCAAAAGTAATCAAAGTGAGCATAAATACGAGCGACAGTACTTTGAGAGAGCATGGGAGCCTACTTCTGTAATACTGCCTTGAGCACAAAGTCCTAAAATGCCTCCTCGAGCCAATGGCTACCTAGTAGAAATGCTCACAAATGCCCTGTGTCAGATGGTTAAGAAGTTATCTTGATGATCAACATTTTCAGGTACGCGTGAATGACAGTTATTCTCACAACTGTGTTACAAAAAAGGGTGTTTCACAAGGCTCTGTGTTGGGACCCGCTCTCTTTTCTGTTTTCATGGTAGTCCTGTTTTCATGTTTCAGTCTGCCACGGAAGGATTTGATCGGACAGTTTTCCACGATGTGCGACATCGTCTGCACCTCTCCACAGGTGCATAAAGGGGATTCCCGAGCTCCTCAGCGATGTAGAGAATCCTTACAAGGGCCGGCACTTGTCCTGAAACGGTTCAGCAGGGTCCACTGGGCTCGTTGAAGATCAAAACCAGGGATTTACATTGTTGGGTCGTCGATAAGGAATTTATTTTGCACATTTCTGTTCAGCCAACTCTCCTTCCAAGCCAGGTTTAGGTCGAATTTTGAACAGGGGCTCTTTTCCGAATGGGTTGGCGGGAATTCAATTGCAGGGCAGGTGGGTTCCGTAGGTCTTCGTGAATGGGAAGGTCTGGGTTGCGTTTGAGCTTCTTCAGGAAGTTTGATGTTGCCTTCTCTCTTCGGAGTGCTGGAGGGGGATGTTATAAAGCACTGGTAGCCATGCCGCTAATGGTGCACCGGATTGTGCCGCTAATGGTGCGCATGGTTTGGTTCAGCTGAACATCGATGGCACTGCAATGAGTGGAGTTTTTCCAAAGTTTAGTGAAAGTTAAGTAAGTTAGTGTAAGTGTTTTTTTGGTGTGGAGTTTTTGTGTAAGTTTAGAGCTTATGAATAGAATAAAATTATATTCTGAATATGAGGAAGTTGGTTGCTTAATACAGTTAGGCTTACAGGTGACTTGCCACGCGTGATTTCACTAGGTGACATGCCACGCGTGATTCACGCGTAATTACGGAACACCCCAAACATCAGTGGTTAAGGACATTCAGCATGAAATAGTAGTTGGGAAGTGAATGAATGACATCATAAAATAGAATCTCGTCGTTTCGTCTAGTCGCTATTCATTGTAATCATTACAAAGGAGATTAAAATATGCTTAAAGTGATGGAAAACAAAGGCGCATCTTACACATGGATAGGTAACTTCTATTGCACAATACGCCCTAGAATTACAAAAATAACTCTAGAAATTTCTTTAATCTATACACAGCGCCCTATCAAAAAAATTATAGAACTTTTCGGTCTCACTGCTCTGCAAAATTAAGTATTGTACATTTTCACGAGAAAACATACAGTATGAGTGGTTGACCCCTCCAACATATACATGCTATATGCACCAATTCTACTCCTTTTCCGTTTCTATTTCAGATAATTCTAAATCTATTTCAGATTTCTCCAACTGAATTTCAGATAACTATCAGAGACTCAACTTTGAAGATATCTGAAATTCAATTGGAAAGATCTGAAATCGATTTGGAAATATCGGAAATAGACATGGAAAAGGTGTATATCTATATGTACCCATTCTATATTTACCACAGATATCGATATAAAATAGGAGGGCCCTCTGCGCAACATAGTTTTACATAGGAGGGCGCTGCGTACGTTTTTGGTCTTATCTCGTCTATAGTACCAAGAGCCCGTATTACTATTATTATTATCTTCTGGAGCTATCGAAGGAGCTCTAGACATATCAACGAGATATATAGGTTGCATAGACATCATTGGACTATCATACATGTATATTCATGGACTATAACCAAAGCATTTACATTTTATCAAATATAAAGATGCAAATAACCTAGGTCGCTGATGTGCCGTAAACTAGAAATACAGTCGAAACTCATTATAACGAACCCTTTTATGGCGAGCATTCGTCTATAACGAACCTTATCCATGCACCCCAAATTGTTTCTATTTTCAATAAGAATCGAATAAGGAAAAAATACTGTTGAATCCAGATGATGTGAAAATGAAGCGCTTGAATTTTATCTTCCCTACCTGACCCGTCTCCTCGTGATCAAAATCTATTCTCGTGATCAAGTATGTAGAGCAGATGAAGCTGGGTTGTATTGGAGGTCAGATCGAACACTTGCACAAAAATATAAAGATTCTGAATACTGGATTTAAAGTGTTAACGGATAGAGTGGCGTCTGCACAAATACAACGAGAAGTCACGAGCAGAAATCGCGCTGTATTGGAAAATCGTGCCATGTACAAATATAATGCATATTACACTACTGCATGTTTTTCATTCATTTCATCATTTGATGCTTGAAGGGCATTTATGCTTTATTACTACTTAAAATGAAAAATAGTGCAAGTTACCGGTATTATTAAATATCAAAAGTCAACAAGACAAATGGTCATAAAATAATATAATCGGTGTACTTTTAGACGAATTTTAAAACGAACATTTTCACTTTGAAATGCAACTTCTATCATGTGTAGAATTCAACGCTTCTAAGACCTCAAACACTTAAATCTCATTCAAGCAGGACATTCATGTAGAGAACAGAATTCTGATAATATCTTCACGTAGCAGACCATGACATGTCATGAATACCGTGTCCTTGACGACGAGCTTCTAAAGGGTGTCTGGCGTTGCCATCCGAAATAACTGCACAGCTTTCCATTGTCTCTCAATATTGTCGATGAATTCTGAGAATTTAAACACGCTTTGTCTGTTGTATTGGATAAAAGTCTAGAAGTCAGTCATTGTAGATTTTGGGTCGTCTGAGTACACGTTGATACTTTCTCAGTTCATTTCCACTTGTATTCGAATGCAATGATTATTGTATTACGGAAGATCTCATGCCATGTGCTTTTTATTACTGAAATAAGATATCACAATGAATGTTCTCAAATGCAGCAGACAGGTCCAGTGAATTCATCGCCTTTTTGACTTTCAGTCGTAAGTTTCGAGATAACGTCCTTTATCAAACCACTCTCAATATTGTGATTCACAAATACGGTACAATGTGCATACCATGAGAACTGCAAAGATACAACAGCTTTAGTTACTTACGAGAATTGTGATTATACTGCAATTGCAATTATTACATGGAACATCGTTTATTATCTACTGATTCATTCAAGTTTATTCTTCACAAAATGCAGAAAAGGCATTACTGGCTGCAAATACACAGCGTGTGGCCTGAAAAATACAATTTAAAATGTTAACAACTGTGATAATACAAGTAACGGAAGCAGTTCGGAAACAAGAACAGCATTGTGAAAGATTGGCGGATTAAGTTAATTAGTTACGTTTAAAAACTTGAAGTGAAGCGCGCTATTGAGACAGCTCTATTGACTCAGTCAGGGCATCCCAGATCGATACAACTCTACAGTTGTAAAGTTGACATGAGGCGTTCACATTCACAAGATCAGAGACCGATAGCTTGTAGCAGTATCTTCGAGTGGACGCCTTTATCCAAAAGAAATCATCAATACATTATTAACATCTACGTTCCGATGGGGGCATGGTGACAGCATTAAAGAATAAAGTGGATGTTGTAGTGATGGAAATACTCAATGATTTATGCTTTGCCATAGGGAAATCTGCAGCACTCTGCATCTACCAGTACCTTAGAATGTGTATTAGAAGGTAAGTGTCTGTAAACGTGTTGAATTTCTATGCATTTTTTTCACAAGAGAGAACTTGCAAAAAGGCTTCGCTTAATGATGAAAAACATGAACATTTGTGTTCTAACTCATACAAATCTTCATCAATCACACCATGCACGCACCTAAGAAAGTTATCTGCAAGGAAAGGTGCGCAATCCAACGGCTTGAACAGCTACGCGTTTTCACTTGACGGTAGTTGTAAAAATTAACTGTTTATTGTTGGTAGAGCTCGAAAACGTGTGATTTAACTTGCAGAAATCTGCAGCCATTTACATCTGCAGATAGGTACAAGTTTTTCGAACCAGTGTCTGAGAAATCTAGCTTGTCCAAATTTAACTGATGCCTTATTAGCAAAATCAGAATATGTCGTTTTCTGCAAAGATCGCATAATTTTGGTGGTGTTGTACTGCTACTTGTCAAGAAATTATTGCCAGTTGCTCTTACATTTACGGTATCAAACGACTTTGAACTGTTCAAGTTTTTGATCATAAGCGTATGCTAGTTGGATGTTTGTATCGTTCACCAAGCTGATATCAGATGAATGGCGTAGCTTTTCCTGTTGTTATCGATCACCTGTGCGATTCATTTTCTGGTCCGATAGTGTTTTCTGGTGACTTGAATTGTCCTGACATAGATTGGTCTGCAATGTGTGGACCCTCACGTTCTTCAAAAAGCAACGTTCTTCGTGCTTTCCGAGCGAGGAAGCGAGCTTATCGTGTGTGCGGTATGTCTACATCCTCAATCCATGAGCAATTACGAAGGAAGCGGATACGAAACTCAGTGAAGCAATTTCCAATGACACCAGAACACCTGAACAATTGCATGTAGCTGCATTCAATTGAAAGCGACATCCTAAAACTTTCTCGAGATACACAAATTCCTCACTTTCTTGTAAGCCTTCTATAGTTCCTGTTTTGAAACCTGATGGTCAATTTGTTGTATGTGACACCGAAATTGCAGACACTTTTAGTGTTTTTTTGCTCCGGTTTTTGTAATGATGATGCTACGTCTCCGTCTTGTGACTATGCAGCTTCCCATCAAATCTCAAATGTAATTGTCACTGAAAATATTGTTCGCTTTCATTTAAAGATTTTGAATCCATTTTCAACGCCGGCTACTGATGGTATTTCAAAGAAAATGTTGAAGGTGGTCCAAGTCTCATACATGTTCTCGGCCGCTTTTTTACATTGCTTGTGCAGCAGGGGTTCATTTCCTCTGATTGGAAAATTACCTGAGTAATCCATATTTTTAAGAAGGGTTGCAGGTCGGACTGTTCTAATTACAGGCCCATCAGCCTTACTTCATCAGTTTGCAAGTTATGAGAGAGAGTTGCCAAGTTAAGTGTCTTATTCTTGATCGTGTCAGCTTACATTGCTTATTAAATAACTGGCAACATCTTCTTTTACCTAGTAAATTAAACACCTCTGCTCTTTTGACTTTTCTTGGATGCATTTGATCATCTGTAAGACAAAGGAAACTGCTTTGGCGCAATTTATATTGACTTCTGTAAAGCTTTCGATAAAATTCCGCATAAGCACCTCGTTGTCAAAGTAAGATCCTTTGGTATTTCTGGCACTTTGCTGAGATGGGCAACATAATTTTTGTTTTATAGAAAATCATGCATCAAATCAATGGCTCACATTTAGACCTAGTAAGTGTGTCTAGTGGTGTGCCCCAAAGCAGTGTAGAGGGTCGTATGCTGTTTTTGCTCTATGTAAGCGATATTGATAAACTCATGGAACGGGTCCTCGCTTATTTTAAAAATTGCGGATAATGTTCGGATTTACTTACTGGTGTCGTCAGGTACCTCTACTATTCATTTGCAAAATAACTTGAATTGTTTATCAAATTGGAGTAAAATTTAGCTGTTGTGCATCAACCGAGACAAGTGTAAATGCATTCATTCTGGTGACAATGACCCTCGACAATTTTACAACATGAACAACGTCGCTATCCCAAAAGTGAGAGAAATTGTGGATCTTGGCATTCTCATCTTCCAACAATCTAAGCCCCACTACAGAGTGTTTCCGCGTTGATAACAAAGCCAGTAAAATGGTTGGAATCATCAAAATGGCATTCAAATTTCTTGACAACCATTCTATCTGAGCTTTGTAAAAGTCTTCTGTTTGGCCAATCTTAGAGTATTCATCAATTGTATGGTCACATTTGTTCGTAAAGAATTCTGACGCGGTTGAAAAGGTCCAGCGACGATTTACAAAGTATTTGCGAGGCATGAAAGATTTCAGTTATGAAGAGGGTTTGAGAATTTTAGATATTCCATCTCTTCGAAGGCGAAGACAACGCACGGACATGATTTTTATGTTCAAGATCATGAAAGGGTTCGTAGATCTAAACGTGTCAAACTTCATAACGTATTCTAATTATTTTCGAACACGTGGATATCGCATGCTACGTCGCCCCACTCGTGTAATTAATCGGCGTGACTTTTTCACTCACCATGTCGTTTCTGGATGGAATGACTCACCTGCTTTTTGTGTACAGTAGATGCTCGCACGATCAATTGTTTCACACGAAGACTTTACTTTTTGATGAGAGAATCACCTTGACTCCGCTGTGAGTTAATTTGAATAAAAAAATCAATTAAAAGCTTCAGAGAAAAGTCAGAATTCTATCTGTCAGTTGAGAGAAATGCTGAAACAGAGGACATAGATCACAATTACCGCTGCTGTACAAAATGAAATGACATGCAAGAAACTAAAACGATCACACAGATATGAACATTGCGTTTTATTGATTTCATCTCGATAGGTACACTTATGTCACTTCTTGGCGAATATTTTTTGAAGTTGTAGAATAACAGACATAAAAGTTGATGTTCTTTATTTATCAATTTGATTTCTTCTGAGATCATTATCAGAGTTAGTCATGGAGTTTCAACAGTGTGACGTCTATTCTATTATCAAAACAATGTCTCAAAGTGGCTACTCGGCAACGAACATTCACCAGCTGCTCGCTCCTTGTGTTACCGATGGAGACCTCACGAACTAAGTGATCGCAACAAGGGACTTTGGAAAATTTGGATCGTCGACAAGTAAAAAGTAAGCTTGTTGTCGTGGATGAGAAGTGGGTTTGCTTCAAAAGCATTCCACCGAAAGAATGTAACCGAGTTTGGGTCAACAATGCGGGCTACATTAAGCATCATAGACAACTACACACGAAACAACTTTCAAATATATCATTTACAAAAAACTAAAACGATCAGCCAGAATACATCAAAATACAAAACTCAGAATACCAAAATACATCAAGGCCGTAAGTGGCATGGATACCATCTACACTTATCGGTACAATTGAAGCAAGAAGTCGTTGAAGCAAAACTAAGAATTGTCCATTTCAATGACAATCTGCTGCTCAAATTCAATAATAAATAAAACGTGCTAGGTCCAGAATATATTCTGTGAATATCATTTTTGTAAGCAGAAGATCATGTTTGTTTAACTGCAAAAACAAAACACGTTTTCATGACGCTTTTCTTATCTCTTTAGCAGCTAACAGCTAACAGCTAAAATAACCGCTAAACTTCACAGAAAATATCCGTAAATATATGTTTAAATGATGACGTCACAACATGATGAATGATGACGTAACAGTTAAAATCCGTTCATATTAGATAGAAATACGTGTTTTTATGGATATATACAGTTCAGAGTGTAAAAATCCGTGTAACTAATTTTAGCCTACCTGAAAGATGTCTGCCTTAAAAGTGCAGTCACAATCACAAAATTGACAAAACTAATTTTCAGTTATCAAATGAATGCTAGGTCATTACGTTACTAAGTGTACCAAACTCGGAACTGCATGGATCTACATAAACAAAAGGAATTTTGCGGTGTAAATTACTCCGCAACTTCCAAGGCGACTGGAATTACAATTTGAGAATCGTTGTTTTGCTGATGTTAGGTGACAATCAACGAATTGAAAACAATACATGTAAGAAGCTCGTGCGGGAATTGAGGAAGAAAACGTCAGCAGATCTCACACTATGAATCCGAAATCTCCCTTCTAGACGAACAGAAATAGAAACATAAACATTTCCAATTTCATGACTCTTTCCGCATTGAAAAGCTACAACTTCGTTTACACACAATTAACTGAAAAGCTCTGTGCACTCATGCGAAAGTTGTAAGTCTTTTCTGATGATGAGGAAAGGTATTCCTGGCACATTATCTAAAATTTGTTACTAAATTGCTAAATTTGCACATTTTCGATCTCTGACTTTATAAGCCGACATTTTATCAACATAGGAATTGCATGCACTGAAATGGCACAGTAGGAGAAAGATTATCAACAGATTTTATTGGCCAGCTCTCCCCAGCATTGCAGTGTCCCTCCCTGCCCCGAATTCTTCACTGACAAGAACTATCCTGAGGCAGATAAGAAGGTAGCAACCTTCAGATGCAATTTTCAATCTTCCACTGCTTCAATTCATTGTCAATTATTTGCATCATTGTCACTGGCAACATTGTCTGCGTCAGAGCCTCACCCTCATTTTTCAAAAAATAACTCAGCTGAAACGGCGCTGCTTTCCAGGCCTCGGTCAGATTATTGTCCAATCAACGGTTTCCAAGCAGTACTGAACACAGACAATGACATCCTTCATGCGTGAATCTAATCATTGGCTGTCAATTCTGATGAAATACAACTGAAATGAAAATGTTTCTCAATTCAACTTGGAACTTGTCTTGAAGACATTCACGTAAGTCATCAAGCTTTATTTCATGGCATTTCTTTGATTTAATTTGTAAAAGTAGAATTTTTATGGAAAATAATTGAACAGAAACTGCAGTTATTCCAAGCTGAAATTCTCGAATTAAACAAGACGTTTCCTGCTGACAATCCGCTGTCATTTCAAATCGCCAATAGAGAGCGTTCAGACCGTTCTAAGGGAGGAACTTCACTTCTATGAAATGCAGCTGCAGACAGGACAATATGTATTCATATTCCATGACTTTAATAAGAAAAAGAGTACTGCTTGATTCATTCACTGTTTGACCTTCAGATTCGAATATATTAAAAGGTTGATAGAACTCGTGAGAGTCAGAGTCAGAGATCAGAACTCGTGAGACTTTCTGAAAGATCTAAATTTCAATGAGGATTGTCACTTCAACAAGAATTTATGAAAAATAAAGCCTGTTTGGTGCAAGTTTTGTATCTTTTATGCTGAATATACTGACGAAAACTGTTAAAACTTAATAGCTACAATGAAATTCTCAAAAATTGTCAAATACTGTCTCATAGCCACATTGATCGCTTTCAATAGAATTGATCGGTCTCAATTCTTTACCTTTCAATCAAATGTTTAACACTAGCATGCTGTAGTGTGTCAAAATGATGCATTCATACTTTGAGATCAATATACCTCTTAGAATGTTCATCTTTTGAGAACCGAATTTGCTGTCTTTTATTCTCTTACATCCGATATTTTTATTATCAGCTGCTGTGACAGAATATTTACTTAGAATGCCAGCTGAGTCAAAATGACAAATCGTTGTTGTAATGCATTGTCATGATTGCATCGACATATGTGTAATTTAGAGATCACAAAGAGAAAAAATAGCATTTCCAAGCTGCTCCAGTGCAAATTCATTAGCACTTAAAGTTTTAGCTTAACCGATGATCATGTTTTCCATGAATTATGACATACAGTTCTATTTTTCCATCTCATGCTCGAAAGATTTCCCAAATATAATTTGAATTGAAAGTATATCATTAGAAAATACGCACGTGCTCACAACTACTTTATGACAAAATTGCCTTTACGAATCAAACGTCCGTAACATAGCAGCAGATGGTGAATGCCTACCAGATAATTGCGAAGACAAAGCTATCACACAGATCGGTATGTATATACCTATTCCCTTGAACACATTTCATGTATTTGCCGTAGCACATTTTTTTGCAAGAATTGTATGACAACTTGCTGAGATTTTTGCAAGCACTTTAACAATGTCACATTTTATGTGCACCATGGGATAATGACTCGGTATGCCATTTTCCTTGACGCATTGTGCGAAGATAGGATACAACTGCTTCCACCTAAATCTATCAGCTGTAATACTGTAGCTATCGGGGAGAGAACAAGGTCATTTGAGAGTATAAAGATTGGGAGATATCGTTGCTCCTTCTGAACAAGAACAGATCGAAGCCAGTGATCTAACATTTACTGCTGTTATCAGTCAGATGAAATAAATGCTATTCCTTAACGACTTATGCACCAAACTTGACAATACATATGTCATGGACATAGTGAGTATGTGTCATCGTCAATGGAATGCAATATTCCACTGATATCCACTGAATTCGTGATGTTTTATACACACGAGCTATATGCTGCATATTGACTTCCTTTAATTGGTACAACACCAAAGATACCCAAAGTTCTGCTCATTTGAACATTGAGCTTCTTATACGGCCAATGTTTTCATGTTTTCTTCAATGTGTTCATCGCGGTTATTAATCACATAAGCTTGTCATTCTGATATTGTCTGATGCACGTACTTCGATGAGAACCGATTAAAATAGTTTGAACAAGTTTACATTACTTTGTCAGAGATTTGAGGGGACCAGTGTATTTCTTTTATATTTCATTGTTGCTATATTTTATTCATTTTTTCTTTGAATTCAGTTCTAAAGCCTAAATCGCTGTCAAAACATCAGGAAAGTTGATAATGATGTTTGCTCATAGCTGAACGTTACATTTGACATTTATTTGGTTGTCGCTCAACCTTCTCAGTAGAAAATTGCACGACAATATTCTGGGTTCGAAATCAAAGGTATTGGGAACAACATCAGATATGAGGCGATATCACGATATTTGCTGCTGCAGTACACAGGCGAACCTCATATAGTTCAGTTTATTCAAATTGATAGATTGTGCGTTGCAGAATCTCACACTTGTTTAAATGTTTGGCTCTATCCACTCCTGTTAGAAATAGAACTACTGGGCGGGGCCATAACTGATGCAGTTTTTGACTCTCAAAACGGCTTTGAAGATCTCGAACTGTCAATGACAGCAGTTAAAATGTCTAACTGAAACTGAGAAACTGAACAGTCCACTTTTAGTGGTGAACAAAGAGTATATTGACAACCTTCATCTTGGCCATTCATTTATGCTGGCTTGTTCATATAAGTCAACCAGTCATGTGCGGTCATGTGAGAAAGTGATACATTACCAAATGCCTTACACGCGTACCGAAACATTTTCAAATACTTTTTTACCTGTAATAGTACGTTTGAAGAATTCTTTGAAAAGTACATGATAACATTGAACGGAATTTGTGAATCTATGTGATGCATTTGTATGATGATTTCTATTTACTTAAGAATAAACGCTTACTTACTTACTTACTTAAGCCGAAGCATTCTTAATCCTCGCTCCCCCTGATGATCTCCCAAACTATTGTATCAATTTTGTCAAACCATACATCAATGGAATATTCATTGAAGCGGGATTCAGAAAAACAGCTTTATTACTACTTAAAAGTCATCCCTAGAGTGAAGGTCAAAAGTAAAAAAGCGCCCGTTTACAGCACATTTCCATTAGATCACTAATTGAAATGAAAAAAGACAAAAAACTATAAACCATGCACTAATCTGGAAGATCTGGTTAAGGTGGTTAACAAAATTATGAATATGAATTGTTGTGAGATTACATCATTGTCATTTGATGAAGTCAAAGGTCAATCTTTAATTTCTACTGAAATCGCAATAAAATTCATCTTCTGAAATACTCTTCGCTGTCTCTTGTAGATATAAATAGTTGTTTTCACACATTTCATGTTTCACTGAGGATAAAAACAGCATCAATCAGCATTTCAAATTTCAAATATGCATCCATAATGAGCAGATAATATCAAATTCAAAAACTTTCCATTTGTGAATGTTTTTATATTGATAGGAAGAATACTTTCTGTAATCTCAACTTATTTCATCAACAATATACATTAGAAGTGAATTATACCATAAACTATTATATTCACTTGTAACGACGACAAAGTTCTTAATGGAGTCGCGCGAGGTTTTGCACGGCATGTCAATCAATGATTCGCATTTGCGCTTTTCTGCCACAAAGCAAATACACTAGCATGATGTAAATAGCAAATAAGTTAGTTTCAGAAATAATGTAGTATCACAAACATGCACGAAATTTCTCTCATGATCCTAAATAGTTTCAAGATTAATAATATTTACACCGTCTAAGACCTATGAGCAATGGATCGTTTGGGCTATCTAGCATGCGTCTAGCAGTTCGACTGAAATGTCATCATTCTGAAAATTGATGATTTTGCATGGGAATGAGCGGTTGATATATTTATTTATTTATAAGAGCATTTATAGAGCGCACAAAAACAGTAAAAGTCACTAGTCGCTGAATAGAAAAGTTTTCAGCGACACATTCATCAAAGACCTTTTCCCACCTACCCTTCCCAGTGGTCGACTATCTGTTTATTACTCCCGTTCATCTTTACGAAGAAGCTCTTTTTTTCCGAAAATGAGCATAATTTCATCGTCCTCCTTTTGTGATTAACTTTATACTTATATTATCTTGATTGTCAATGCATTTCGAATGTCTTGTACTCGTATATATATTCCGATTGCCATTCAAAGAACGAATAAACATATATATCTCTCTATATATCCGACGAAAGGTATTCAGCTGTAGGTCACTGTCCCTGAGATGGATAGGGAGGCTGTTCCATAGTTTAGGTCCAGCACACGCGAAGGCTCGATCACCAAGTCGCGTATGTGATCTACGTACGGCACATGTCAACACATCATATGACCTTAATTTGCGATCCCCAGGATGCTTGATTAGGGTGCACTCATCTGCAATATAGTCCGGAGACATGCCGTGTAGGGCTTTGAAAACATGGACTGCTAACCGATACTTTATCCTTTGCCGTACTGGGAGCCAATGAAGCTGAAGGAGGACCGGAGTGATATGATCACGTCGCCGAGTTCCCGTGATCAGGCGGGCTGCTGCGTTCTGCACCGCTTGGAGACGACGTAGAAGAACATCCGAGATATTGTAGAAAAGTGAACTGCAGTAATAAACACGAGATGATACAAAAGCATGAACTAAAGTCTTAGCAGCGTCCGACTGCTAAGTTACATCGTTAGGTTACTGTCCAGCATAACGCCAAGATTGCGCACTGACTCGACAGGCGTGATCGATGTAGACAAAATGTCGACGCTAGCAGGTTTGATCTTTGCAACTTGCTGCCTGGATCCCAACCAGATAACGATTGTCTTCTCTGGATTAAGCCGAAGTCTGGAGGCCATCAACGAGTCCCCTAGGTCAGAAACGCAGCAGGACAGTCGGTCGATAGCAGACTGGGCTTCATCACTGGGCACGCTAATGTACACTTGACAGTCGTTTGCGTACTGATGGAACTGCATGCCATGGGATTCCGCGATTGTACTTAACTCAGCTATGTACAGGTTGAATAGCAAGGGCCCTAAGACTGAGCCTTGGGGGATGCCTGGACACAGTTGCTGTGTGGTTGATACTGAATTGGATGTTTGAAACCGTTCCAAACGGTTCGTTAGGAAAGATGTCACCCAGCGGAGAACGTCGGATTTAAAGCCAAATTGGTTTTCAAGTCGAAGGAGTAGTAGCTCGTGATCGACACAGTCAAACGCAGCTGACATGTCGAGCAGGCTCAGGAGTGTCACACATCGATCGTCAGCAGCAGTGAGAGCATCCGATGTAACTCGTAGCAAGGCCGTTTCGGTTGAATGAAATTTTCTGTAGGCTGATTGGCACCGTGGTAGAAGGTTTTCCTCAATAAGATAGGCATTGATCTGTTGAGCAACAGCACGTTCGATGATTTTTGACAAAAATGGTAAATTTGATATTGGTCTGTAGTTCGCCATATCCGTCGGGTCAAGAGTCGTCTTTTTGAGACAAGGTCTCAGAATGGCAAGTTTTAGACTGCTATGTAGTTTTCCACACGACAGAGAAGTGTTGACTATGGCGGTAATGAAAGGTAAGAGAAGGTCAATGAATTCACGTACGAGGAATGTCGGTATGGGATCAAGACATGATTTGACGGGTGAAGTCATAATGACGTGGCGAATATCTGCCTCGCTCATTACACGAAAACTTGAAAGCATGTTGAGGCTGACTGCGGTACAGATGATGATTGGTTGTCCTTTGTAACTGCTCGGATGTTGGTAATCTTTTCTTTGAAAAATGACTGAAATTGATCTGCGTTGTATTTGGAAGCCGCTTCAGATCTTCGATCACGCCCAATTAATGTAGAGAGCGATCTCCATAAGCTAGCCGGAGTAGATCCGTCGCGCTGCACTTTATCTTTCCAATATGCAGTTTTCTTAAGTCGATACAACCGTAAACGACGTCGCGTGTGGTCAATCCACTGTACACGATCGGCCATGTTTCCACTGCGACGATAGCGTTGCTCGTAGCGACGACAATCACGACGAGCCTGTCGGCATTCATCATCGAACCACGGTGCACGTCGATCTGATCGGTCCTGAACGTTGTGGAGCGGAGCGAGACGGTCTGATATATCAAGGAGGACATTGTTATATGTGTCAGTCAAGTGATCAACATCGCTATTGACAACAACAGACTGACACAGTGGGCTGTCCAAGATCGCTTGTCGCAAAGATACACGATCGACTCGCCGCCACGATCTAGCTAGGCGGGTTGTGGGTGGTTCTGACGCAACGGCAAGTGGTAAACTGCAGCACACAAGTGAGTGATCAGAGATGATACCAGGTGGCTTCACAGAAATGTTCTCAAGTTCGAAGTCAGCAGATGATATCAGTAGATCAAGTGTTCCACCACAACGATGAGTCGGTCCATTTATATACTGTTTCATGTTAAAACTCGTTAGTAACTCGCTAAGATGACGCGCATCAGGATTGTCATTGTTCTGCATATGTATATTAAAATCGCCGCCAACTATGACGGGGCAAGAGAGTAATACGATGACCTCAAACACTGATGTAAGTTCTTCAAAAAAGGATCGCAGCGGTCTGCTAGAGCCAGGTCGATAGATGTTGAGTAGAACAATCTGATTACGTTGAGTAGATAGACGAACACAGACTGCTTCAAACGTGGAAGTTGGTGGCAAAGTTATATGAGAACACTCCATTAGATGGTGATAGATGACAGCAACGCCACCCCCTCGTCCCGTTGAGCGAGGAATATTGACACTGGCGTAGTTGTCTGACGTCGCGATGTTTAGGCGAATATCGTCACACGCTGAAAGCCAGGTCTCCGTCAAGGCCAGGATGTCGAAATTTTTGTTCTTTGATTATAGTCTGTATGGTATTCCCTTTATTAGAAAGAGACTGAACGTTAATCCATCCCACATTTGTTTGCTGGTCTGATGGTCTTTCCTTGACTTCCTCATAAGTCGATGGTTTAGATGGCGTTACTGACGTAGCAGATGAAGTAGTATGTGGATGACGAAGAAGAGTGGTGACGCACTCGATCTGAGAGACAAGAGAGAGGCGCGCGAATAAACCAGGCGTGACGTCATCGTGGGATGCACGGTCATGTGTACATTGCGGTCGGCAGATACACTTGCGTACTGTGCTTGCGTATGAACAAAGCAGGAAGTCTGCATGTGCAGCGTAGGGAAGATGTCAGCGATGTGGGGAACTGCTATCTGGCAATGGCGATAACCTCACAACAATAGTCACAAAGCCGTTAAAACTATCGAGCGCTCGAATGTCCAAATGTCAGCACGGAATTTTGGGAACGATACGTTAAAATGAAGAGCAGCTCAAGGCACACAAAATGGTATACAAATCAATGATGTTGGACACATGTTCGCACAGTAGATCACAGAAAAATGAGTTTGACAACGCGCAGAGCGAGACAGTTCACCGCTCACCAGGCGCGCTAGCGAGATATACCATCAATCAAAAACACAAAATAGAAAATATGTCTTCGGGACTCACTGGACACCCCTCATGCCTCTGACTGATCAACACACTAATCATTGAGCTCGAGACTACATACAGTGCACTGTCAACTGTGCACAGTTATATGCGTTGAAATCATCAGCAAAACTTTCATTCACTGTGTTTTATTGTGAACAGAAAATATAAGTGAAAGCATACGCTGTTCACCGGATATTAGCGATTTTTAACAATGATGTCATCAAAGATCAAAATATGACGTCATCATTTTTATCTGAAGTCATCAGACATTTTCTGCGAAGTGCAATGTCTATTCTAGGTGTTTTTTGCGGTGTGTGAACAATTCTTCAGCCACATGAAACTGATTAAAAGTAAACTCACAACTCCAGACGCTCACATTGAAGACGCGCTAGTTAGAAGATATTCATTTTCTAGGTAATTGAACAACACTTTAGAATGATTTGCAATTTCTAGATACATGTTGATGCCCTATCTCGTACTCCTGCACACCAATGCAATCTTTTTCATTTTTATCTTTCAGTTGATTTCCTTCTCTACTGTTAAACGAAATGGCTACAGCTTCACCAGGTGAACACTTTGGATTGAAACAACTTCTAAAAGTGCTTCTGTTGAAGTAATAACTTTCAGCTTCGAAGCATTTTCTGTACAGCAAAAAGCAAAACAGCCAAACCGTTTAAATGAAAAGTAATCGACTGTTTATCGCAGTCATAGAAATCCGACTTTCCGCTTTCTTTAAAGGCAAGAATGGACAACAGCTGTTTTTAGATGGTAATTTCAGATGCTCAGTTATGCGCCGATTGCTAGATTTTTAGAAGAAGCAAATAAATGAAACGTCCAACAGTTTTAGATTCTTGCTGCAAGACGATCTACTATAAATTATTTTATCAAAATGTTGTAGCCTCATTCGTTTAGGCACCGCTATCATTGCAGTGCATGTCCACGACGTGCTATTGTTTTCAATGTCCATGTCCATTCCAGTGCCTTATTATTATAGAGCGTCGCACTTCTATGATCGCAGTAATCTGGTTAATTTATGCATTACTTTGTACAGCTCTACAGACTATAAGCGTATTGTGCGTAATTTGTAGCTATGACAACAATGTATCTCGTAATGATGATATCTGTATCTATACATGCGAAAGAGATTTTAGAATTCTCAGTTGGCGCATATCTACATGTGTATTCATAGCTGCTCGCTTTGTTTTCCTGCATTGCTGCACAGTATTATTGCTGTAACTTAGATTTGTTCTGGTAGCAATGTTGGACCTCAAAAATCCATGTTAATGTTATGTTGCTATCAAAGTCAACGATGGAAGCTAAAAAATATTATTTGACGTTTGAAATTCTCTTGAATTGCTTCGTGACAAAATTATTCAAGTATGAAGATTGAACTGCAGAAATACCTTTGTGAAAAGTAATGTATATGTGATGATTTCAGCTTTATAACAATGCATAGAAATCTGTTAAATTCTTCACAACATTTGGCGAAAGTTTTATGAATAGAAATCCGCGTTTTCTCTTTTGTTTGACACAGTAGGCAAACAGCTCTAACAAAATGCATGTATTGTAAGTTAATATATCCTAGTGATTTTATATGAACAAAGAAATGATAATAGTCGCAAATGAATATCAATCATTGGAAGCCAACATTCTCTATGTACTGTTGTCATGAACGTCATAGTTCTATAATATTGCGAAGTGTCGGGTACCTGTGGTTTCAAGTTTTGGTGAGTTTTCTATAGTAAATTATCCAACTCAGCCAACAGTAAACCAGCAAGCATTTCTTCAGTTTCAGCTAAATGGAGAGTTGTAATCGTTGCTGAAGACGAACGGTTGGATAGGACTTACAACCTTTCAACCGACACACTTTTGTCTGAAGTCATTGCCAAATGGCAGCTGGAGTTGGGACTGTGCGGTCCTTGGATATTCAAGTCTGATGACCGAGCATTTGAATACGATATGGACTTTTCTCTCCTTGAAGTTGGTGAAACGATGCCGGGATCCAAGATGGTGATCCTTGCTGCTACGAACAATAAACTCCCATCACCAACCCTTGCTTGGAACATCAACGTCTTCATAGACGGGCAGATGAAGCAATGCTTAGTAAAACCTCACTATAGACTAAAAAATGTGATTCCTAAGTCCTCGAAAATCACTTTCCAGTATGATGGGAAGATCCTCGACAAAACGAAGACCATCCGCCAATTGGGTATCCCACAGTATGGTGTCATCACAGCTGTTAGACATAAAACTGTTGAGCTGGCGGACAGAGCTCAGAAAAGGATTCAGTTGTCAGATTCGGCGCTTGTCTGTGAGCTACGACAGCAACTGAGGAAGTTCGAAGAGGAGAATTTCATGCTTCTATCTAGAGAGAGAATTCTTCGTCATGATGATCTCTTAGTTGGAGCTGTTGAACCCATGAAGATACACAGACAGCAAGTGACAGTCAACATCGGTAAGAAGCAATTCTGCTGGGACGTTGGGAGTGATAAAATCCCTTTCAGAGAATTCATGGTCAAATTAGCAGATGTTTCCAACATCGGGCAACTGCAGTTATCGAGGCTCGTGTATGTATGTCAGGGATGCGGACGACACATCACAAAGGATGAAGGAGAGTTCCAGCCTTTGAATGTGGAGTGCTGTCGACAACGATCTCTTAATCTAAAAACGGAGGACGAGGTGATCCACAAAGGTGAGTTATCAACATAGCGCCTAAACATTGTGAAAAGTAGTTTTGTTGATTCACGATTATAACATGCCGTATATTTCGAAATAGATGTTGCAGCATCAATATGCTCCTAATATAGTCTTGATGAACACATTTTTCTTATATATAATCACATTTTGCTGAAATTCTAAATAGCTGTGCTGTAGGCCTATATGCACAACTTTTCGATTTTCTTACGCATACACTTGCATATGACGCATGATATAACAAGACAACGAACTTCAAAGTGTTCACTCATGCCCCTCATATTTCCTTCTGACACTGTTGATGAGGTAATTATGAAGCAGTCAATATTCTACAGTAATGCGTGAAATGCTACCAATCCGCCAATAATATTGTGAGTATTGACTAACAAATTGCGTTTAGTGTACTACTACACTGATAGGTCGATGTGTTCAATAATTTATAAATTAATTAATTATCTAATTATAATTAAATATTATTATTAATAAAAATTTATTAAAATTATTTATTTATAATTTATTGAAATTATATAAAATTATTAGATATTATTATATTAATTTATTATTATTAATAATTCTTAATTAATTAATTAATTATGATTAATAAATTCTTCAATAATCAAAATCAGTCTGAATGTGCAGGTATGAGAGGTACGGCATATGTTATCGATTTTGCAAATGCACTGACATTCAGTAGTTCATTGTCCCAGTTGGTTATCTCAAAAATGGAAAACTAGGCTATTCAATGCATATTTGTACCCCTCAAACTAGTTTTAGAATTTTTCCACGACGATTGTTAGCTATGGGCATTATATCATCAAACCAGTGAAGACCAAGTGTACAATACGTGAAAAAGTAGAATGGTCTGTCAAATGTTCTGTTCCTTCTTCAACCACAATGTGATAAATGTCCAGATGATAGAAAGATGGAAGTGACAAAAGATGCAGGAAAATTTCATTATATTTTCTTGATCACTTTCAAACATATATGGAGCACAAAAATGCTGCTTTATTTGAATAAAATTTGATCGAGTGGTTGGTTGTACTCTATCAAAAACAAGCCCAGCTAGTCTGAAGACTTCTTGCCAATGCCACAAAGACATATTGAAACATACATGCAGCCTCTACGCGTTTTGAAACAACCTATCAAAGATTACAAATTTCAGCTATTCGTACTTTTTGCAAACAATTTACATTATGTCATAGAATTTTTTGAAAGCAGTGTGACTTGGAGGGCACGTTATTCATCAGGGTATTCATCATGACAAAGTCCTTCACCATCGTTGCAGATGACCAAACAGCTTTCATTTCATTGATGCAATATTGAATTTCTTTTAGAGACATAAAGCGGTCGATTTGTTGAATCAAACATCTTTAGGGAAGATGCTTTTCAGATCATGTGGCTTTCATTAGCAACAATATAACTTGCATATTATGATTTATGAACTATCTAATCGTATAAGAATCGGATTTCAAATTTAGAATGAGAAGTAGTTTTCGTCAGGCCAATAGCTGGAAATCTTTGTTCAATTTTGTCACTGAAATATGTCACAACTCAATAGAGAGAAAAAGAGTTGCCCTGATATCACTTGCATTGACAATGAACCCTTTTAAACTTGCTAACGAGATAAAGAGATCTCGTGATGAAGAGTTCAACGATCGATCATGAACACATTGAATGTACATGTAGTTTAATGGTCAAAAGTAACTGTGATGACACTTTCTAAATGAAACTGTTTGGGGTTTAACTTGGAAGAGACGTGGAGACTTTGGAAGAAATAAAAATGCAAAATACGAAGTTTCTGGCGTTCGGTTGCAAGGCGTTTCAGCTGAAGGTTGTGCAGTCATCACACAATTGATGCTGTGTGATCATCTGCAACAGAAAGACTTTATCAACACAAACATAATCAAGGGTGATATCGTCATTGACAGCGAGGATATACAGCATGCGAAAGTTCAATGAATTTTAGTACAGTCAATCTATAAGGTAATTAAACAATATTCTAAACTGAAAATGATAAGTGCCAGTAATTCAATCAAATTCATCATCCGTGAATTCGATTATGCCAATTAGTTAGTCACAAATTAATCTACATGTAACTCTACTAATGTGAAATCTTATCTGTAGTATTATAAGACTTCAATAGGAAAGGGACTAATGCGATATAGTAAGGACTTAACTTAATTGGAATCACTTATACGAATTATTAAGAATTACTCACTTGAACGTTCCTCGATTACGAATTCTACTACTATATTTACTAAAACGTGTGGATAATACTTTATCAATTTGGTCCATTTTGTTCTAACGATGACGGTCGATTCGTCATTTGAAAATTGACACCGCACAGACCTGTCATCTGCCGACTGTCTCCCTGCTCTGATTGAGTAAGAAGATAGAAGTGTTTGAGATTAAGATTAAGATAAAGTTATGAGATCCTGACAAGGACGCATGGTTCGTTCTCTACAGGTGTTAAGAATCATTCAAAAGCTTAAAAGCGTGTCTAAGAATGAAGAAAAATGTGATACTTAAAACGATTAAACTTGATAGCAATGAGTTCATCAGTAGGAACTCGACCAGGATTCGCGTTTCGGTCCCTAATTCCTGAACGCTCAGACCTGTTCGAGTGGGGCCCTGTACATCTATCATGCACAGACTCAATGACACCAACTTTAAATGTTAACACAAATGAAACAGAAAACAAATATATGATGAAAATTAGATATAAATAGCGGAAACTATTCAGACTGAAGGAAAATAACATAATAATTAATTAGATTAAAAATAAATAAGTAATTACGATGACAATGAACTAATAGCAGAAAAAATTAAATTAAAGGAAAATGACATAATAAAAGATAATTAAATTGAAAATAAATAAATAAATAATTGCAAAATTATAATCGAAACTGTTATGGCATTACAAGTAAGAAAGGTTTGTCACAATCGGCAAAAGGACAGTGTACGAAAGTGTGGATTTAAGGAATCCGGAATCTTTCATACCTGTACTCATAATCCTGTAGTCCATGTCGAAGTCGATAAATTTATTGTGTTGAAGGATTTGTATTATTATGCATCTTGTCATATGTTCGTTGCTTAAAGGTTTCAATCATTATCAAAACGTGCTGCTATGCCTATGTTAAACATTATGTCATTCTACAGCAACTCAATATAGCTATTCCGTTTTTGCTGGTTTGCGTCGAAAGTGCCTAATTTGATGAATAGACGTCATGAGTTAGTATGAGGAGATATCGAATGCGAAACCAAAGTATATAACCCTCGACATGTAACTCTGCCGGTGCACCCTTGAAGCAGTCGGTAAGACGAAACATGTCGGGTTATTGCAGTTGAGCAAAACAGCAGTGAGCAACTTTGTGATTTTCATTTTTAAAATGATGAAACTAAAGAACCTCCCGTATCGTAACGTGATGAAGTAATGAAAAGAAAAACAGCTTTCTTCGACCGATTTGTATTGTAATAACATCAACATTAAATACTCAATATAGTGGTAATGCTAGATTATTTTGGATTTTGCCTTATTCGAGAGAGGAGCATGAAAGAGAAATCAGGAGGTCAATGAGAACGACGGGTCTGAACCAGTTCGTATCAGTCAATTTCAAGCCCCGTACATTGACATCTATTCTACGTACTGGCAGAAGGAAAGTCTGTCTATGGTGGTGAGAATTGTGTGGTCTGTCACAGTTCATCTAACCATGATATCTGCAATGTCCACAGAATAAAACCAAACGTCTTTTTTTCTGTTTGACTAGAAAATAAGCAATGGAACATGTAATGCCTATGAAATGGCACAATCTGCTGACATACCATAGAAACAGAACAGTAATAACTTTTTATTATAATATTAATAATCATTATAATATTATTAATATTAATAATGATTAACTTTTTTAATAATGATCGGAAGAACCAACATTATCGAGAAAACTTTAGCGCAATGATCTGAATTTTTCAAATCTGAAGGAATTGTGGCGATGGGAGCATTTTGAAGGAAATCACAGCAATCCGCAAGAGACGCACTACTATTTTTCCTATCTCTGTAAGGCATTAAAAATTTAGTAATTACTAATTTTACACTTAGCAAGTTCCTTCATGTGCCATCGTTTTGAATCAGTTTGCACTTCTAGAAAAGAGATGCGGTTAAACAATTTATTACTGTGTCAACGTCAAATTCTGCGTCCATGAAATACAATGAACATTTTGTTCTGTAAAGTGTATCGGTGAAGCGAAGAGGACTGAGTATCAGGTCAAGATTGAAAGAACATTTATCATCATCGAATTCATTAGTGCACACTATGCACTGCATAGACATCTTATTTCACATTTCAGCGATCGACTTTCGACGCAATTTCATGGAACATCATTCATCGTGGACTGCAGAATACCCAAATAAGGCAAGAGATTGAGGAACGCAAAATCCGCTCCACGAATCCCTTTATAAATGTCCAACAATCAGGGTACTGACTCTTGAGAAACCCTAAGGCGAAATATTGAGTATTTAATTTTGATTTTATTATAATACAAATCGGTCGACGAAAACTATTTTTCTTATCGTTGCGATATTCGAATATATCGAATTTCGAATCATAATGAAATACTTGAACATTTTTATAGGAACATTAAACAGTAAAATTTTTGTTGGAAATAGATTGTAGACGACTTCCATAAACAATCTAATTTTATTTTTCATCGCATGTAAGGGTCTAGAGACAATGTTGAGAGCATACTTGAATGAATTGGGATAGCCAAACCGTCTTGAATACAACCCAAAGAGTTTTTGAAAATACATGCAAATTAGGTGCAGTCGGCTACTGTCTTAGTTCGTGCAAAAAGCTATAGTTTTACTTAGGATTCACTGCTTGTTGCACAAAATCCTTATTTTGAATTGTGTTTAAAGGTTTTCGAGTGGATGCATTTTTGGAGGAATGAGCAAGTTCATTTCATTATGCACTTTTGGTAACAGTCTAGAAGTAATTTGCCTTTGTGCGCCCAGAGGTAGACTAATCAGTAGAAAGAACAACTTTCGTGTAAAATAACCTAGCAAGAGAAGGGTGAATGGAAGAGTTGATCTATCACATAGGCCCCTATATCTTCATTATCTTGCAGACGTGAGCACATCCACATCCTCAATGCCAAGAAAAGCAAGGAATAATGGAATGCAAGGTCCGAGGACGAACATGACAAGGAGGAGAACATTCTTTGACGTCCATCGCAACATTGGTGAGAGAGTCAGCTGTGAACGCTTTATCAATGTCTAAAACTCCTTTGTTCTTGCAGAAGTGAGCTGTCAGATATCAAAACCGGCACAGGAGGGTGAGTATTTCTTATCTGCCGACCATTCTGAGCTTGAACTCTACACCTTCCTACATTCTTTTCAGATGCTGCATGTCAGATGGGTGAGTACCTTCTTGTATGATCCTTTTGTATCTGCAACATATCTTCTAATCATTCAATGTCACAGTAAAATAAGAATATTTCATTCCCATTGTTGCCTTAATCAAATACTCAAGGTCATGGAAGCGGATTGTTCTGCTTGCGAATAAACACAACAGAAGCATGTTTTGCCAGCGAGATATGTTCCTGACGAACTTTGATCTCTAGAAGAAAAAGCAGACTAGGAATATAATAAATCAAACGAATAAATTGTCCACAATTTCGCTGTATGGCTTGCTCATATTTGAGAATGTCATGACTGAAGAATGAATAAACATCAGGGGCAGGCGACACGAAACGCCGTTAGTGAAAGCGTTATTAGTGAGAACCAGATGACTCGGTAATAGATGCTACACTTTCAGCGACTCGAAACCTCTGTTAGCTAGAATGTTTATTAGTACATAAAAGGTAAGCCTATACTGCAATATTGACCAGGAGATTCCTCCCAGGACTGGATTGACAATGCATGAGTGGATGGAGAGGAAATCTTCACAGAGCTTAGTTTTGAGATGAACAGCTAACAGTCCCCAGAAGCATTTGAAGCAAATGGCTATCAGCAAAAGTAGATTTCATAGATATTTTGAAAATTTACTTATGGAAATATCATCAACCTATTTTTGATTACATTTCAATAAAATAATGATTCATTACACCGAATTATAATGATTTCCTCCTTGGCTGCGTGACTCGTTCAGTTCCGTTGCTGAAAGTCAACATGCAGATATCTTTGTTAAATGTGGTCCATCCGGTAATTGGAAAAATGACTGCATCTTTCATGATTTTCACAACAAAGCAGTAAATAAGACAGTAATCAATCATACGCAATGCGCTTCCATACCTGTAATTCTCATGACGCATCAGCAACATACTGAGTCAATAACGGGGACAAAACTTAGTTATCCTGCAGGGCGCTTGCACATAAATCGCAGTTAATTATGAATTTCAGCCTCATCAACCCATCACACAACATGTGTAGTTTTGTGATTTTCATTTCAATATAAATCTGGAAGTTCAACTCCAATTTCAATGTAAATTCATGTCCAATTGACTCAAGTTACTAGCATTCGCCTGAGTATTTCCAACAGATTTTGTTAATTTAAACAAATTTGAATGCAACTTCATATGATTCCGCCCACCAGACTCCATATGTAGTTTGTCACCTGAAATATTACACATTTAGGAGAAAATTGGCATGATAACATATTTGAGCATTAAATCATCAAACCAAAAAGAAGATCTAACACGAAGTCTTTTCATTCATTACCTTAAATACCATACATCAACGAAGAAATCGATAATCGCATAAAAAGAATCTTTAGATCGGAAGTTATGAAAAATGTCTGAATATGTCACAAATCTCAATCCTTGAGAAACCATTTAAAGAAGAGAACATACACAGGATACAAGATGAAGACGTGTCCCATCAAAAATGAAAAAATCTGCAACCGAACCAAAGTAGTCTACGGAACAACATGTAACATTTGCAAAAACATTTTACTTATATTGGTAGCACTATAAGACCGCTACATCAACGTTTTAAAGAACATTTAACAAACGAAAACTCATCAGTAAATAAGCACAGCGAAGCATGCAATGCCAACGCTGATAAATATGACATCGATATCATTGACTTTGACCCCGATGAGACGAATTTACGATTACGAGAAGCCATCCATCCTAATAAAGAAACATAATCCTCAAATTAACTCAAAAGCAGAGGTTGAAGAATTGAAAGACTTTTTATATCTTTGATTTTTATGAATTTCTCTTAACACATAACTTAACATGTTTTTTATCTCTATGTTTTCCACAGACTCTCCAACTTCTATGCAACATTGCATAATCATCCTACAATGCATTTTACGATCAAAATTTGAAATTGATTTGCTGCATATTGTATGATTCAGAACCTGATGATGGCCTTGGATATAAGGTCGTAATATATAGTTGATAATAGCCTATATTTTTGCTTACCATCACCGTGCTTGGCTTTCCCAAAACTTCTAATTAAAATTATAGCTACATTTTGTTTTAACTTGTAGTGTCTCAGATTATGTATATTTCTCCAGTAAAATTCAATCAAAGCTTGCATTTGATTTTGCAATTTTAGATAAATTTCGTATAATAGAGTAATCGATATAGCAGTTGTCCTACGTTACAAAGTTCGTTAGCAACACGTACCAATGCCTAAATGAACATTATCTGATAAGAATCTTACCTGATATATCAAGGACATCAATGTATGTACATTAATACCTTTAACCAATTAAGAACCAATGAAAATACACAAGAACTACTATACATATGTAGTCTGTTGGGCGCAATAGGTAGATAGATTTGCAGGGCTGTTGAGGTTAAATGGTACTTCTTTACAGGAACTCCATTCCAGCAGAGACATCATTAGTCCCTGCCATCCTTAGAAAAACATTACAACAATAACCTCAGTGAAATTATCAAGCACGTAACCGGCGGATATTTTCATGCTTGCTTACAAATTTATTTCTTCTTCGTCATAATGGAATTATATATTGTTACGTCAGAGTACCCAAGAAATAACCTTTTCAAGATGAAGAGTGTAGCCTCAAGCTTAGCTAATTGAATAAACAGGATGAGGCAGCTAGAAGCTGAAGTCGAATTAACAAACTTTGCGCAGATGAAATGTTCTCTTTAAACCTAATTTATATCTATCCGAATTGTTGTCTCCCGTTTCCTATTATCTCCTCTCTTCACTTCACCTCATGTGTATCGCAGCTGTGTACATGTATTGGAAGTGTCGATTTCAATGCTATTGATGTAAAAGAATTGATAGTAAAATAACTCCCGCTGTCAGCTGCGGATGATCAAAGTCAGTCTCAATACTGTTGCACCCGACGAATGTCTTGGATAGAGATCTCGTCAGAACAATGTGCATTATTATCGAGTCTAAAAGGTGTTTTCAATTTGATTTCCATCAATTTTGTCCTGATGGCTCCATTCAAGAAGTATTTTGAGAAAAGATGAAAACACACATGACATGCACCTTGAATTCATAACTTTGCAATCCCTTCAATCGATAGGAAAGCAATTCTGTAACCTCATCTTTTATTGCAGTCAAATATTCTTGGATATAGGAATTTACCATTGCATCCTAGAGTTCGGCTTAGGGAAGGCATTTGGCAATGGATTTCAATGGCTTCTATTACTCGAACTTCTAGATTGTTTCTACTTTGGTATTGTATTTCGAAGCAATCGTTGCCACATACATTTGATTTGATCACGATTTTATTTTAAAGTAGCATTATCACATATTGCTTCAAGGCCACTGCACACAGAAAAATTAAAACACAAATTCTGTGCATGCATGATCAGTCATAAAAGTCTCTCGCTGATCTTTTGAAAAGACGCAGAGATTTAATTGTTGTAATTTCACTGGTCAGCCTATTCCAACATTGAGCAGATGAGGCAGATAAGTGATTCTTTTGCCACTGTTTTTAGGCGGAATCTTGGTATCTCAATTAAGTTATTTGATGCAGAGCGCAGATGCGAGCGATTGGACAAGGAATTGACCGATATGATCAATTCACAAAGGTAACCGGGAGCATAACCATGAAGGCATTTATACACAAGAGTCACAAGTCGAAGATGTACTCGTGAAGTCACAGGTAGCCATCGCAATTCATTGAGAGCAGGTGTGATGTGAGCTGCTCTAGGGAGATTGTAGACGAGACGAGCACTGGCATTAATTACACGTTGAAGCCGTGATAGCTGGCCCTCCGGAATACCCGACAAAACAGAAATACAATAGTCCAACTTGGGGAACACCAAAGCAGTAACCAGAGATGATGCGAGACGACGTGTGATGGAAGGACGAACAGAGCATAGCTGTCTTAGGCTACCAAAACAGGAGGAAACTGTTTTCGAGACATGGGGCGAAAATGACCATGTCGAATCCAATATAAATCCAAGACATCGAAGTTGAGAGACAGGAAAAATGTTGTGGTTGCCGATTACGATAGGTGTCTCATTACATTTGTTCAGTTGCATACTTATGGCGGAATGCAAGGTTGGGCCAAAACTTGGGTCTAAACCCAAAACCTAATCCCAAGTTTCAATCAATGTGTAGAATCAAGTAAACGAAGTGCATTCTTTATATTTTGTGCTGACATAAAGATTCTTCTGTATGCCAAAATTCCTATTGGGCCCATGAGAAGTGTGGTATAAGTGGGAAACGATTTTTTATTGCAATAACTTCAATTAGTAGCCTAAGCACATGTATTACATGCACGTTATAAAGCTTTCCTTTAATTTAACCTACTCTGATATACTGACTAATTGAAGATCTTTGATTTAATTATGATTGAATTACACAGTGCTCATGACAAAGCAATTGAAATCATTGTATCATTCAGAAATGTAAACAGACTTAATAAATAGTATAGCTGCGCAGTGAGTGCGTGGGTAAACATATTTAGAATACGAAATTGGAATGATTTCATGATTTGATTAATGTCGGCTGTCGCAGACAGTTTAGGGCTGCGAAAATATAAAAAAGAAGAAATATATAAAAATTCAATATCCACAAATGCAACAAAATACATGTAAGCTTACAGCAACACAATGAATACGAACGTTCAATGCGCGGTATTGTCAGGCCCAAAAAGAAACAGCTAATAAGCACAAGTATTTCGTTTTTGAAATATTCTGTGAATTGAGTAGAATTCTGATAAAAGATCACAACTTCATGCTCTTATCATGTAGTTCTTCTAAGATTCAAATCAAAATATTAATTTTTATAACTTGATTTGTATAATTGCATGTATATGCAGCATTAATACAAGACCCAAGTCTTGTATAGAAAACCCAAGTTTATCCAAGAATCTTTGACTGACTACAGTAATAGACTTGGCCATCGAATATTAGTATGATACATTGGAAATAATCCGTAAATTGAAGCAATTTTTAATGAATACTTTTAAATCAGAACTTCAGTTGTTTTCTTCATTGACCAACGCACAGAGATGCATTTATCTCTTTTAACATTTCCGTCTCTATCACTTGTTGTGCTGAAGTACCTAGAGAACAAGCGTAGCCATGCGAAGAATGCAACTGAAGCTCTGATTTATAAGGATGATACATGCATTATTCTTAATAGAATTTGGAAATGATTTTAATAATGACAACTTAGGAAACGTGACCTATGTTGCCTATATTGCATATCGTAATAGCACGACACTAAACCCGATCACTTTTCAACAGACTTGACAGCCTCACAATAGGTCTGACAACATGACAGCAAGACAGACAGCCTGACAGCAAGCATTACAAATTGACTGCAAGTTTAATGACCTGACAACCTGACAACAAGCAAGAAATGTGACGCAAACTTCACAATCCAATAACAAGCCCTATAACCTGACAGCAACTCCAACCATCTGACAATAAGACTCATAGCCTGATTATACTACAACCGGCTAAACAACCTGGCAACATGCTTGAGCCCGACAACAAGCCTGACAGTCTGAAGACATGCCTCAATGCCTGAAGCAAACGTGATAACATCAGACCATGCCTCTCTGGACCAGGCTGTCAACCTGAGCACAAGACTGACAGCCTGGCAAAAGCTAATAACCTGATTACAAGCCTCACAACCTGATATCAAGCTGAATAGCCAAATAACGTGACAATCTTGACATCTTGACAACCAGTCTAACTGCCTTAAATTGAACTTTGACAATCCACCTGATAGCCTGACAACAAGTCTGACATTTTTGTGATGTGACAGTAAGCCTGGTAAGCTGAAAGCAGACGTGACAACACGCCTGACACTCTGACAACAAGATTGACATCGTAGCAACAAGACAAATAAACAAGTTTAATGATCTAACAGCAAGATGGAAATCCTGAAAAAGCCCTGTACATCACGACAGCAAGTCTGACTTAGATTTTCTGTTGCCATCGGTTGGGATTCATCCTAGAATAATGATTATAGAAAGGGTAAAACAATGCGATCAAAAATTAATGAACATTTGAAAGGTCCTGATTCTGACGTTTGCAAGCATTCTATAAAACACAACTCCCTAATCACACGAAAGTCCACATGGTCAATACTACATTGAAACGTGCAAAGCATGGTTCATAGAAAGAGGGTCGAAAAGAAGGAGATTAATCCAAGGCCTGCCAAGATACTGCTTAGTCTCATAAAATTCTTTGAAATTAAGCTTTTGTACTAGTGGTTTGTTCGTTTCCTCTTGATACCTCAAGTAATCCATGATATTTTAGTTCAAATTCTGTGTTAGCATGTCTCAATGTCCATGCTCTACTAAGGTTCTACACTGTTCAGCAAGATCACATTTAAAGTACCGTATTGAGGTCCGTATTGAAAGTACGAAAGGGTCCGTATCCATAGGTCCGGAGAGTCACTATATGGGGACCATGTGGTCCGTATTTAGCAAGGGTCCGTATGACTATGGCGTCCATTTTGAAGGTCCAAAGGGGTCCATATAGTGACTTATAGGGAAAATGATTTAGAGATTTATGGACCGGTGAAATGGTCCTACTATTTTCTACTTATCTTCAGATACCTTCAGATGCATTCACCTAATTATACAATGAAAAGTCTGTTAGAAATGAAAGAACACTGTCTGAAAACAAATTCAATTGGACGAATACGATTACTGTATTTAAGCGGAGCACATCAGATTTTATTGAAATATTGCAAACTGATGATCGAGAATTTATTGAAAATTGCCTATTTACTTGAATAAGTTTGTCGTATGCGTAAAATATGGCTCGGTCAAAGGACAGCAGTCAAGCAGACCTCAATATTGTCCGATTTCAAGACAGCAGTCAAGCAGACCCCAACATGGCGCGCTTTCAAGGCAGCAGTCAAGAAGCCCCAATATGCTCCGCTTTATGAAAAGAAGTCAAGCAGGCGTATGAGATCTCACGCACAGACAAATCTGTAGCCCGACTTATGGAGAATATCATATTTTTGATTCAAAATTCAAGTTGTGGTCTTCTTGAGTTTCTGCTTGGTCCTATCTGTTCATGGTCCTATCACAGTTACCACTCTATGTTGATTGCAGACGCCTGGTCAACATGAAGTCTAGAATGTATGCGGAAGTAATTTACCAACAATATCACATCATTGACTGTCGTTGAGATATTTAGTTAATTCAGAGATTTGAGCAGATACGAAATTGAATGTTTTGAAGTTTAGGATGGAGATGTGAAAATGAAGGAGATTTTTCTCAGGAATTTGAAAACAGGAGAGGAACAAAAATGACTGAGATGTACAGTAAGTCATTTCAGCTTTTCTTGAATAAATAAAAATTATCAATAAAAGTAAATGCTTCAATTTGTCATTTTCAGGACAGTTTCTCACTTGTCTGTTGCGGTCAAATTTCATTTCCATGCAATATTTCAAAAAGTTAAAAGATTTCATGCAAAAGGATAAAAATGAGAACAAAAAGGAATTAACGTTGAAATCGACAACTTCATTCCTTTGTTCTTCAAGCAGACAGAGAAGATGGACGTTGTCTGTTATTTCCTTTCAGGAGAGAAGCTGCTGGTGTTCTATTTCCCTGAAGAATTCACTCCGGACACCTCCGCCTGTGGTGTGGAAATCGCCGGGAAGTACGAGTGGATGGAGACTTCCTTCGTCAAGTGTCAGCTGCCGTCCGTCCGCTCAGGCTGGATGGAGTTCGAGGACGTGTGCGCAGCCGTGAAGACGATATTCGGCGGCGCAGACATCAAGAGGATTGGGCAGCTCAGAGGTGCCCTGAGAGGAGGGAAGGAGGTGGCGCATGTCACCTCCCCCTCTGATGACGAGATGAAGCAGTATTTCAAGGATCGTCAGTTCTCTGACCAGGACGGAGATATTTTCACCTGGAAGGAAGCAGGAGAACCGCAGCAGTGGACGGACATCACCGCAGGTGGGAGAGTCCTCATCTGCGGAGGTCGCAGGACGATACTTGGCATCTCCAACCAATGACGTCCTCCTCTTTCCGAGTCCTCCTCAGAACTCAAAACTCCTTCCACAGAAGGACTGTCACGGATGAAATCATTCCACCATTTCTGCTGAATTTTCCAAATCAATGAATCTGTTGATAAATCATTCTCCTCTTTGTTTCTATAAGACATTAATTCTATTAAATTTCAATTTCACAGCCGGAACACAAGAAATGGTGAAATGATTTCCGCATTTTTCTGAGAAATCTCCTGTGAACTGAAAGCAACCATTTCTGTGACCATTCTTGCTTTGTCAGAGTTCACATGAAGTGAAAATCAAGATGTTCCGACGGCAGCTCAGATTTCAAATTCAAATGTTCAAAATTATGTTGAAAGGATAAGTGGTCTCTGATTAGTGAAGTAATTGAATCAAAATGAAACAATGACTCAGTAGACATCAGTTTTAATCGAAAAATTCTATCGAACGGTTTTGAATTGGAACTTTGACAATGAAACTCATTTCTTGACATCGATTTGATGTTCAGTGTCTCTGATTTAGATGAAAATTATTCTGTAAAGATAAAGCACGAAGTATTTGTCTCTCCATGACCGCAAGCAACTTTTATAGTCAGAAGATTATTTAGTGCTTCAAGTTGAAAATAACGCTAAAACATACTACTTATTACCATGAAACATACAACACGATTTTTGATGAAATTTCTGTGAAGATGGATTCCCTACGCTTCAGCAATCTTTGGTGTTGACATGATCACAGATGTTTTCAATATATGTCAACACTTTTGATAAGAATGCAGGCACGATTCTATTGCCACTTTGACATTTGAGGTTAATTAGTCACATACGACGAAATTATCAGTAGTACGTTTGCAGCGTGAATATTCGACAGAAACTAAAATAATAAGTGCAAAGATGCCGGAACGAATTTTGGGCAAGGGGGCAAGAATGTTGAAGAAGGGCACATACTGAAATAAATTTTCAATATGAAGTAGCTCAAACTACTTAAGTCTTCCACACATACAGACCAAGGGCAATAGTGTTCGGCACGAGTAGCTACTCGAGTAGACCTACTCACTTTCAATGTGTTACTCGAGTAGTGATTCCGAGTACTCGAAACAAAATAATTATGTGAAAGCTTTCACAAGTAATTGCTTTGTCAGGAATCCACTAAGCAATAAATTCTCTTCTACTTGTTTAATTGTTTCCTTCATTAAAAAATAATAATTCTTAGATACAATGTACAGCAAAGCAAGCTATGACTACATGTACAATATCATGCCGATCAGAGAATGTGAAGATTTCTATTCGCTATCATTCAGATCGGTGATTACCTATTTCGTTGCACTGAAACTTTCAGCATTAGACAAAACGATTGAAAGTACCAAGTGTTTAGATAAAATTATTCGTTAAATATGCTGTCATTAAATATCTCAATAAGGCATGGCAAACAGAAAGACAAAACATGTTAAGTAGTAAGAGAATGATCACATCACTTAGGTGGGGAGACTTGGCTGTTAAGAGCTCGTCTACTAAACTTGACAGCATGCAAAATTGAAGCTCGACTTTAATCGTGAAAAAATTCTGCGTGTGATTTGCATTTGTCTCGTCTTCACACAAACATGCATTGTTCAGTGTCCATTGATATTGTTGATAAACAATATATTCAATCATGCAGTGGTATGTTCCATAAACATTCATGAATGAAGCAATGAAACTTCGTTGATTTTATCTCACAAGAAAATGAGCATGTATACAGAAGATTACTCATTATTTGTTTTACCAGATAAAAACTCTAGTTATCTCAATGAATTATGTTGGACGGTAAATTGCCAAAACAAAATCTATAGTTGACCAATTGGCAATAATTTTATAATGACAGCGAGGCAGTGAAGAGGAAAAGCTTTTGTAAAAAGTGCGTAAAAGGTTGATAGGCCTTCTATAATCGATCTTACTGGAGAACATGAATTAGTAGGTCTACGTAAATTATGTATTTTAAGAATATGTAATTATGTTTTTTGTAGAGCTGCATCTCAGCTTATAAAATAGTGTATTGAATAGTGTATACATTGATATTTCATTCTAGTGGGCTACTCGAGTAATACTCTAATAGTGGCCATTCGAGTAATGCCGAACACTAATCTGTAGTATGGACGTACATTCCAATCGTTTGCTAATCTGTTTTTGAATTCCTCCCATCCCTTTCGGAAACGGGAAGCCTTGATTTTCGGCTCTTGTAGAAGGTGAGGCCTACTAGGAGGAGCAAGTTACGTAAGAAGATGATTCAGAGAGTTGTAATTCCGAGAAAAACGACTCAGTACGCACGTAATTCTGTTTGATGCGTGTATAAAGCAGTATGTATCGCCTGGAGGATTTATTGTATTATATACAATGCCTATTATACATGTAGACATAAGACATTCTGACAAGTGATTATAAGTCTTGTTCGATATTAGCCAATATTATTTTGTTATTGATGAACAGAATTATTAATTATTCATTCTTAAAAATTGCCGACTAGCTAAAATTGTCTAAACGGCGGTGATAACGCTAAATCCGTGATCTTTAAGTGTAGGGATCTATGAGTGTACATAAGCCTGTAATCATGCTTTCGAGTTACTTTGTTGATTGATATTCTATCTTGTCAATTAAAAACTTAAAAACACTGGAGACTCTTGGAATCTGCTGCAATTTTCAATACCAAAATGAGGTAACTAGCTACCTGTTTATTCAAAATTAATTCGCCATTTCTGATAAACGTTTGAGCAAAGAAGATAATTCTTTCATCAGAAATACTTCAATGAAAAAGAAAGAAGAATACTACTAATCTAAAGTAAAATCTCGAAAACAATTGTAACATAATTGCACTTTTGATCAAGGTCACCTTTGCCCCCTTCCCACTGTTCCGGCATCGCTGAATAAGTCGAACATTTAAATGATGAATAGAAGATGGTCGTGAATTCATCAACAGGGATGAATACGAAGAGGTGCATGACGATAACTGCAATAAAATTCTTTAACGTACTTCTAAATGACTCAAAATTAAATATTGCATGGAATTATAAACTTTGTGAATGTTCAACACGAAAATTCATTCCGCTATACTTATTGCCGCAGTGGCCAAGTAGTTGTGTTTTGGATTCATCTCATCTCATCCGCTTCCACAGGTTTAAAGAGAGACGCTGGTGAAGTGATGGTTGATAAAGGAAGATTCCCGACAATCTATAGTCCTGCAAAGTAAAGAAGAATAGAAACACTCAAATTGTTGAATCCAAAAGGATCTTACTAAAGCATATTATATATGTATAAAATGACGCATCGCAGTTCTCAACATGATTTTAGATGACTCGAAATTGCGATGAATTGCATGTTCGATGAATTATTGACAAAGTCACTGACGTCTAGGGACTCTTTTAAATATTTTCAGACATCTAAAATAGATCTGCAAATGAAAGTAAGAATTATTGTCATTACTTTGCAATATATTGCAAGATGTCACCTCTGGCATTCCACAGGGCTCATAACTCGGACCGCTTTTCTACCGCGTTGCAACCAGCTCTTATGATTTTGATTAAATGTGCTAACGATGCTACGTTTTGTCTACTGTTGTATAAGCAATGGTGATGATGATCATATTCATCGCAACCAACGTGCCCTCATTGATTTGTCAAATTCCATCGAACTGAAATTGAGTTTTGATAAGTGCAAATGTCTTACAGTGACCAACATGTGTGCGTCTGTCCGAGTTGTTGCTGTCCCCGGTGTTCATTCAATGAATTCTTTGTGCATCTTGGATGTTCATTTTAATGATACAGATGGTCACATGGTCACAACACATTGACCAAATTGTAAAGTGCTTCTAACAGATTTACTGCAATTCGCATTCTTCGCCCGATTCTATCAGATGACGATCTTAAGACGGGTTACTTCAGTTACATTCGCTCCCTCCTGGAGTCTTGTGCTCCGGTTTTTGTTGGGTTGTCATCAACAGATTCCATTCGTCTTGATCGCCTTCAAAAACGTTTCCATAAAATTTTATGCGGTTCAAATTGTGATGATGAATGCTTACCCGCACTAAGTGATCGTCGAATTGCGTTGTCTTTGACGTGTTTGCGAGACATTATGAATTATGAACATGTCCTGAACGACTTACTTCCCGATTTATCCTCTTCTAGTCGATCTTTGCTTCGACCGGAGTAATTCTTTGATTTTGTATGTATGTTCTATTTTTAATTCTGTATGTAAACGGTGCCTTCTCGCACTGTACTGATCGATTATCATTCTGTCATGAAGAAACGCTTATATTATTATTGTCAATGCTGCTCAATGTTTTGTCAATGCTTCCCAAAAAGTGGATATTGAATAATAAGAGTTAATAGAAATGCAATCAAGAGATAGAAAGTTGATGGTGTGTGGATTCTTGCCTTTGAATTCAAAACAACTAACGAATATCACAAAGAAGCAGTCAGAGATGACTTTGTCAGTAAACAATTATTTTAGATTTACACTGACAACCAAGGAGAATCTTTTCTGATGATCCAGTCACTTCAACATTTGCAATGCCACTCAGTGAATACACAACAAGACGCTCAATCTCTTTCAAAGTTAACTCCCTGGCCATGTGCTGGCTCTGACAATGTTCAAATAGACGTAAAACAGCTCCACGAGCTCAGAAGCAGCAGAAATGATAGATAGACTTTTGATGAAGTTGATGAGGATGTGAGAATTGAGATTTTCATCCTCACAAAGTTTAAAGTTTCAGCATTCAAACAACAATTAGCTGTTCAGTTATTGAGTGGAATTATCGCATCTCAAATCTCATTTTCTGCTGACGGACGGTTATTGACGTTCTTGCAATTAACAAGTTTTTGTTGACTTTGCTGCTGCGGTTTTGATCGGTTCTGACGCTTACACCGGCGCCAAAGCTTCCAATTGTCATGATCATTGACCTTCCTGTATTTGAGATGTGCAGAATGCCATCCATGTAAAGCAGTCAAATCAGCACCTGCAAAGACGAGAGAAAGTTGTTCATTACAATATAGAACACTGCAGGGAACACTGCACGGTGAAGTATAATGACAAGTTCAAGGTAATTGTTAAGCATAGATAGTTCTCTCTGACGATTCCTCATTTTTCAATTCGCTTACTTGTCATGCTTCTCTCATTGGTTATTCTTGATTTCTTGTCGATTGTTGTCTCATTTAGTCTACAGAACTTGAATGTTGTTGACATTGAGGTCAATGTTCTCATTGTTCTTAAATCAACGTCCGGATGAAAGTCCATGTTTCATCAACTGACATTCAATCGAATTCCGTGCTTAAATTTCAATTGTTTTTGAAGTTATTTGGAATTCATGAGTGCAAAATTATCGACAATTTGATGTAAAAATGATTCAGTTATCGTCAAAAGTCTGACTGTTTCATCGTTAATGTCTTACATGCTGCCAACTGTACGCAGCATTTCATTTCTCGTGTCATTTATTCTAATGGAAAAATAAATCTGTTGTATTGATCAGCTGCATTGACGAATGGACAAAACAGAACATTCATCACATTTTGCAATCTGTCTCATTGCATTGTATCTTAGTGTGTGTTTTATAAATCTGCATATTGATTTGTATCTATAATAAAGATGAAATTAAAGATCATTTCAAATGGATTATGACTTTTACAATCACATTCAATTGATGTGGTCAGTGCAATATTTAAAATGGTCAAATTTGAGAAATATATCTTAAAACCGCATAAAAGGTTCGAAATTCGCACGCAAACTTTCGTTATCATATAAAGTACGAGATTCAAGAACCATTAATTTCTAGTTGAACCGAGTGTTCTCAGAGTCGATTGACAGTGATGTTGAATATGAAAAATATCAGCAATCACGAAATCTAAATCGATTATCATTGAAATTGGCAGAATAATTCATTATTCATTTTCTTTTTCCCGCAATCAATCATTTTGGTTGTCATTTTGGATAATAATTGTAAAGCTTCGCTTAGATTGCGCTCTGATTTAAACGATACAAGTCGTCATTCATTTCTTTTCTTCTTTCTGGTGAAGGATGTACTTCACTGAGTACTGAGAAGAAAGAAAGTTGAAAAGTTGAGGCATGTTGCATCCAGGTGCCGTGATCTACCGTAGACATAACATACAGAATGATCCGCATTGATAATTGATATGGCATTGCGCATGCAACACGGTATATGGTACACATCGGCCGTACTGATAACGAACTACATAAAGGGAGTTCCCTCTAGCTACAGGTCATAAATCTAAGTACAGGAAATTTGGTATCAAACTACTACGAGGAAAATCGATGTCGAAGCGAGAGACCGATGAGACCGATGACACGCCGAACGCCGATATCTATGGAAAACTATTACCGAAGCTATTTCCACGATGACACGCTGATCGATGATCGATGTAATCCACAGAATGAATTGGAACGCAATAGAGATTCCACAAAGAATGGGAATTCCAACGCTGAAAACCGCTGACAGCAATCGAGTGAAGACACTATTTGAATATCACTCAGCACTCAGAGAGAAAACCCAACGATTATTCGTGAAATCCAACTAGAACAAAGCGGATATCATAACTAAACTCAGGAAAATGAGACGAAGCGATTAGTACCAAACACGAAGGGCAACACCTCCTAGGAATCATCAATATCATGCAAAATGCGATCAATACACCGGAGGGCTGCACAGTGTACAACCGACCACCACGAGGTGAAATACGTTTCACCAAATAAGCAGAATAAGTTTCACCTGACGATAATTTCCTCTGACTTCTGGTAAAAATGACCGTGAAAGTCTACCCAAACATACGTAAGTGAAGGTAAGAAAAAATACGGTGATGGAAACCGACTCCCAGTTGTCATCTGTTTAACATGACGAAATTTTAACAACAAAGTACGAAATGTCTGAGAAAGCGATGTATCTTTTGCTACCCTGTAAATTAAAATTTCTGCCTCATATCTCGTAGATAGGATTTTCTGGATCCATTTCTTATAAATGTTGGATCCTTTAAAATGGAATTCGATTCAATTTCTTTAATTAATGATACTCACTGGTGCTCAGGGGAGTAAATGTTATCTACAGCAATGTTTTGGTAATGAAATTATTGTTATTGATAATATTATTGTTGGCTTGAATAAAATGTTATTATCCCCACCAAACCGACCGGATAGGATGCGCAAAAACATTATCATCTGAATATGCATATGCCAGCATGTACCGGTACATGAAATCATGTATGTTTGATGATCTGGTGCCAATTCGTGAAATTTCGATGCCAATGGATTTCCTCGTGTATATTGGAACTTCATCTTCAGCAGATGATTGGCGTACTTCCAGCTCAAACTTCTCCGAAGCAGTAGTGATGCAGCTAAGCTCCAGGTAAGAAACTGACATTTTCTTTTCTCATGTTATGATTGAAACCTTTGATGTTGATTATTTCAATGAAAATTTATTGAAATATGCTTATAATTAGAGCCTTCCGTAGGAACCCAGCAAATAGAGTGCTTTTCTATAGGCCTTTGCTGAGACTGAATAAACTGGTGATGATATCGACTTGTTTGTAACTGCTATACAGACTCTAACTCATTTTCAATTATAAAGAAAGTAATTCTTGATAATTGTTGTATATAATTGGTGATGATATATCTATGCCGAATTATGTCGACTACTAGGCTTTAGATACGCATTGATAATTCTCAGCAATATTCTTTGGTCTCTGCCTCAAGCTGTGATCGAAAGGCCAACAGAAGGCGACTTTACAAAAAGATAAAATTATGTAAAGAGCGACTTTGTATTATAAGCCTGTATATATACTATAGATCATTGATACCAATTTACTATATATATCTACTTTACACCATTTTCGTTTCTACTGTTTTCTCACTTCGTTAAGGATAGATCGGATTGTCTAATGAGTATTCGTTTCATATAAAATCATTAATATTTTATTTTCAGATATTTGGACAAAGCGAGAACTATAATGATGGATAATTATTTCACCAGTATGTCGCTATCAGAACGATTGTTGTCACGAAATACGACTCTGTGTGGAACAATTCGTTCAAATCGTTGTGAGTTGCCTCCGGAATGCAAGAGTATGGTATCAAGACAACGAGGAGATTCAAAACACTACTATTCGGGCCAACATACTCTTTGCTCTTTTTGGAATAAAGGAACAAACCCTGTTCTACTATTATCCAGTAGCCATGGATCTCAACAAAACACTTCCTCTCGTGATGACAAACCGCAGATGGTCAAAGATTATAACTCAACCAAACCCGGAGTGGACAACCTCGACAAATTAGTTCGAAGCTATCGAAGCAAGCATAAATGTCGAAGATGGCCTTATGGTGTATTCTTCACATTGATAGATGTTGCTGTTGTTGCTTCGCATCAATTGTTTCAACGAGTCATCAAACGGTACTGATACACACTATATATTCAAGCGTGAATTAGCCTATGAATTAGCAATGTCTTTTGCTCAAAGCCGTGTTGGAATTCCACAGCTTACAATGGAAAGCAAAATTGCGATGAAATCGATCGGAATTGCAATAGAGCAGCAAACGATCTCTTCACGGTCCGGCCCAATTCGACAAGGTCGATGCTATCTATGTTTACGAGCTCGGGACAGGAAAGTCCGCTCCCATCCCGTTGCTCGTCTTGCTCGAATTTTGTGTGTCCAGATCATTCAATGTTTAAGTGTTGCAACTGTGACAGTTGTTGAACAAGTTTTGAAGTACATGGATCTGAGATTTTTGAAACTGCTGTAATACACTTTATCATTGTTTCAAATATGGGTTGTATATTGTTTACATTATGAATTTATTGTGTCTGTGTAAAATGTCCTATTTCTTCAGTCATTCCTAGTCACCTGTCGGCATAGTTGATTTGGGTGGAGCCAAGCATGGTCGTTCACAAGGTTGTTCATCGCGCATTTCTGATGTTGCATCGACATCCACTCGCTTCAACTGAGCAACACGAAGTTTTGAAGTTGTTTGTTACTTCTATAATAAGAATATCGAATGGAATTCATTGTTTTCTATTTGGGGATGCACCCCATGATGACGGTTAACTAGACTTTTTCCTGATATCGTTTTACGGTTAAAGCGATCTACAAGATTAATTAAACTTTTGGTGCGCAACTTTTTTGATCCCGAGATTGGTCTTTTGGAAGTACTAACTGATTGCAATTTTATTACAATTATAAATATTATTGATTGAATGGTATGCATGTCGACTGTTATAGGCAATCAGTGCCGAAAGAAGTTTCTTCCCGTAATTGGGGTGGGTACTGTCTGTGATTTTATAGTTTTTTCATGTTTCAGAAAAATCATGATGACATGACTCGACGGATTGTTCACTCCACGTCCCAGCACGATTCCTTTCAGTACGCAAAACGGCAGCACGTGGAAATGATGAATAACGTTCGCTAGTGATCAAGTCAGAAAATGACTTCTATGTTGATTGTTAATTGATTAAGTAAAAGAGACTTAACTTGTCCAGGATCTAGTGCGACAAAGGAACTAAGAAATGTACCGGATGTTGTAACTTTAGATCTTTGCGCGCAAAGAAGATAATGTTTCAGTACTGTATTGTTGTGTGCAACAATGCAAGGCATGAAAGAAATTAACCAGCAGAGACTTAAAATCAATCATGTAATCTGAGAGTCCGTACCTCGACATAAACATGTACAGTGTATTTTTAACTTGCTTTAAAAAATCATAAAATAATCAAACCAGCAGCTTAAAATATCAAGCAAGTCAAGTTATGACAATTACAATCATCTGCAACCAGAGAAATAAGATGCCTAGAAAACATTTTTGGCTAGAAATGGATAGGGTTAATATATTTGTGTTTCTCTTGAGTTTGCTCAAAATATGAAAACCGATCAATTTACAAATTGCAATTTTTCAATAAGAAAACATGTGAGTATGCCTATGGTAACGAATCAGGCACGGGGATAGTGAGCATTTTCTGAGCTCTCTTGCCATCCTGTTCTTCAAAATTGATGAACTAATGAAATGTTACTGTTATCATGAAGTTATCACAAAATCCTTTTTGGTTGAAAATGCTGTATTCTTACTTTTTCATGAAACATGTTAGTGCTTGGTATCCTCTGAATCCTTCCGATGTGAGGAGTATGAATATGTAAGTTATATTCACATAAGTTCTATGGTTCTTTTTCAAACTTCTTTAATCGTTTTTTCTAATTTCCGCAAAAGCAAACAAACACCATGTAAGGTGAACGAAGGTTCAAAAAAGACAATTGAGTGTAGGCATTTCTTTGTTCTCTCACAGCAGCTGCCGATTGTTTACTTTCATTGTCTGCGTACTTTTGCGGAAATGAGAAAAAAGAGATTGAAGAAGTTTGAATAAGAATTATTGAACTTATATGAATGAATATGACTTACATATTCGTACTCCTCACATGGCAAGGATTCAGAGGATACCAAGCACTAACATGTTTGATGAAAAAGTGAGAACACCGTCTCTTGCAGTAGTGTGGACTAGCTAGACATCAAGTCTAAATGAGCTAAATATAGCTGTGGTCTAAAATTTTTGTTGCAAAGTTGTAGAACAACAAGATTTCAGGTCTATGGAGACCTGAGGTGGAGAATTCTGTTGCACAAGTGAGGCATAATTTCGAGCTGAAGTCTAACGTAGCTGAGGAGTAACTTTTTGTTGCAAAGTTGTAGAGCAACAAGATTTCAGGTCTATGTAGAACTGAGGTGGAGAATTCTGTTGCACAAGTGAGGTATAATTTCGAGCTGAAGTCTAACGCAGCTGAGGAGTAACTTTTTGTTGCAAAGATGCGATTTGTCTAGACCTAAGGTTTCGTAGACCTGAAGTCGAATAGCTTATATTACAGAGCTGCGGATTATCTAAACTTGAGGTCGAAATGGCATTTGAAAAGTCATAAAATTTATGCCCTAAGGTGCAAGATTTGTTACCTCACCTAAGGCAGGTAAAGGTTCATGCTTTCTTACCTTTCATCCACATGAATCAACTTATTGAACCCACAAAAATTAATTTTGAAGGAATTTACAGCAATCGCAAGCGACGCACGACTATTTTTCCTATCTCTGTAAGACATTGAAGATTTCTTTGTGCCCACTTAGTAAGTTCCTGTATGTGCCCTGTATGTGAATCAGTTTACACTTCCAGCAAAATTATGCGGTTAAACAATCAAATTCTGTGGTTGAATGTGACGCCTAGAAGGTTGACCTTTTGTACCACTTCAATACGTAGTCCAACACCGAGAGCAATCACCGAGAGCGATCACCGAGAGTGACCAATACCAAATGTCGACATCGGTGGGAGGAGGTTATCCTCTTTGACATTCGGTGTTGGTCGCTCTAGGACACAATAGGCTTTGTGAGTGAATAGGGACGATAGAAACTGACTTCTCAGGTCAATTAAAAATGAAAACTATTCGATCACTGCTAGAGATCAACATTGTCTTGTCGAGCTTCAAGAAAGGGCTCCAAAGATGTTTCCATATGATGAAAACGAAGGTAAGTTTGATGACGATTTAATACAAGATAACTGTTGTATTTGTATTCGTGTATGATTGTATCGTGAAGAAGAAGTTCAAGATAAGATGTTCAGCATAAAATAATATCCCTCAATTCATTCAGTAGATCAAAGGAATTTTTTAATATCTGTGACAGCAAGTGTTAGGCAATATAATTTCAGATATCTGTTGAGAAATTAATGAACATTGTATACATAAAAAAAACACCAAATGTCACCTGAACTCAGAGTAAAGTAATATGCGAACGCATCCTTACATGAAATGGTTAGTAAATGCACATTGCGTTCTTATGACTGCTGTTCATCTTAGTTTGTGAAGTAGGCCTACAAAAGAGGCCTACTTTTCAATGACTGACACTAGACATCACTATATGTTTCCATGATAAATTAAGTAGATGCTAAAGTATGTATTTGGTAGAACAAACATTCTTCAGCTCATATAGCAGAGAAACTGACAAAACTGCTATTGATATCTAGACGCAAATGATGCAAAATATCTACCAGAATTTCTGTATTTCTTTCATCATGAGACGAATACTGAATTCTTCAGAAATGGAAGCGGCAACTTCAGTCCAACTGTCCAGACCGTGTCCATGA
>CAJQUW010000845.1:0-187588 GCA_907163375.1 Prostheceraeus crozeri
NNGTCATTAGAGGGCATGCTGAAGGCCTTAACCGCCAAAATGCCATTATCCACCCAGTACTTTAACCCCCCATTCAGCATACAAAGCTTCTTCACCTTTACAATTCCGAAAGATCAAAAGAGTTTCATGAAAGATGGCCTCTTTCCATCGGAAGCACCGAAGCTCCTCATGGTGGCAATGGTTGAAAATGATGCATTTAATGGTAATATAAAGAAGAATCCTTTCAATTTTAAACACAATCAGTTAAGTGAAATTGCTTTACGTGTAAATGGTGTGAGTCATCCTGGTCCACCCTACAAACCAGATTTTGCTTCAGATCAATTTATGCGCAGTTATGTTGATTTTATGGATGTTTTTGGCTTTTACAATACGGATGACACCAACGGACTGACTATGAAAGAGTTTAAGAGTGGATATACTATTTATGCATTTGATTTAACTGCTGACAGCGATATTAGTGCACCCTATCGTCAAGCGAACGTGCCTCATAATATTCGTTTGGATTTGACGTTCAAAAGAACACTACCTGAGACGATCAATGTATTAATTTATGCAGTCTTCGATTCAAATATTGAAATTACAAAGTATCGTGACGTGATTCTTCAGTATAATCGTTAATGAGTTGGTTGACTGCTGACGATATTAAGACTAAAGTGCAGCGTAATGCAGACGAAGCGACGTTGAAAGCTTTCGATAATGTCTATTCACTCGATACCTTACCACCTGCAGTAAATCACTATCCCATCTTTATTGTGCTAAACACTCATTCACAGAATTTAGGCGGTGAGCATTGGAAAGCGATCTTTATTGGAGAAGACCGACGTGGTGAACTATTTGACTCTCTTGCTCAACCTCCAAATATACCAACACAGCAGTGGTTGAGAAAACATACGCGTCAATATCAGCGAAATGAACGCATACTACAACATCCACTTTCATCAACGTGTGGTGCTTTTGTACTGTACTTCATCTTAAAACGTTTACATGTATCTCGATTTGCATCTATTATTCAAAACTTTTCATGTAATCCATCCTCTAATGAAAAAATGATTTGTAAGTTCTATCATGATTTGAAATAAAAACATCATGTTGGAAAAAATTGTTTTTTATTTTACAATCCGCTGGGTACGTACATACTCAATGAGATAGTCTAGGATCATATTTGCTTGTTCATGAGATTTTAGTCCAGTAATGATCACTTTACTATTATGAAAGATTGCCACATGCACAGGCAACCAACAACTAATGAGAGCTGCAGGAAAAAGTTCGGGTTCATAACACAAACTGTAACTGCTGGTACGAATCTTCAAAAATGATAGACTGTCACTCAATTGAGTAGAGATCACCATATTGTCCACAGTCAGATTCGACATCACACACCTCTCCCTCTTCCATATCCGACGTAGTAGTCTTTGTAGCTCTAAGCGCATTGACTGCGCCGATGAATGAGAAAGGGCGCCGAGAATCTGTACAGTCCCATTTGGGAAGAGTTGAAGATTCCGTGAATTGTTCATCTTCACCACTAACATTTGAGGACGGCCCGGGTAATACTTGCTGTTTGGAAGCTGTTGGCGTAATGTTGTGAGATCGATTTTGGTGTAGAGTCTGAAGCGACGGAGAATGTTGACGAGGGTGTAGCGATGGCGCTTCATGATGAAAGAATGAGTAAATTGAGCGATGTACCTTCCTTTTATACTTTTCCCAACTACCTTGATGAAATGTGAAGTTAGTATGAAGTTGGGAATGATAGAGTTGAATTCGCCGATTGTTGACGCGCAGCCAGATGCGATTTCCAATACGTGAATGTCTTTTCATATAGAAGTATTTCAAGTCCTTCATGATATGATGTAGAGATTGAAAATGACGATAAGATAAAGCAAACTGTCTTCTCACATTTCCAGTTGAATCTTTGAAATAGACGTTTCGATCATGATCCGTTTCAATACGTTGTAGGGAATCTAATTTCCAACTCATGGTGCGTGGTAATCATATCTGATTAAGATTTGCATAGTAGGGCGATGAACTCACGACGAATAAATGTCATGATGGAGCGATGTATGTATCTTCTATACTTCTCCCAATTGTATTTGCGAAATGAGAAACAGTTTGCGGAATGAGAATGGTAGATTTGAATTTCATTTCTGTAATGTTGAAGCCAAACTTGATCACCCAAGGAGATGAATCTTAATGTTTCAAAATATTCCAAATCCCTCATGATATCATTGAGGTTGACAAATTGTCGCCATGTTAATGTAATTCCTCTTGATGTATGACCATGAGAATTTTTGAAATGTACGTTTCCATCACGATCAACTCTGATATATTGTAGAGAGTCCAAAATCCAAGTCTTCATGATGTTATGCAAAGTTGCAGATTAGCAATATAAAAATGTCGTTTTATCATATTTTGCTTAGCAATGCGGCTACAAAGAGATTTACTAGTAATCGAGCCGCACTCTTTTCTACTCCCATTGATCATGCACAACAGCTAAATGGGAATTGGGAAGTGGGTGTCACTCAACTTGTTTATAGCAACTGTGTCTATACTTTTGATCATGAGGTGATGACTATTAATATGAGGCGTACAGCTGCTTATCAATGTGAAAAGGGGTGCCGAGTATACATTCCACAGTGGTCAAAGAAAGATCTCTTATCATGTAAAAAGTTTATATATGATTTCTTGAATAAAGCGTGTAAACATATTGTCCAATTTACTCCGCACAATGATGATTATAATTATGTACATCATGTAGTTGAGAAAGATTGGATTGTTGGTTTAAGTCCAAGTTTAAGAAATGATTTAGGCTACCTCGCTAGCGCCTTAACAAGCTATGATAATTTTAACGTTAATTACCACATAAGTGGTCATAAACAGTTAATATATCGAGAGGAAGCTTATTATGTAGATCTTATTCCAAGAAATGAGAAGACGTTGGTGAAGAAGATTGTGATTAAGCCAAGAAAGACAAACATGACTCCTGAAACATTATTGAAGAAATTTAATTATCTCCTTCGAGTTGATGGTAAACAAGTGGCAACATTGACTTATATCAAATCATCTAATCATATTGCAATAAGCAAATTAAATGATGATGATCTAGTATTAGTTTGTTCAAAAGATTTTCATCAGTTCTTACGACATCGTTCTGCAGCTGTTCATGGAAAATCTGATATGCAACATTTACCATGTGAAAGGCCAAATCAATTTGATACAGAATGGGCCGTATCTTTATACAGAAAGTGTGTAGAGCCTTTTGGTGGTTTCTTACATGAAACAAGAGTGTTGATGCCTCGCATTATTACTTCGGTTAAATTGGTTGTAGATTATTTAAATGAAGTGATTAATGAGCAACATATTTCATTTTCTGAAAAAGAAGGTACTTTGTCTGTCACTATAAATGGAAAAGGTATTGAACTAATTATGGATAAAACTCTAATGGACATTTTGGGTTTTGATCAAAATATCTTTAAAAGTGGTACTGTAACCAAAGCTAGCGCAGACATGTCGCTATCGCGTCGTATTAACTATTTTCAGATATATTCCAATATTGGTGAAGATGTACGTGTGGGAGATGTTGAAGCTCCATTGCTAGCAATGATACCATACCAGCCAAAAAGCTGCAGTATTTTATCTGAGCATACTTTCAAGAAAGTGCATTATACAAAGCTGAAATCAAACTACATCCCACAAATTGATATTGCCATTTATGATGATGCTGGTGCGTTGATTCCTTTTCATAAAGATGCTGTGACAAGTATTACACTCCATTTCCGAATGAAGAGTTAATGCAAACGTATGCTAATATATTTTTCCAATGTGAATAATATGGAAAGTGAAAATAAGGACTCGTTTCTAATCTACTTGCCCAGTAATGCTTCTATGAATAAATTTCCCAAAAATAAACCATCAGACTATCGAGTAGAATTAAATCGCCCACTGCATTTAGAAGGTGAATGGGAGGTTGGCGTTTCTAGTATTTGCTATGATAGCAATATTCAGAATGTGAATGATTTGGAAGAAATGATATTAACTCCTCGCACCCATGATGGAATAACGATGAATAATGCATTTCAGTTCCCATACAATTTAACATCAGATGGAAAGTGGAACTATGAATGGATTCAGATAAAATCAGATTCTTATGAGCCATTTGGGAATGAGAAAATTATTAAGGCATTCAACAGTGGTAATACTTCCATCATGAAGAATAAAAATCAGAAAGCTTATGAATTTACTATCTATCATTGGAGTGGGAGACAGTTCCTCCGCTTTCATTCTTTTACTAAAGGTCTTACGCTGAGGTTGGATAGTGAATTCTATCCGCATCTCGGTTTTGGTCATGGACTACATCTAACGTCAATTGCTACTGCAAATGTTAGAAAAGTTTATTCAAATCGAATCAACAAATTTCATTATAGATTTAAAATATTTGATGAAGATGTTGTAGAATGCGAAGAACGCATCATTTTGAAAAAGCGTGGTGTTCAACCTTTATCACTTATTGAGTTAGTAAAACGATGGAATGAGACTGTGGGTAAGAAGTATGGAGAGAAAATTATGGCGGACAAAAATAAGTTGGTTATTCAGAAATATAATGACAAACTTACAGTTTATTTCTCTCCAACCTTGCGTCATTTTGTAAGACATTATACACCTATTATTGGAAGCGGTGTGGTGTATGCTTCTCATGAATATCACACTAAAGCTGATTCAGTTAATGATGAATGGTGGGTGGACATCTATGGCGATCGCATCAAGAAAATTTACCAGTCTTATGAAGAATCTAAAGTTGCTATCAATATAATGCCGCGTCTATATCATACAGTTGAAAGCTTCATTCATGTAGTAAATCCTTATATACAACAGAAGTTGAAGCATGTGATGAAAAGTAAATATGATGCAAAGACACACCACATTTCGTTTTCAATTGAAAATCAACGCGTTGTTCTGAAACTGGGTGATGACATTCAATGTCAATTGAGTAAAAATTTGAAAAAACTCTTTGGTTTTTCAATGCTACAAACAGTGTTTGCTGCTGCGCATACGATTGGTATAGAAACACCAATGACACTTGATAAACATGAACAGCACCTTTACATTCAAAGTGATTTGATTCTACCTATTTCTGTTGGTGAGAAAAAAGAATACATTTTACGTGATTTCATTCATGATAAAGACGCTTCATATGGAATAGTCGAGAAGATGTTTGAATCTATTTTCTATCATCCCGTCGTCAAACAAACTATACCCTCTATTGCTATCAAAATTACCAATGGTTTACAAGAGTGCATCCATGTGAAAGATACTAAATCCCTCATAACGTTAGTGTTTCGGAAAACAAAGTGAAGTCATTGTGATATGTTTATTGAAATATGTACATGAATGTGAAGCAACAGACTTTATACAACATCCACTGAAAATATATACATGAGCGCACTTCAATAAACATTGTTATATACAAAAAGTCTTTTTACTTCGTGAAGGGTGGAAATATACAGGGATAGGAAAAATGTCTTTCAGTGGAAAAGTCATCACATGGGGAATGTACAGATGTGGACACATATTCACAAGGAAAAAAACAATCTCATGCGATACATAAAACAACAATGTTTATCTACAGAAATCAACATCAAAATACTAAGTTAAGGATGATTATGCTAAGACGTCTCCTGAATGTGGTAGTGTGAGTTTAATTCTTTTGGGTGGTGGTATGTTTGTGTCAGGATGTCCATGTGGAAGAGATATGTTGTGTTCTAACCAGCACCTCTTATCCTCCCATGCTGAAAGCGCCCGTTTCCTAAAAGTATGAGTTTTGATCTCATGCGACTTAGATTTTAAGATTGTCATATTGACAAACGTTATATTTTTATTTCTATAGGCTTTCCTGAAATTCTTATGTTTCATATTTTGCACAATGGATTTTGATATGCCTTTAGCGCGCTTAATGCTATCATCACTATCCTTTAATTTCATAGAATACATTTTTGGACGGAGGAGAATCATTTCATCTATTTCCTTCCCTGCTGTCTCATCCTTAAAGCAGCCAAGTTTTGCCTTATTTTTGATGGAGTAGAGTGGATGATCAGCAGGATAATTTGATGTATCAAAATATCTTTCCAAAGATTTTCCTACTTCATTGAAATTTAAATCTTTTTGAGTGGTAATACCTAAGAAGAAACTATCTGTATCACCACCCAACAAACGAACCTCTTTTACGAGAGGACATGGTTTTAGTATTTTATAAAAGAGTTGGTACATTTCAAGCTTAGAATAATCTAGTACAGCTTGACCAATATAGATGGGTTTGCACAACTCAACTTCAGATTTTATCATTTTAACACCTATAAGGTCCTCATCGATAATGTCTCTATCGATGAATAGAGGTGATGAGGTCAATTTGTGATACTTTTGATCATCATTAACTAGTTTGTAGTTTACGCGCTTTCTAACATCCTCCATCGTCTTACCAAATAGACTGTTGTTCTTATATTTATAAAAATCTTTTTCAAAGTTATTTTGGGCTAGTGCACGTTTCTGGCTGTTGCTATCAATATATGGCTTGAGGAAGGCTTTCTGTCTAAATTTAATAATGCGGTGAACTCTTTTTAAAATCATACCCATTTCTAAATAAAATTTTAAGATGCTAAAGTGGACTAGATAGTTTTCTTTATCATACTGGGTGAGTAAAAGTTTGCGACAAGGCTTATAGTCGGGTTGTCCACATGATTCTAAATCTTTATGAAATTGTTTCATAAAGTCGGAAAACATATCTTTACTCACTTCACCTGATTCGAGTGCGAGTGGAAAATCTACGGTTTTATGTTTAATATTATTTGGATAGATTAGATCTATCTCAAAATAATATCCCCAATCACCTTCATCTGGAATTGCTAGTATGTTAGAAGGGTTGGAGAAATGTTGAATATCACTATCATCTAACCAGCTAAACTCAGAGTGAGGTAGCGGTTTGGATAATGAACTACCATACAAATTATTTTGGTCATAATACTTGAGATGAGTCTGGTCATTGCCTACTGTTTCAGATTTTAACCTATGTTTATTTACAAATGTGAGACCACCGCGAATTCCTCGCTCAAATAAATTATACATCTCTGGATCTTGTAAGAGATGAATGGTCTCACCAGTCATTTTAAAAGCAGACTTAAATGACATGGCTGGCAGACTGACAAAGTGGACGGGATCTAACTTATCTTCTTCTAATGCCACTCGTCGAAACTCCTGAAATACATCAGCCAGCAAAAATACATCTAACTTAAGGTAGGCAATCATATATTCGCCAAATGTATGGCAGTCAAATTTTATCCATGCATCTTGTGCATGATCATAATCTTCGGTCTTACATTCTGCGCCGGTCAAATCATTTTTAAATTTATCTATGGGCGGAAGAGAAGTCTCGCCGAGTTTACTAATCGCATCAAAATATGCATATGGAAAGACTCCTTTCCGTGTGATGACTTCATCGGTTAGATTTGGGTATTGTTTCTTAAGATTTTGTGTTAGTGGAAGAGACTTTAGATTTTGCACGAGAGAGGCCAGTGAAGCAGTCATAAATTGGTAGGAATCTAAAAATTTTATATCAAAATAGACCGTCTTATTTTCTTTAGTTTTATCGACAGGCACTTTTGCTGTCATGGCCATAAACTTCTCTCTCGTTTGCGCTATTACATCAAGCTTCCACTCTTTCATTTGACCTAAACCTCCTTTTATTATCATATGGCTGTCGTAGCCCTTGAAATTATGGAAAATGACGGGTAATGTACGCCGTTTCATCCTAAGTGAAAAATTGCATTTTGAACAGAGTGCGTTTCTAAATTTAGCAGTGATGTGATCATGGTCGCGCACTTTCTTAATCTTATCATCGTCAAATGTTTTCCTACATTTGGGGCAAATGTTGCAACTATCAAATTTTGCTTGATCATCTGCTGTCATATGCAATGATCTGCGATAGAGTTCACCATCATGTTTTTGTTGAAATTTTACAGCCTGTTCGAGGAATTGTAGGAATTGGTAAATACAATCCTCACCTTGCCAGACGCGCATTTTATTTTGCCTACCCCTAAAGTGATCATGCCATACTTCATAGCAGGAAATGGCTGCTGGTCGATGGATGTTATCATCGATATAACATTCGATGTCAGCATAGATGACACGAAGAGGACTTAATTCATCACCATTCTCTCTATATGAAAACTCCTTATCTTTGGGCATGCGCTCCATTTGCAGTTTACCTCGCTTACACCATTCGTAATGAGTTTCAAATTTAGTTTTCCTCCTAAAGTGGCGAATACATCTGTCGCAGTAATATAACTCTCTACTAGAGTTTTCTAAGTGGTGGTATAAGCGAGAGATTTTGGGAATACCGCAGTAGTGCCATTCCTCACTATCATCCTGTTTTACTAATAACAGGTTTACTGTACGTTCATAACAACTCGAACGCGAGTTGTAGCGCACACCCTTCAATCCTTTTTCCCAAACATGGAGAACTATTTTGATGTTGTTCAATTTTTCAAATTTTTCTATATCTTTAATTTTCATATCGTCACTATTACAGTCATCGAAGTTTAATTCATTCTCCCACTGTTGATACTTACTCTTGCGGTATCGACTATTCTGCACATCATTATAGTGGAGAATGGAGAGGACGGCATACTTAAAACATTGCGATTCGCAATCTACAGAAATGACTGCTGCTTTATTTCTTAAATTTTTCGGAAGTTTAAAGGAGCCTCGACCACTATGATTTCCTAATAAACTGATTTTAATCATGGCGGTCTCAATACCATCAAAAACGAGTCCACTATCACGCTCGTTAAATTTATCTATATTTAATTTTAACCCTTGGATATGAAAATTTATCCAAGACTCACAGTCTACAACTTCGGTTGCAGGAGAGGAGGGTATGTGAAACTCCAACCTCTCTATTATTTGTCCAGTATGGTGGTCGATTTTTACATATTTTATTTTAAGATAGATGAGCGCCTTCATCCTAAAATTGTCTAAATTGTTGAAGAGCGCTTCTATCAATGATGAATTTTGATGAAACCATTCCTCAAAGTTAGCAATGGTTTCTGAGGAGTCCATCTGGTAGTTCCTCACTAAATTATTTATGGACACTTCAGTGAGTCGGATAGAGGAGGTACCGTTGGTGTAGGTATCGTTCGCGTGTGTATGTTGAAGTCTGTGCGAAGATAGTTCAAAACGTGTCTCGAAAGACTGAGCGCACAAGTCGCAAGAAAAGGAGACATCGTTAACAGAATCATCCCTACCTTCGGAGATTGATGCCGGCTTAGGTCGACAAACACCTCGCTTGATGTGTCGGGTGAGATCACGCTTCCTCGTGAAGATGTGTCCACAGTCAGCACATTGCCGATCGTCGCATTCCCGCGACAATGTTGATATGGACTCGCACGAGATGGAACTGGTATCACCTGAAAGAGAAATCATTCTTTCATCTCTGTTCAAGTGTCAGTATATTGTTACAACCTACCTTGACTCAACAACTCTAAACTTTCCTCGAGAAGGGAGGGTGTTGGTGATGAAGTTGATGCCTGAAATTGAGGAAGATGCTATTAGCCACACGTTTGAGGGAGATGAGAGAGGAAATTTTCAACTTACCATTTGAACGAAATTATGTTTAAGCTTGATACTTGAACAAGATAGAGACTTCACTCAAATTTGGAATTCACTAAAGAGCAGTTCACTTGTACGCCTCAAATACAGAATTCGCTAGACAACAGTTCACTTATGCGTCTCAAAGACAGAGTGAAATGATACGGATGTCACTTTGCTTATATACTTTCATTCTCTTCATTCATTGGATGTTCATTCTGATTGGTTGCTTGTTGATACTTAAGAATTAGAAAACATTTCAAAGTCATTATTCACAGTCAACATGACAAGCCCTCCGACAACATCAAACACAAAATTCTCTTCTCCATGCTCAACACCAAAGGCGCTCGTTACACCAAACGCTCCAAGAAAGGCGAAGGTGGAGAAGGTGTACCAACTGGACAATATCAGGAAGTTATCATTACCAGCGGATGAGGAAGAGGAGAGTGTATGTGAGAAGGAGTGTCCCGACTTAACAGGCGTGAGGTGGAAGTATCTCCAGTACGATACTGACGATGTGATGGAGATCAGCAGCACGAAATTCCTCCACCAATTATGGGAGTGGTACACCCCTAACTCCCAGCCACGAACTATGGCAGAGTGGGAGTATATTGATAAAGTGAGGCTCGCAGTGGAAGAACGATTAAAGCAACTGAACTGTTTTTGTTATCTATGTGAAGCCAGACTCTGGGACGATATTGACGATGAAGACCTTTTGAAATACATGCCATAATAAATTTTTATTTCGTATTATCTTTGCTTTCATACTGACGTACTTGAATGGGGCTTCAGTGGATGATTTAACCATGTATACATTTTCATTTGGAAATAGTAGCACGCTTAGTCTAACTTGTAAATCTTAAAACATTTCATATGGACGATGATGATAGATGAAATAGTGTCAAATAAAATTAAGATAGCTTACACTTCTGATACAGGGATAGCAATCGACTGCGATCCATGTGTAAAGAGCTTGTTAGACTACGGATGGGGTTAAGTGGATGATTTAACCATGTATACATTTTCATTTGGAAATAGTAGCACGCTTAGTCTAACTTGTAAATCTTAAAACATTTCATATGGACGATGATGATAGATGAAATAGTGTCAAATAAAATTAAGATAGCTTACACTTCTGATACAGGGATAGCAATCGACTGCGATCCATGTGTAAAGAGCTTGTTAGACTACGGATGGGGTTAAGTGGATGATTTAACCATGTATACATTTTCATTTGGAAATAGTAGCACGCTTAGTCTAACTTGTAAATCTTAAAACATTTCATATGGACGATGATGATAGATGAAATAGTATCAAATAAAATTAAGATAGCTTACACTTCTGATACAGGGATAGCAATCGACTGCGATCCATGTGTAAAGAGCTTGTTAGACTACGGAAGAGAGAAGTGTGTTATGTTGCGTGTGGCGCGTGAGTGTCCTCCCATTTCATTCCATTCATTATTTTTCTTCCCCTCTGCATTCCATATCCGAGGATATGTGGCGGGCTTGGGACCGCTTTAGCTGCATTAGAAGGTTGGCCCTTAAAAGAGCCCATGGGTCGTTCTCCGTCCACCGACACTCCTCTCACTTCTGCAAAAACTCTGAAAGAAAAAGAATAGGAGATTAGATGAGCTACAAAAATGATCATGTTGAGGAAGCTTACTGGGAACTTTCTTCCGAACTTTTCGGACGACGAAGTCTTCAAGCTGGCCGGTAACGTCCATACTCATGTGGAGACATCGGACTCCGTCGCCCTCATAACACTGCTGTGTTACGTTGGGATCATCCGTGATGGTTGGGGCGTCGCACACATTGTTCTCAAAGAGGGGAAGATGGACTTCATACACTCTCCTTTTTCGACACTTCAAACGCTCATGCAGTCGCTCCACTTCACCCGTCAACCTCTTATTAATAACCTTCACCTCCACCGTCTCCTTCACCACGCTTCGCATCCGCTCTATCTCTTCATCCTTCCTCGACACACTCGCCTGCAAACTCTCCACCAAACCTGCCTTCCTCATCAACTCGCTCCTTTCCGCCATCCATTCCTTCTCCTTCTTTCTCAAGCTCTCCAACTCTTCCCTTGTTGCCCTATACCCCTCAACCTTCACCTTCAGCTCTTCATTCTCCTTCAAAACTTTTCTATTATTACTTTCCAAAGCCATCACACGATCCTTCATTCTCACAAATACCTCCGTGTCATACGCCTCTTGCTGCCGTGGCGATGACGCTGCCATCGGCTTAGCCACTTCCTCCCCCTCCCACTCTTCCTTCAAATCCGCTATGTCCCCAAACAAATCTTCCATCACCGCATCCAAATCAACATCATCCTTCTTCTTCATATTCGCTCTCAACTCAACTTCCTCATTCGAACTCCCATCACTCGAACTCCCCTCACTCGCATTCCTCACCACTTTCTCCCCAATCACGTCCTGTATCGCTGCCACCGCCTTTGTCACCTCTTCCCTCTCCAACAACTCTCCCTCAAACCATGCCTTGAACCCCTTCTCTCCGATGTTCCCACTCTCACACTGCAAATGCGCCTTCATAAATTCCTTCTCATCCCCCATCACACATTTCCGACAAGACACACACAACCTCAACATCACTTTCCTCTCATGGCCCATCGTCCCCTCTTTTTCTTTTAAATGTTTCTTGAGTTCGCTACCTCTAGCAATCTTGCCACAACTGCACTTCCCCACTAGCATCTTGGCGTTACTCGCTTTCGTCATGATAATTCTGTAAAGATAGAGTAAAATTTGATAGCAAGTGTTTATAGGATACTACTTGCTGATATGTATTGAAAGACTAAGTCACCAAACATTTGATAGCAAGTGAGCAACCGTTTGGGTGTTAAGCTCTTGAATCCGTTACAGGCATTACTCAGAGGGGATCTTATCCCAGCTCCAAGGCCTCGACCCACAAATCCAACCTCGATCGGACAGAGCGTGCGTCATATCACTGTGTTGGTATCCGGGCCCCAGTTTTGACATGAAAACCGGTGGAGTTATTTACAAGAGGAAACGACCCAAGTCACAGAGACTCATAAACGACTGCTTTTTATTCAAAAACTTTAATTATTATCATTAAATATGAATTTAAATTTTTCAGTATTTTAGTACTACTCATAAAACGTTTATAAGTAGTCTGTCACCTTCAGCATAGCAAACGCTGTCGAATGTTTTTTGAATCAAGTCTAAAGGACTTGTAGAAGCAAAGTTATAGCCGTTTGAAGATTTCGGCCTACTATCATCAAATGGTCAGTCATGCTATACTGACTAACCTATAAGTCTGACACCTTAGCTGATATCAGCAATGTAAAGTCAGAAGTCCGATATCGGACCTCAAGAGAAACGACTTACCTGTAGTCAGTTTCTCAACTTAGTGAAATTCCTCTCCCGATCCCGTTCTTATATACCCTGTGAATATGCAATCGATAAGAGGGGGGGGACGTCAGTGAAATTTCAAAATTTGATGAAAAATGTTTTGGTGACGGTCCCAGGTCGAAATTCTACACTTTGGAAAATTTTCAAATTTTTACCCATACAAAGCCACTCTGACACTTAGGATTTTTTCAGGTGAGCGAGCTCCGACCTAAAATCTTGTAACCGCTCTAACTTTTGAACGAAGACAGATAGGAACAAGCCGATTGTTTCACTGAATTTGTCTCACTCTTAGCTTTCAAACGAGCTATCGCACGACAAAATCCGTCCACCGGAAGCCAAAATCGAAGCAAGCTGTCCAGAGGGGGGGGGACGTCAGTGAAATTTCAAAATTTGATGAAAAATGTTTTGGTGACGGTCCCAGGTCGAAATTCCACACTTTGGAAAATTTTCAAATTTTTACCCATACAAAGCCACTCTGACACTTAGGATTTTTTCAGGTGAGCGAGCTCCGACCTAAAATCTTGTAACCGCTCTAACTTTTGAATGAAGACAGATAGGAACAAGCCGATTGTTTCACTGAATTTGTCTCACTCTTAGCTTTCAAACGAGCTATCGCACGACAAAATCCGTCCACTGGAAGCCAAAATCGAAGCAAGCTGTCCAGAGGGGGGGGGACGTCAGCCGAAAATTTTTTCTCTCCGATTTCGCTGGAAACATCCTTCCTAACCCAAAATTTCACGTAGATTCCGAATCTGGCCTCCGTTTTCTCATCCGATGCTTCGTTTGGGCGCTACACACCAAAACGTCCCAAATTCTAACTCTGTCGTTTTTTCGAAAAATGTTGAAAATTTTTTCTCGCCGATTGCCTTGAAACTCACTATACAGATAAAGAATTTCACGCTGATTCCAAATCTGAAATCCGTTTTCCAATCCGATGCTTCGTTTTGAAGCTAGAGCCCAAAACGTCCCAAATTCTAACTCTGTCGTTTTTCACCAATGTCCCAAAATCTTAAATGGCGTCTCACATCTAAACGAAGACAGATAGGAACAAGCCGATTCTTTCACTGAATTTGTCTCACTCTTAGCTTTCAAACGAGCTATCGCACGACAAAATCCGTCCACTGGAAGCCAAAATCGAAGTAAGCTGTCCAGAGGGGGGGGGACGTCAGCCGAAAATTTTTTCTCTCCGATTTCGCTGGAAACATCCTTCCTGACCCAAAATTTCACGTAGATTCCGAATCTGGCCTCCGTTTTCTCATCCGATGCTTCGTTTGGGCGCTACACACCAAAACGTCCCAAATTCTAACTCTGTTAAAATTTTGAAGAAAAATTTTTTCTCGCCAATTGCCTTGAAACTCACCCTACCGATGCAGAATTTTACGCTGAATCCGAATCTGGCAGCCATTTCACCATCCACGACAACCTAGACGGTCGCCCACGTCAACCTAGACGGTCGCCCACGTCAACCTAGGCGGTCGGCCACGTCAACCTAGGCGGTCGGTCACGTCAACCCATACGAGACCAACACATCCGAGTCTCACACTCTGTCGTTGCAGAGGAGGGGGGGGGGAGTCAGCGAACATGTTGTGAACCCACCTGGCCGGCACACCACGACAGACTCTGTCGTTCCAGAGGGGGGGGGACTCAGACCCGAAGCACCACGGCGGCCGACCACGACACTCTGCCGTTCCAGAGGGGGGGGGGGCGCCGGTCGAGTGTTTGTCACTTGCTTACTACTGACAACTTTGTCCAACATAGAGGTCATTGCACCAAAAGCAATTAAAACAATAAACTAGATATCTGCTTTTGCAGTTGTATTTAGGACCGATGGCGCTACACACATTACAATTGCATTCTTCTTTGGGTTTGCTTTTATTAATTGAAATAATTTTTCTCCCTGGTTTAGTTGAAAACGTTACCGGAATGTCATATTTAACTTTCAACTTATTTAATTTTCTCAAATGACAAACACTAACGAAATCGAGTGATAAGTGGACGTTGTCTGCTTTGATAGATGGCATTTTATTGTATTTATTTTTATTCGTTTTAACATATTTATGATTAAACCTAAATCCGTTGCTGTTTATTCGATCACTCATAATGCTCATAGAGTCATAAGCTATGTCGGCATCAGAACTGCGATCATTAATGTATTTTATACTATTTTTTACGAAAATTATTTTTTACTTTCTTTGGAAGCCAACTATCTCTATGTAGAGTTATGCCTGAATGACATGTCTTACTAAACCATTTGTATTTAAGGTTGCCATTCACTGATATGCTTAGGTCTAGAAAGTTAATATAATTATCCCTATGGACTTCTATAGTGAACTGAATGTTCTTGTCAATCGAGTTAAACACTTCAATTATGTTAGAAAATATTTTCACATCTTTGTAAAACGGACCCATGATGATATCATCAATGTACCACTTGTAGCATACAGGGTTAATATTGAATTTTTGGTTAAGAATTTTTAGTGCTCTTTCTTCTATAGCATTCATATATATAACTACAAAAGGTAGCGAGGAGTGTGCACCCATTGGGCACCCTTTAATTTGATGGTACGTCTTATGATTATAATTCATCTCATAATTGTATGAAATAAACTTAAGAAAATCTACAAGGTCTTGAACCGAGAAACCAAGGTTATCTATTTTTGACCAAAATTTAGTTGCAAATGACTTTACAACATCTATGGCGTCAGCAATCGGAATGCTAGGGTAAAGATTTTGAACGTCTAATGAAATGAAAATTTGGTTTTTTACATAATTACTGTTCTTTTTTAAATTACTTATCAGTGAATGAGTACTGTCCAGATGAGAAGGCACAAATTTAACTAGTTGGTTAAGTATAGTACTGGCTAGCCAGTCAACCTTTTGGCAAACCCAAAGAAGAATGCAATTGTAATGTGTGTAGCGCCATCGGTCCTAAATACAACTGCAAAAGCAGATATCTAGTTTATTGTTTTAATTGCTTTTGGTGCAATGACCTCTATGTTGGACAAAGTTGTCGACCTTTCAAGTTGCGCTATCAAGAATACGAACGTAGTATTCGCAACAGAGATTCCAAAAGTGCTTTGAGCGAGCATCATCTAAAATTTCATGCTGGTAGAGAGATGGAAATAACTGACTTTAGTTGTGAGATCCTTATTCAACAATTTAATGCGATTACAACTAGAATGGCTGAAGCACGCTTCATAGCGATGAAAATGCCAAAACTTAATAGACGTCATGAACAAGTTTAATGAGTTGCCACAACTATGCCTAATCAGTATATAAGGATCCTTCCACATTTGTACGCCACCCTTGAGACTGTCTTCGGACGAAACGCGTCGGGTGCTTATTATTTTTAAATTGAAATAAAAAGTCGTAAATAGAAGGGAGTGACGTCTTTATTTTCATTTATTTGGAAATTACGTATCCTGAAATGAACCTCCCGTATCGACGCACAACGAGTTTAAGAAGCTGCTTAGCAGAAAAATATACGTATTTCAATAAAGTTTCACTATGCTAATACAGCTGCTTCTCAGCACTTTGCTTGAGATCTACGGTGTTATACCAACTCTTAATGAGAGTAGTAGCTGTACGATTGACTCTCTCTGTACTGTACTCTGTACTGTACTCTCTCTCTCTCTCTCTCTCTCTCCATTACCAAAAATTACATAATACTTTTCAGAGTACAGAATACTGATGTTTCACTGTGTAAACTGTCCTTCGATTACATCACATATTCGTCTGAATCCCCACCCTGTCTGTATTAAAACCACTTCTAATAACTTTCCCTAATCGACCAATCCTAGCAGAATTTGACAAGCGGAACGAAAACGCTTGCGCCAATGCGATGGATGCTATTTTTAAAAAGGATACCACTCCATGTGACAAAATCATATTTTCCATATCAATGGATGTTTCCCTCAAATCACCGAATGAGGTCTCATTCGAAGATTTAAAAATGGAGCAACCAAAAAGTCGGAAAAGTGAGGAAAGGGACAGACTATTATCCGACAGTGGAATCGGCGCATTGGTGAAAATAGCATCATCAACAACAAGAAAGTGTAAAGTATTTTGGATGGTTCTCTTATTAGGTGCAGTTATCGGATTCACACAAAATGTCTATCATGTTCTTGAACGATACTTCAGAGCTCCTGTTTTGACAATGCTCAATCAAGAATTCGATAACTTCACTTGGCCTCATGTAACTTTTTGCAATCCTTCAAATCCGATCCCTTTCTGGCGATCTCAAGCCTTGGAGGAAAAATGGAAGCAACTCCGGAGAGAGGCAAAGAATCAAACAGGCTTGATGTACCGGGGAGGAAAGAATGTGACCATTTTCGATCAATATCTACTCATGTCTTCTATTACACCCCACAACTTCTACAAAAATCTCGGAAAAGCTATGATTCTCGGTGTTTCTGTTTTGTTCCAACAAGAGACAATTGCAACATCGTCTGCCAGTTTTGACAGATATATTCCAGTGAGAAATTTTACATTAGCACTAGACGAACGATTTTGTTCCAGTCGTTATCCTATTCCGTGTCTTACTTTGAAACCTGAAATACTTGCCAGCCTTGTTGATGGAGGGAAAGACCCATCAGAAATATTGGCAATGAAGTTCACGTTTATTTTGGATTATCGATCATACAAACTTTTTAATGACGGATTTGAAAATCGAAAAATGCACTTGTATTTATCGTATCCTAACCAAACGTTGGAGAGTTCCTCTCGATATTTCATTTATCCCGGAACAGATTCCCAGTTCATCGCCACGGAAAATCAATATAGAAGAATCCGAGATTGTGCCAATACACGATTTCGTGTGAAAATGTACGATTCAACAATGAATGGTTTTAAGGAATATAGCGGTGGATTTGAATCATGCCGTGAATATATATCTCAAAAGTTATTCTATCAAAAATGCAATTGCTATAATCCGTTTCTTCCTGTTTACAAAATGAGTGAGTCCTTACCACGTTTCTGTCTCAATATCTCATTATACAGCACTGAACAGATACGCAAAAATCTGGAATGCTTGAATAGTGTCGTCGCCGAGTTCAAAGTCAAAGATAATTTCAAAAACTATCTGTCTGAAAACTGCGAAAAATACAAGCGACCATTATGTCATCAGATAAATTATAGATATCTGCGGAATACAAATAATTGGCGATTGCACTTAAGTCGTCGAAGACGATTATTATTACTAAGTGCAACAAAGAGACTGCCGAATCTGCCCAATAAGAGAAGTGCAAAGATCGAATTTGTCAATGAAAATATTGCGATGGTGAAACTTTCAAGATCACCAGGATTTGTGTCAGCAACTTTAGAAGAGTACGAATATCCATTATCACAACTATTATCGGATATTGGAGGCACAATGGGATTATGGCTAGGAGTTAGTGTAATCAGTGTGTTTGAAATCTTGCAACTCATTGGCCTTTTGTTACATTTATTAATGAAAAGCTCAAATATCGTGAAGTAATGCAATAATATTGTAAGTTGATTACGGATTTTTTTCAAGAAAGAATTCATTGAATACTGCTGATTGAATAGCAAAGCATCTAGAAAGACAACGGTGAAGCGTATGTGAGATTATACATGTAGAAGCATGTGTGTGTGATTTCAAAAATTTCAACGAATATAGCAAGCATGTCGCCACATGTACACTCGTATTTAACGGCCAGTATAACCAAAACGTATGTATAACTTTCGTACATTGCCATCCGCTAGGAGGTCATGTTCGAATTACTTCAAAATCTCAAAATTCAAAGTTTCCTCGAAATACATGTATAAGCATTTTAATAAAGATTTCAAAAAGTCACATGTATTGGATTTTAGAATTCATAGGTATCGTAATTAAAGTCGCATTGTGTCAATAGAGTAATTTACAGGACGCACAGGGAGCACTAGGGATTGCCATCCCGGGTCGAAACAAATCGCCCTCAGTATATTTAGAGGAAGAGAATTGCATTCTGATGGTCCTTTATGCAGAATTTGCTACACGTCGCACAATCTGAATGTCAGTAGCAATTCGCGTGATGTGATTAAAGCTTTTTTGTTAGACGTTTAGTCGAACAGGCCACCATACAACTGTGGTATTACTAGTGGTGACATGAAAAATTTAAAACATAGTTGAAAGAAATGGAATATCTATTCGGTTGTGATCCCTCACGGAAATGTGAAGAAGAGCCAAACACTCCAACTTATTGGCTGTGCAGCGGCTTGACGCAGCGGGCAGTGATGGCCAACATACAGCTTTATAGAATATAAAAACACAGGTTATAACATCACACGTATTGCAATTTTACAATTGCAGAAAATAAAATTACAAGCAATTTACAGACCTCATTCATAGTTTCTGGCTCCAACTGATGATACATTGTTGGACAGAATCTTAATAGGAAGATTGATAAATAATTCCGTTATTTCTGAAATTTTCTTAGTCCTTGTAGCCTATGATACGATAATGTGTAGGGCGCAAGCATATAATCAAACATACAAGCCAACTCAACATAGCTGTAATGCATACTATTAAATTAGTAATTCAAAGAAAACATGAAAAGCATTCGAATATCTATCTATTCAGCCTACATTGGCAAAGTAGTAAAAAGATACAAACTTACTATTTAGCGTCTATCAATTAATGTCAAAGACTACTAAATTAATCCCGAGATCCCGTGAGCAAAATCCCGGGATTTCGGGGATTGCAAAAACCCAAGTTATAAGCCGGCATTCGGGATCTCGGGATCCCGGTGTTATGCTATTTATATTCTCCATTCACCTATTTTCCCCCGGAAAGTTAGAAGCTTACATTGATGTTCCGGGCCGGAAGATAAATCGTACAGCATAATCACACCATACAGTCAGTTACCGCTGCCGGGCGGAAACTGAATGTATGCACTCATTTTCTCCTTGAGAAAATGATTTCGTGAATGTTATCATCATGTACATTAGACGTATATAAATAATTATAAAATGATCATAGAAATAGAGAACAATAAAACCTCTTAGTGCGGAAATGTGGTTTCTTGCAATAAAAGTTTAATAATTATTATAATTATAGTTCAATAAAAATTCTTGCATAATAGTATCTTCATAATAGTATAAGTCATAGGGGTTTGCATAATAGTATTCAGCATATTTCTATGGTCCAGACATCATAGAAAGCTAGCCATCATCGCTCAGTGAGCAACATGAATAATTAACATTCACTTTAGAATATAATAGGGTACAATTGTGTCAATGATTCGCATCTTTGTCAAGTCATGGAATTTACTGATGTTCATGTCAGAGAATATTTGACGAATAAGGCTTATCCAGACGGCGCTTCGAAAGGCGACAAGCGACGACTGCGGAGCAACGCCTCGAAGTACTCAATATTCAGAGGCCATCTCTGCCATCAAGTTAAGGCGAAATTGGTTAACTCCAAAAGAGAACGACATTCGGAGATTAGTCGTGTATTGTTCAACGACGCAGACAAGGAGGCCGCCCTGAATGAGCTGCATGGTGGGAGAACAGGAGGTGGCCTTTTGGGTCAGAGAGCCACTCTGCACAAAGTGGAACAGGTTAGTTTATTCACATCAGTAGTTTTATTAGTCTATTTTAATCATCAGCTGTGAATTAGCGATAATGTTATCACTGGTGTGATTTGCTAATAATATTCTTTATGGTTTCAGCGTTACTTTTGGACGAACATGGTCGAAGATGTGATTCACTTCGTTCGCAGGTGTAGAACCTGTCAACTGGTCAACAAGAAATTCACAAACAGGAATATGCAGCTGTACCCCATGTTCCAATAGAAGAAACTCGATTTCATCGCCATCGATTGTATCACATATCTTCCGCTGAGTATGAGGGTAATACCAACACAGTAGTTGTGACAGACAAGTTTACGAAGTTCGGGTTTGCCAGACCAACGCCTTCCATACAAGCACCTGTCATTGCTTCTTTCCTTTACGAACTTTTTTGCACCTATGGGTGGCCGAAAGTATTCTTGTCTGATCAGGTAATGATTACTTCGCATTGAATAATCTTGTCTTTTATCATTTTTAGTGCTTTTGTGTTTTTCTACATAGGGTAGAGAGTCTTGTAATCAAGTCGTCGGCGAATAAGTCAAGATGGTCGATCGGAGGACAACATCGAGCTATCATCCGCAGAGCAATGGTCAGATACGTAAAACCACTAAATAAACTAAATAACCACAAACTAAATAAGTATGAACCATAGATTTTGCTGTGTATTTTCAGACCGAGCGGTTTAATCAAACTTTGGGGGCGATCCTGCGGAAGAGAATCGACGAAGATGGGTTGGAAGGGCATTAGGATGACGACATCCCAGGTGCACTGCTTCCGTATAATTCCGGCGTGCACAGCAGACCCGTGTGTCACCCTACAAGGTAGTTTTTGGTCATGAGCCCCTCCTGCCGTGTGACACTGTTGAAGGAGGCGTTGCAGCAGTTGATTTCCATGATGACGAAGATCCAGCGGTAATCCACCAAATTCTGGAGAAGAGACACCGCAAGGTCCGTCCTTTAAAAAATGTTAGTTTCACGGATGGGCTGTCGTTGTGGCCTACTGTTCTTTAGATTTTTTTCAGATTTATCAAACAAGACAGCAGCACGTAGCTACTCATAAGTTATTATTTATTAATACACGTGCTTCTCTAGCAATAGCAAAAATGATCATGTTCATTTAAATGTTCTTTTCACCTTCTAGAATGATGACGAAGATCAAGGAGTTCCAAAAGCGAATGGTGCGGTACCATCGACGGAATGGTGGGTCTGCGGAATTCGTGGGAGATCGAGTCCTGCTTAGGAACAAAAGACGTGACGACAGAAAAGGCGGTGGCAAAGACTTGGTCGAACAAAGTCTATACTATTCATGTGAATAAAGGCAGATCTGTATTTATTCTCAAGGATGAGAACGGTATCGTCCTAGAGAAGGGTGTCAATGGTTGTCACCTGAAGAAGTTGTTGACTGACTTTCAAAATTACTTTCTAATAAATGCATAATTGGATGAATGATGCTTCTGCCTTGAACTGAAATGACAGCTGTAATGAGAAGGGGGAAAATGAATTTCCAAAGGGGAAAATATAAAGCACAAGATAGCGAAAAAATCTGGGGGAATATTAGTAAAAGGAGAAAATGCTAGTACGCTACGAAATTGAGCAATTAGTTTCTCCCCGGAAATTGAATATGGCCATATGCTTTCCGATCGGAAACTGTGTGTAGGGGAAGTTAAATAGCATAACAACGGGATTGCTATCCCTAGTGAGTACTATAGGATAAATAGCAGGCAGCCCCAGAATAATGGAGCATCTTCCCTGTTAAATTCAAGTTATGGAGCATCTTGCTGATTGCATAATTGATGACTTAAATTTGAGTAATTTCTGTGGTTCAAATCTACATCCATCGCCCTTGAGTAGCTTTGCATCACTCATTGCTTCAATTGTATATTTCAATCACCTATAGGCCCATAGCTTATTAAGAACCTTGTGCTTGAATAACAAGCACATATAGGCTACTAAATTTGAGGCAAGAATGCTTGTGTAATGTGTATGCTATTCGCCCGACACTAGTTGAGTCTTCAGTTGAAACACAATCTTGATGAAATCCACTTAAAGATCAAGATAAATGATTCACAGAAGGCCATGCATTGAGAGGAGATGAAGGCCAGCAGGTTTTGGGAAGTCTACAAACGATGACACACTTGCATTCGTTTAAGTTACATGCACGGTCAAGTATCACTTTTCCACGAAAAATTGACTGAATTCAAATACATATACCTAGTACATGTAAAATTTCAAGTCGGGGCCGTGGTATTTTCTGTCGGATCCGGCGCCGAAACCCTGACGTTCACACAGTTTGACCAGACGTTCCTCTTTTACCTGGACAGTCCCGGTTAAGGCGCATAGTGATCCCCGAAGATTTCCTTAAGATGTCTTTTGGGAAAGATGAGTGGAGCATCTCAGGGCTAAAATTCAGTTTTACGCAGTTAATAGTTAGGTGTTGCCGTTTATGCAGAGATCTCTCCGGAAAGATAATGTTAGAGAGGAAAATGCAATAATCTGCTACAATATGGGATTGACTCTGTCACTTGTTGCAGAGCACAACAAGTTTTTATTAAATTCACAGCTTGTGTTAATGATGATCAATTTTTAGTAAAACAACATGCAGATAAAAGGAACCAAACGGCTTTTTCTCTTCTGTTTTGCTAAGTGCCTCGTTTGTTTTGGTGAAAATGCCTGTTCACGCTGTGTCAATGGCACATGAGCTGTGCGGAAATAAATTTAGGCCACAGCATGCAAAATTAAAGGGAAATTTCACATATCCACGACCTTTCACCTCGTGCTAGCCAATATTGCCCAATGCAAGCCTCGTGGCTGAAGACCAACATGTAATAACTTTTCTGTGTCATGAAAGTACCGATGATTTACATTCAACGAATATGATTTGCATTCCATGATATATTCTCAAATGAGTGCAGTGCAGAATGTCAGGCAGCGCCCATGCGTCTATACACTAAATATAAGATGTGGTATTTGATATATCTGCAGCTTATTTCTGACTGAATTGACCTTCCCATTGCGATGCAATCACTCAGTTCGCTTCGACCAACTAGGAGTCCCTGACTGTTTCCAACTCTTAACGAGACTAGATCATTGTTAAATGATACAAGATAGAAAGATGAATTTTCCGTCGGAATTTATTTCTGATGGACATTCCCACGGTTTTTATGGCTTTTGTACCATAAGAAGGGTAATTCTAACCATAGGATGCCACTTTTTAGCTATCAAATAAATATCTTTATTTTGATTTACATTACCAAATGAGCCACTATTTCAGACGCATTGAAAATAACTTCCATGTGGTCAATAGAGTTCGAATTTCGTAGAATTAACGTTCATTGTGTCAAATGATGTATGAAAGGTCACACTGAAAGTGTATGCTTTGAAATTGCTTTGCTGTCTGCTGTAAATCTACAATTATGGACTCCTCGGGACATACATCAGTAGGAAATCGTTCAAACAAGTGTTGAAATGATTTCATTTCAGGTTGACATTAGAACCAACAAATAACATGCCTGCACAAACAAACAATTTGGATTACTTAAATTATCCGCAGATGCTGTGTGCTTGGGCTACATTCCATCCGTCTTTGCTTGTCAAATTGTTTATCCCAGCAACGTCATTGCAAAGTAGCTGTCGCACAGAATCTGAGAGACTTACGGAAATATTGTCAACATAAGTCTTCTTACGAGTAATTTAAGTAAGCATAAACGTGTATTCATAATTAGTTGAAATCAGAACTTTGCAAAATGAAATTTACCGGAGAGGATTCTAAATGTGGATGCATGCATGAACAAATCCTAAAATACTATGATTAAAACATCAGTTATTTCATAAAAATGATAGCAGACCGCTAGTCATGATGAGTGTTATTATCGAACACAATGCATCATTTTCGAAATTATAGAAATGAAAAATCCAGTTTTTGAAATATTTGTCGTAATTTAGAAATAGCAATGGAAATTCAGAAATCAAAGCAGTAGTTTTAGAGATGTCTTTTCCGATGAACACACAATATTTGTATTACCATCATACTTGAATGTAATTATACTCATTGAGAAAATTTTTGAAACATTTACTTCTTTAACTTCTTTCATTTTTGACTGGTATATATACACGTATGTATGATACCTTGATAATTTAGTCACAATCTCCACCAAGTCGCTAGCACAGAAAAACAATACATGTAGCAGATTCAACTTTAATAGCGCGTGTGCCCCCCTCTAGCTCCAATACATTCAGTAATCCGAGATGGCATGGATTCACAAAGTTTCTGAATGAAGGATGCTTCAAGGAGAAGCCACTGCTCTGTCAGTCTTTCAGAGAGAATCTTCAGGGACACTGGTGGAAGTGAATAGCGGTCTCTCACTCGCCGCCCAAGCTCGTCCCAGACTAGTTCAATGGGTGACAAGTCAGGTAAGCGTGCAGGCCAGTCAAGGGTTTGAATGTTCAATCTCCTAACAGTGGCAATGTCAGCCGAGGAGCGATGTGGTCTTGCGTTGTCGTCTTGGAAGACGAGATCCTCCACCCTGACCACTGGGGCAACAACAGGAAGCACAATTTCATTGAGATACCTCTCTCCAGTCAACGTGCCTTTGATGATGACTGCTGTCGTTCGTCCGCCATGCCAAATGCCACCCCACAGCATAACACTTCCACCACCATATCTGTCCTGTTCTTTAATACAGCATGGGGCAAAGCGTTCACCTGGAAGACGATGCACCTTGACACGACCGTCATTGAAATCCAGAGTGAATCTCGATTCATCGGTCCACAAGACTTTCTTGAACTGGATCTTGAAAGATTCGATAAATACAGTTTTAAAATTTAGAAAAACAGTTCATTGCGACGGATCGGTTGGCGATGCGAAAATATTTGGTAATATTTATAAAAGAAAACGTCGCTGAAATCGGACAGTATGAATATAATTCGACCGGTTTCGAGTGGAAGTCAAAAATTGAGCTCCTACTCTTCCTCAGGAATGTTAACAAAAGAATAGACCATATAAAGGCCTATTACATAAACGGCTTGGAAAAAATTCAAATGATCAGTGGAGTCATTGAAAAATGTTATAGAAATGGAAGTCTACATTTTACATACAGCTAGGGGATTGTGGATTATAGATAGGGGACCGTGGGAGTACATGCTGCATGTCGAGGCCGAAGGACCAGTCGGTCATTAGCTGGCTGATGAATTTAAGTTCTTCTTTCTTTCTCACCATTTCACTGCCGCTTAGCTGTTTCAAAACTGTCACCTTAACATCTTCCAGGGAATGCTGATGTTGAATGCAATGATAAGGGACCACTTTATCATCCTTACAGTGCCTGATGTCAATTCGGTGCTCGTTCATTCTCTCCCTTAGTGATCTTGATGTTTCACCGATGTAGTGGAATCCACAGCCCTGGAAACTGAGAGCGCAAATTATATTAGATGATTCACAAGTTGTTCCATTTGCTTTGATTGTGTATGAGAGGACACTGATGTTCGATTTTATGTTGGTATCAACGGAGAGCATTTCACATGTCTTACATCGCTTGTTGTTACATTTTGATATAACTCCAGTGAAAGCCTTTCACTTTTGTGAAAGCCTTGTGAATTTGCTTCATCACTCGCCCACGTGGGTAGCCACGTTTTAGCAACGCTAGTTGTAAATCTGCGATGTCTTTTTGCTTTGATTCGTCGGAGCAAATTCGTCAAATTCTGAGTGCCTGGGAATAGGCTATTGGGATCTTATGTTCCATCGGATGACATGACAGGTAATGTAGATACTGTCGTTTATCAGTTGTATCAGTATCTATGGTCTATTCTTTTGTTAACATTCCTGAGGAAGAGTAGGAGCTCAATTTTGAATTCCACTCAAAACCGGTCGAATTATATTCATACTGTCCGATTTCAGCGACGTTTTCTTTTATAAATACTCCCAAATATTTTCGCATCGCCAACCGATCCGTCGCAATAAACTGTTTTTCTAAATTTTATAACTGTATTTATCGAATCTTTCAAGATCCAGTTCAAGAAATCAGAATGAGATCATTTATAACTATTGTTTTGCACAAAGCTTTCCTCAAAGTTTGTGAAAAATTGAAGGTTATTCCAAATGGCCTAAAAATGCCACTAAAAACGGCTGAAGCTCCTCAAGCAGAAAATTTGAATGAGAAGTGAAAGAAAAGAATTTTTCACTTCGAAATGGAATTCGTCATTGATCTTAGGATACATTATAAGCAAGTTTTTGTTATTTCAACACAATTGTCAAAGAAAGACTTCGAAAGCATTATTTAATATATTTTACTCAATAGACATTATGAGCAATGTAATGCAACCAAATGTAATTTAAAAGAAAAATTTCTCGTAGCAGCAAATTTGCCAGATCATTATTTGATTGAGACAGTCAAGATAATCCGGAAAAAATCGACTGTCACCTTAGTACGTGTATCTATACCGTATAACGTCGTCAATACGCATATTTTGCGGAGATCGCTTCCATACTTTGTGATTCATATGCCTACATGAAATGCATTTAATAATTGCATTTAGGCGCACAAGATAAAAGCTCACAAATTTTTCTCGAAATTGATGGGCAATTAGGCCTATTTCCTGTCACTATTCAGGATGAAGACAGGCCTACGTGTAGGCATTTCCAAGTAAGCATCCTTTACCCTTCAGCGCTTGGTGTTGACTATGGTTCAAAAGTATGACAATGCTTTGAGAAACTACTCCCCATGACATTTTCTGAAGGTCTGAAATTTGCCATATACAGCTGTACAACAAACTTTTGCGTTGATGGCATTAAAGAAGCATCAATTTTCAGCATGAGTACAGGTTTGTACAAAGGAGTCATAAATCACATAACGATAATCTATCATACCACAGACATAGAATATTTGGAATTTGAGCACTTGAAAGCCAAATGTCATGTGAAGACTACTCTACTTTTATCATTTTAAATGTAATGACGGATTTCGTCGTGTTTGTGCATTTTCCTAATTATTCGAATTCTTTAGGTATCTGCAAATCATTCTTCTTTTATGAATCACACATTAAGTTCCTACTCTCTTAGCACACTCAATCAGTTTGGCAGTAATTAAATAGATGTATAGCCAAAAATGGCTATGATGCAAAAAATTGATGAAAACAAATAAATGACATCCATATGGCGATTTTTCTTTATCTACAAAAGCCCCAAGGATAAACAAATTGCCAAAACTGTTTATGCCAATTTGTTCACTTATACAACTTCTAGCAAGAAATGACTTTGTACATATCTTTCTTGCCTGTTTATTATCCAGTGCTATATATATTACATTATCATGAATGTATCATTGTTGTCGGCTTATTATGCTATCACAAACTCCACTGAATTTCATCCTCTTTCATGGAGATCTTGCATCTTCATTTTTGTTTCACGCTTGAAGCAGAGCAGGCGAAACATGCTGTACTGAAAATAAAGAATGCGATCACGAAAACGATTTTTGTATTCATTAACACAAAACGGTTGAAAATCGTCGACTCATGTCCTGATGAAGGAGTATGCGTTCAAGAATCAGCTTGTTGTGTCGAAAAAAGAATCAGACGTTGTTCATATCAAACGGAGATACTTAGAGACCGCCAACTAACTTTTACGCAGAGAAACAGTTGACCCATTAGGGTCCTATAAAAATTGATTTTATCATAAGGAGATATACTGAAAACAAAATTTCTTTCAATTCAATAATTCAAAACCCAAAATTGGGCTTAACAATGTCGTTGAAATTTGCACCGACGACAACACCAACTTTTTAAAATGAGTTTGTACAGAACCGAAAACCCCATGTAATAGTATTACTAATGACGCAGAGTTTGTACAAACCAGAACTACTCCAAAATTTGAACTCCATCAGCTCCAAAATTCAAATTCAAATTTGAAAAATGGGTGTAACTACTAGTGCTACCTAGTCAGCGAGTTGTCACAGCATTCTTATGCAGAAATTTAGAAGCAAGCACTAGAAACAGAGTTTGTCGAGCAATCGGCAAAAAATCGGCATAAACCGATTTCCTCGAAAATGATGAGACTTGGTTCTCCATGATAAATGAGTTTGTACACTGCTCTAAACGGTGAAATAGTATTCTACTAATCAAGTCTGAGTTTAAACATACACTACTCCAGCACTCCAGCACTCCACGCCCGGTTTCTGGGATAATTCCTGCTATTATACAATAACTGCAAGATACTTGATTAGAATACAACTCAGACTTGATTGATAGAATATTATTTCACCGGTTGGAGCGCTATACAAGCTCATTTCCATGTAGCACCAATTGATTTGTTTAGAAAATGGCAGTATTCTTGTGCGAGTAGTTATTGTATAATAACCAGTATTTACCAGTTGCTGGAAGTTGTTGTACAAACTCTGTTTCTAGTGCTTATTCTCAATGTTTGACCTACCTTACCAACTCGCTGACTGGGTAGAACCAATAGCTGCACCCATCTTTCAAATTTGAATTTTGGAGCTGAAGGAGTTCAAATTTTGGAACAGTGTTAGAATACTCTGCGTCGTTAGTAATACTAGTATATGGGGTTTTCGATTCTCTACAAGTTCATTTTAAAAAGTTGGTATTGTGTTTTGGTTCTAACACGATATTTTGTTCATTTCTTCATCAGTATACTTATCATGCACCATAATTAACAAACATGATTGGAAAACACTGACAAATCTAAGAAAAAGAAAGCGAATGAAAGTTTTAACACAAATTTGAAGTTTGACTTCATTAATGACAAAACTGATCGTAAAATCAAAGGTGTAGTAAAAGGAGGCATGATATGTCGGTAATTCATATAAGCATGCCCAACAGGACTCTCATCAATGCTTTGAAGACTGACAAAAACAGGAGACGCCATGATGGCTGTAGGATTTGTGATATTCTGTCTTGTAAATCGTCCCGCTATGATCGTTTAATTGTATTTAAATTTCCTTCTCTTTATGCAGTGACTTTTATGTGGGTCAGACACGCCGATTTATTATCGGCATGCAGAGCACCATCGTCAAATCATTTCCAAAAATGGAGCCAGTGCTTCAATATAACCTTTGACGATGAAGCATAATGATGTCACTTTCAATATTGATATATTCCAATTGACTTCTCTTCACAAGTGCATTGATCCTGTGGAAACACGTTTGACAGAAGCCCGATGCATAGAGTAGATATATTAGGTAGAGTGGTAACTCTGCATTTATTAAATCCCCAATGTGCATACACTTTCGATTTTATCAAATGAACTCAAAGGAGATACAGGTGGTATTGTTACCAAATGTGTAATATGCAAAATGCTTGCAGTTTTGAAGAAATTACAACGGAACTGAGTGATCATGATTGTAATGCAGAAGGAATGATGGTATTTCACAGATTGTCATGACAGCCTTGGAGGGGTAATGTTTGTTGAATGAGAAATTCGATGGATTCCTAATACTTTCATGCTCAACTCAAGAGTATTTTCTTAAGCATGATCATATCATAGGCAACCTGCCACTGGCACAGCAAAATCACATAATCAAAGACAATGATTTCAATTCACTTTGAAAGATGTAAATGGGTCCACATCACTATTCAGATTCAAGAAATGAAACATGAATTTAGCGATTGAATTATAAAATCATGCCGGTGGAAATTGAACTGAAAACTTGACATTTCAGCCAAGAAAGCACGAATAACATCGTGACTTTTTCATGAAGACTTTCAGTATAATACAATTCATGAAATTCCCTTGATAATCAGCTTGATTTCCGCTTAGTTAGGATGCTTTTCAGCAAATATTCATTCCTTTTGATCTCCAACTTATTTCGCACTACTAATATAGGAGAGTCATCTCGGTAGTATATAAATTGGAAAATTTTGACTTTTTTTCAAAACTGTTCAAACATTTTTTTTGAAGCGCAGGAGCGTAATCTCCGCAAAAATATTTCATTGTATACAGATACTTTTTTGAGTCGACACTCTACATATACATGTATATCCCTACTCTATGGCCCGATGTATAACATCTCTGTGTCCATCCGTCAATAGAAAGCATTAAATGTGTATAATTATTTGCGTATGCCTTGACAAAGAGTGAATACTCAAAACTTTGTTTTCACTTAAATTATGATTTTGAATCAATCAATCCAAAAAGCGGAACCTCGGATTAACGAGAGTGCAGCATGTGTAAAAAAATTGACGCAACTGCAAATTGTTTTTCAATTAGTCATTTGTAGCAACAGCAATGTGAAATGTCTTTGGAGTGAGAGCTAATCAAACAGCATCAGGCACCGCGCGACTGCAATTAGTCATATCAACCACATCAATTTTCTCATGTCAAACTCTAAGGTTTAGCAGATGTTAGCTCCTCTAGTTTATCATCCTGTCAAAATGATTTCCCAACTCTCTTAATGTTTTCAAACTCATGGACTCAAAAAACTATCGAGAATATGAGAAATAAATTTCTTCACTCCCTCGATTGGCATAATTCCCTGCTCCGACAAAAACAGCAGCGCTTATTAGATCACAAGAGAGACTTGATAACTGTTGGTTGTCCTTTAGTGCTTGCCATTCTTCAGTGAAAGCAGAGCTATCGTTGCGTCGAATTTCTAATATGTTTTGATGTGTGCATTGAGTTAAATTTCCATCCATGTACGATACTATTTGAGACAACTTCTTCTCATACGATAATTAAATCATGACAAAAGTTTTTAATAATTTTTGTACTTTCTAAGACGTCGGAACTTTTGCTGGGTCAACAAGACTGACTGGTTCTTTCGATATCTTAGAGGTCTGCGTGGCAGCGAATTAAAACTGCGTCAGCCTCAACCTACATGTATTTCGACCTACAGTATATGCATGAAAAATGGAAATCAGAAGTCTTCCAACACTCTTTGTCTTAAATCCATCATAGACCTACTGCATAGTCTACATACTGCAAAAAAAGAAAAATTATGTTGTTTTAGAAACTTGCAATGGACATGTGTAAATAGCGAGCACCTGCTACTAATAAATGGAAATGCAGTATGAGAGAAGATGGTTATTGTAAAGCAACAAAAAACACGTATCTAAAAATCAGAAAAACCAAATAACGTCTGCCAGCTTTACTCCTGTAAACATAGGAAAAGTTATAAGGCAATTATGGGAACCAAGTTGGAATAGATGACCACAAGCAGTGGCTCGCGAAAAGCCTCGCGGGCCATTAATTTTAAAGAGCCAAAAACACGTTTAAAATTCCTTTATTCCTCGATTTTAAGCGTACGTTGGGACTGTTGTACAATAGGCTACAAAGTGGTCGTTGCATGACATGTCCTACCGCGCGTTGCCAACGCTGTTTTACGGCATAATACTGTAGAACCTGGAAATCCAAATATCAGTAGTCAGCACGCAGACTATACGTCGCCTGGCTCCGAGTGCGCAAGGTAGGCGTCGATAGGGAAAATAGGCCTATACTGTAATAACCGAAGATACTGAGAATACTGAAGACATGTTTGGTGAAAGTATATAATCGATATGATGTGTGTCGGTGCACACCAAGCGCAAACCAAAGGAAGGTAGCATTCGTATGAAAGCATACAAATCATCATAAATTTATACGAGAATCTCGCATCAATTGTAGGTTTCAATTCGTTTGTGAATAACTTCTACATCCAGTAGCATATAGTGTATTTCCTATATGAATGAATGAATGACGAATTTTATTATAAAAGGCATGTGTTCTTCAAGGCCTTTGCACAATAATAGGTTGTAAAAAAATCGTAAAACGCAAAAAACGTATTATAGCAAGCTTAGTCATTCACGTGAGAAAAAAATCGTTAGCAGCGACCTTGAATAGTCTTAGAGTTCCTTGACAGGTGACGGAAGATGGAAGATTGTTCCACGCATGTGAAGCTTTTACGCACAAGGCGACCGATATTAGACGTGTTCTTGGCACAACAAGTGAGTTCGTAGACGTGGATCTGAGGCGAGAGTGATGTTAAGTGAGCTGACAGGAACAAGCAGCTCACTGAGGTATTCAGGAACAATACCATGTGTGCATTTGAATGCTAGGGTGACGAGACGCAGATCGATTGAGGATCTTATTGACAGCCATCTCAAGTTTTTCAGGCTGGTGTAATATGAGCGTGTCGAGGGAGACCGAAAACCAGGCGAGCTGAGGCATTTTTCACCGCTTGAAGGCGGGTAATTTTGTAGTCCGGCAGACCACAAAGAACGGAAATGCTGTACCCAAGCCTTGGGAATACGAGCGAAGTCACAAGATGAATTGTCAGAGATCGCGTTATAAAGTGACGAATGGATTTGATTTGTCGAAAAATTCTGAAGCACAATGATGCAGTTGTGGAAACATGAGATGCGAATGAAAAAGTGGAATCAATGATGACACCAAGACAGCGAATGGACGAAACTGGGCGGAAGAAGTGGTCGACGATGAGGATTGGTTCTTGGTGACGCTCGTAGAGGCGCTGTCTCGTGGCACACCACATCAACTTCGTCTTTTGCGTGTTGAGGCGTAGTTTTTTTTATTTGAGCCAAGAGTCGATCTCGTCTACACAGCGCGATATTTGCGTTTTAAGGTTGGATATATCGGTCGGACAACATGATCCATATACCTGGATAGCTAAGTAACAATACCTAACTTGAACTCGAACCCACGCGACTGCACGAAGTAACTGAAAAGCTACACTGTTGTTCATAAAGTCCTAAATGAGTACTAAAACGAGTAGGTACTGAACCTGAATACCAACTACGACTAAGAAATGAGTCCCAAAATATAGTACTCTTTGAGTATGAAAATATTAGTACTCACTTAATAACTCTTTGGGTTCAAAAGCACTGTATTTAATTCAAGCTCATTTTAGTACGCATTTAATGAGTTGCATAGGACTATCACCTCACGGAGATAGGTAAATAATATACAAAGCTACTTAAGCTAGTGGTTTCAGTTTCATCTAGTTATTAAGCACGCTAGGCCTTCGCTCCATTCATATCTCTATCATACTACGAGCATGTTTTTCTTGAAGGACTCCCGGTGGAGCAGATGTTATATTTCTCACTAATGTGATACAAAAAGGAAGAGTGCAAGCAGCATGGCTTGTTTATGGTTTTCTACCATCAGTTGATGACAACGTGTGCTACCTAAATGCTAAAAATACAGCAGCTGACGCATTGTCTTTCTTTGTTTCAACAAGCAGGACAAGAAGAATCCAAAGTAATGTGATCTTCGAATTCTGCCTCATCGCATTTGACAACTCAGTAGTGTGTAATGAGTGTGCTTGCGAGAGACCATCTTTTGTCTGATGTCAAATGTATTTTTTCTTTGCAATTCACTCGTCATTTGTCAAGTAGGCTACAGACATTGCGATCAATCCCAAACTCAACGTCAGCAACACAATCACACTAAATAATGAGATGTACTTTTGTTCTGATTATTACATGATGAGTTTGACATTATTACTGCTGAAATATGATAATAGATTTCCTGCTAACTATTTCAAGCATAATTTTGAAACTTTAACTAGACTACAGATATAGTCCGCTGTTTGCTGGCGGTTGTTAACACTGATCAATAACGCTGAAGCAAGAACATGATTGATTTAATTAAGCAATTGCGTAATTCAATACCAGAATTATTGGTATTGAATTACGCAATTGTTTAATTAAATCAATCATGTTCTTGCTTCAGCGTTATTGATCAGTGTTAACTAGACTAGATGTGACATTGAAAATTGAAGTGATGGAGTAAGTAAGTAGAGGATTTTTAGAAATCTGTCGTTTATATAATTTTTTTAATTTCATTCAATTTTTTGTTGTTTGAACGCGACAGGCAAAAAATTCCCTTGAAATCATTATTAAATAAAATATCGATAGACTAAATAGTAAACATAATATATCTCTTTCAAGACAATATAAGTTATTCAGTAGTGATTTTACTACTATGGGAGAAAGATTCCATCATTTGAAAAAATTTCAATGTTGTATTTTATGAATTTGCACTTTGTAGTCTGTTTTGCAAAAATGCGGTGTAGGTTGATATATGCACCAAATCGTCTATGAAGAGTAGTGATACGGCCTGCCACTGCTTTCCCGCCTGGTGCAGTGTTTCTGCAACTATACATGTAGTTCTAGCTTTCGGAAAAGTTAGAATGGCATCTGTCAAAAATGCTCAGCATAAGCACGAACAGAATTGTCACGCAGTCATTCATGCTATCTCAGCATTGTCAGATATCATTCATCAATCCTTTATCTCAAGCCAAACAAGACAATCGACATCTTCGAGTTGTATTTGACTGTAGCAGAGATAAATTGCCTTGTTTTCGTGTATGGGTCTAGAGATGACTTAGCAAAATACTGATGGTCACGGCCAGAACTATTCCCGAGGGGCAAGAAGATCAATTTAGTCCGGCAGCCAGAACGACTTTCTGCAGGGAACGAGGCCGAAAGTGAGACTTTCATAGAATGATGTACACCCTATGCCTACCACGAATCGCCACGTCTGCCGAGTTCTAGTGAGTTCCTCTTCTTGTCAGACAGGATCAAAGAAAAACACATGTAAATCTAATGGGACGCAGATTGGAGTTTTTGGCTAAAATGAAATTTTGTATGTTTTCTATGATTAAACGAAAAGTACTGAGCCCAGAGTCATATTTTTTGGCATGGAATGTCTTCAGGTCATTTCCTATGATGTGCATGTGCTTTTATCATGCATCTAATCGGCAATGCATGTGAGAATGTGGTTGAATGTGGACAAAGTTGCTCAAAATGTTTGTGCTTGCCGACATTAAGAGGCTCGCCAAGTCTAAATGTGTTTAGCTTTATAGACAGGGGTGCATGAAAGTAAAAGGAATGACCTGAAGACACTCCATGCCAAAAATTATGACTCTGGGCTAAGTACTTTTCGTTTAATCATAGAAAACATACAAAATTTCATTTCAGCCAAAAACTGCAATCTGCGTCCCATTGGATTTACATGTGTTTTTCTTTGATCTTTTCTGACAAGAAGAGGAACTCACTAGGACTCGGCAGACGTGCCGATTCGAAGTAGTCATAGGGTGTACATCATTCTGTGAAAGTCTCAGTTTCGGCCTCGTTCCCTGCAGAAAGTCGTTCTGGCTGCCGGACTAATTTTCCATTGAACGTAATGTAAATTCAAGCTTTGATTCTGACGAACTAGAACATTGACATCACATTAAACGTGCACAGTCAGTAAATTTAGATCGTGGTGAGTCGAACGGTGTAAATAATATTTCCATTTGATGATTTAATCACAGTTAGAGCACTGTAGCACGTTTTTAGCAATACCTTTTTTCAGAAACTATGGAAATTCTAACACCGATGTAGAAGTGCAGACGTGCCTTCTTTTTTCAGATGGCACGCTCACTGCTAAGAAGACATGTTCACTCCTGAAGGAATCGGCAGTCCATCTTTATTAAATCGGCATCGTATTTTGTGTTTTCGTAATCCTATACTAGTTCTGCGTGCTCTTTCAGTTTGGAGACTTGATGGAACTGACTTAATTCAATCGTGCTTTGAGAAGGATAACTTTTTTTAGTATCGTCTTGTGCTGAATTATTGGAGTCAGCATTGTACCGTTACCGTCTTTTTGCTCTTTATTTGTCTTCCACTGTAATCCAGTCGTCATCATTCTGTTCTTCTGTGGGTAGGTCGCTCACGGGAATAGTTCGTTATGGGCATCCCACGCACGGGATCAGGTGAGCTTGTATTAGTCCATCACAGTGTTGGTGGTTATAGATAGACCCGAACGGAAGCGTGTAAGTAAGTGTATATTTTTAAGAATAAAAATCATCAATACAAATGCAAACCGTAATTTAGACAAAAGGCTCAAGACAGTGAAGACAAAAAATTCACAGCAATAATTGGAATATATATGTAAAGTCACATAAACACCATGTTTGCGTTCATTAGAGATGAAGCATACGGAATGAAGGAGATTTGCATTTCTTGGCTCTACACGTAGGTAGATGGATTTGGCGAGTATGCTGCAGCCTCTCTTGTAAAAGTGGGTGAAGTATATATGATGGTGAACTTTCAGCGACACGAAAATGCTTACAGCTTATATTTTGCCGTCTATTTGGAAAAGAAAAGTCATCACATCTGTTCACGGGGCAAGAATGAGACTTTGAGGACGAAATTATCCTGTGTGCGCGACGTTGTATGTTTCAGACGACCTTCATCATTTTTTGACAGCTTTACGAACACGGGGCGGGCATATTCAAATATACTTCTGATCGACATCTCGTAAATGACATATAGATCTTCATATGACAAATATATGAAATAATAGCGGCTCCAAACAGACTTTGATCATCATAGATTTTGGTTACCGTGTCGTCGATTTCTATCAGAGCTGTAACAGTGTCAGAGTGTGAATATGGATAGGCCCTCTACGTGAATAGTCGGCTATGGTTGTGCCCCGCACGGTACTAGCGTGAAGAACGGTAATAGAGAGCCAAGTAAAGACGGATAGATTCGGGGAGGGCCCTAAAATGAGCAGGTGGATACGGGTAGGTTCCTCAACGGAACAGACGGGCATGGGCAAGCCACACAACGAAACGGGTGATCATGGGCAGGGCAGACCCATTCTCAAGCTCGCAGGCCCCTAGATGGATCGGTTGAGTACCCGTAGTGGGACCAGTTACATGTGCCAGTTAGGCCCCTATGGGATCAGGTGGTTGCAGGCAGGCCACACATCAGTGGTACAACAATGATCCCTTTTCACGGTTGTTTACCGACTTTTTGCTGTAGATTACTGGATTATTTGTAAATCTATAGATGCAATATTACTGCTAATTATCAAAAGACACATTTTTCCTCTGGCATTTTTTATGTTCATTTAATTGTCATGTTTGCTCGCATTGTGAACGATAAACTTCACCCGCCCTGTAAACACTTGCGAAATTCATATCACATTAAGATGCAAAAGCATGTGATGCACTCATGCGACATTATTTGTTTTGCTGTTTTGCATCAAGGGACATGCTTAAATTAAAAATGAAACTATTATCATATTGTGGAATCAGTCGACAATTTGGTCTTGTGGAATTTTGTTCAAAATGCACTATTATGTCTGTTTGAATTTCAAGTCTTATCTCATATAACTCAGGGTGAAGTGATGACAAACTTCTAGGCCAAACATGTCATTTTATTCAACGAATTAAGTTCCATGAAGTCATTGCTCGAGAATTTTGGTGGTAAAATTATCAAAATAACGGGATGTGGAAATCGCCAATTATTTTGCAGTTAATGAGAATATTTGTGAGGTTCATGAAATTTCTTTCAATTGTGTGTATGACTTTCGTGTTGTAAAACACTCACACTCTTCATTACGTTGTTCTGTCTGGTTGGCAACAATTGATTAGAAAATAGCTGTTTTGATCAAACATGACTAATGAACTGAAAATGACGAACATCACTTGAGCCTCTCATCTTTATTGCCAACTTTATGGTCTGTTCAGGATGTGTTCTGTTCAATAAAACTTTTATCTTTTCAATACCACATTTCTATTAGTCACATGCATGATGGGATGTTTGTATTCAAGCTGAGTGACCTAGATTTTATGAATGCATGTTTTATCATTCCCCTGAAATGGGGCGTGCTTGAAATACGTTCAGACAATAAAGACAATGTGTTAACTGTGGATTTAAATTTGAAATACAGAGAATAAATTACATTTTGATTGCAAATAGTTTTGTATGTCACTCTGAGATAAATGACCACTTTCCAACACGAAGTCAGGCTTTCTTGACGTATTTGTCCTTTTATGTCCAGTTAATATCGTGAGAAATTGATATGTTTACTTCCATGACAGAGATACGATAATTGGGACAGTACGGAATCCATCAATATTTGAAAGCATCTTTCCAAAACTACAAAGGTTCATTTAAAATACGAGATGTTTTCACGTCACAGCTAAATAAAATAAAGACAAATTTTTAAGGAAGTCTGTCAACATTCTATCTGGACTTCTTAATATTAGTTCTAGGACATGACAATGGAGCTTAATCGCAACAGTCCCGGCCTCAACCTCACTATGCCACCCAGGACGACACCGGCTTATAAGGAACCCGAATTATCCCTTCGATAAAATGAAAGTAGAGATTACAGCAATTTTCAAAGTAAGGGAAATTTAGTCTAGCCTAATTAGGTGGTTGACAGAAGTTTCCTGCATCATTAAGTACCGGTAAGGAATCGTGTTGGCATCATACATGCTCCCATGCTCATGACCCTCCAAATGAACTTCGATGACAAATACTAAATAGTAATAATAACAACAATTTATTCTTCGATAATGGAAGTCATTAGCTAAGCTACAAAAGATGTGGTTGTAATCTGTTTTGCTCTTTCTAATCCTCGCAATCAGAGGCTCACTACGTTTCACTGGTCATTTGTCAGACCAAAGCTTTTGAAAGAGAGTAGTTTTTCAATTTTAATTCCGCACCAAAATACCTTCATGCAAGAGCTTGACTTTGAGAAATGCTGTGAGAAATGCCTGTGGAAGAATATGCAATTGTTTGAATGGATATAACTGGGGCTGTTGACATTCATCAAAATCCGCTAATCGTTTATTAACGGAAGTTGCATATTTAGTATACGGAAGTTATATTTGCGTAATCAGGTTTAATTGTCATGCCCCTAGTGAGATGAATATAATCTGTAATTGTCTTTACCGAGATAGTGAGTGTCACAACTCCTACATGTATGTCCTCTCATTTAGACCAAATGCATTTCTTCTTTTGTTCGTATTCCGGTAGTTCTTTAGTAATAAATTGCTAAAGATCCTAAAATACTTTTTGAGGGCACTAGACGATGGCTCAATATTCATTTTCTTTGAGCGAGTAAAAGCAAAACCGCTTGTTTGAAACTTTAACTTGCGTCACGCTTATAATCGAAGTGAAGGAGTACCGGTGACGATTGACAGAACTGACCTGTATTGTTAACGGAGCTAATTTTGAAATTAACGATGCCCAAACCCAACACTGTATCCAACATGGGTGAGCAAATGTGTTGTACCTCTTGTTGTTCGAGATTTGAAGACCCACACAGCTTCATTTACTCGCTCTTCTCAAGACAATATGTCTGCATGAAGGACATTTTGGAATCAAAAGTAAGCTTATTAGGACATAAAGATAAACACACGGGGACACTTCGAATAAGATGCTATGCTATTCGCCACCTTGCATGTAATTATACGTAATTGGCAGGCTTTCGCGGAATACGCGTACTACACGAGGATGCGGAGGGGAGGAGTCAATCTCCAACTCCCAATGAGACTCCGGGTGTGACACATTTTGCGACTTCAACTTTTAATGACGGCAAAAGGTACATATTCCGACTCTGCTTATACTCTTTGAATTTCACCGTAGCTGCATTTAAGGTGTCAGTGAAATGATTACTGAGGAATCACGCTTCTTCTTCTTATGTTCCGCTTATATCTTCATTTGCAATTTTTGGTCAATATTTCGTCAAAACGTATGCCATACTCTCTTCTTTAGTCTCATTAGTCTCGTGGAGTCTTTAGTCCTACTTCCCTGTTAGATTTACAGTTTACTTAGCCGATGAATATTGAAGATCTCGTGGATTCTTAACGTGACCATATGTGAACAGGGCAGTTGTTAATTAATGTCAAAAGACTCCACATGAAATTTTAAGTGCCTGTCATGAGAAAAAGGGCGATGCTCCCTGCAGCTACCAGGTGGACGGTAAACGAGCTGTGGGTAAACAAAAAGAGCACAAGTAACGAAGAATACATGTAGAGATAAACGGGAAAAGCTGGTATTGTCATGATTCTCATGGAATATGAACCAAAAAGTAGCAAATAGGGAAGAAGGCAGACATAGCAGAAACACTTCTAGATAGTTATTGAAATATGCATTGATACCATGGTACTCAAAGAAATAAGCAGCAAAATAATTAAAACGTCTTTATTTTTCTGAAATAGCTATAGTCTGCTCCGCGTGATAACTAGACATCTCGAATGACATATTGGCGCTAGATTATGAGTTAATGGACGTTGATTTGACATGCACATTGGCCTTGTTTTGCTAGAAGGGTATACATAGTTTCATGATGGAAATTACAGTTGGTTTTTAATCTCAGTCTTGTGGAAGTTCTTTGAATTTCATCTGCGACTGGAAACGTCACCTCAGCATCAAAGGCTTACCGTATTTACTCTTTTAGAAGACCAGGGCTTGTATTTCAAAATCACTGTCTGAAGGGGGTTACTATAGGAGACTGGTCTACTAATGGAGCCTGGGTCATAATTAGTGTTTTTCATTTTAAGATTTTATTGAAACCGAAATAATTGACCCGCTTTATTAAAGATTCTTGAAAACAACAATTTTCCATTCAAATTAGATGTATTTCCTATTTAATTTGACTTATCACTATCACACACATCTGAATCTGAAAGTACGGATAATGTTTCGCTGTCAATAGAACTTCCCGGTACGTTTTCCTTGTCACAAATATGATTCTCCTCACATCTGAGAAGATTAATTGTAGAATTACAAGGATGTCCAGGTTTAAAGCAGACAATTTCACTATCTTCAGACCCATCTGTAGCAACATAAATCCCACATTGCTTCATTGAGCATATGATCTGAGATGATGGTACGGAATCCCATGCATCTGTTATCCAGGATGCTATTTTTGGGAAACTTGGTGGCCTCATGTTACCACCAGAGGTGAAGAAATGCGGTCCATCTGTCAACCAGCTATCATAGCTTTTCTGAAAATGTGTCTTAACACTTCTGTTCCAACTCACATCTGCAGGCTGTATCAATCCTGTGCATCCGCCAGCAGGAATAACAGCAGAATCAATTCGCATCGACCGTAAATGGGATTTTGTCCTCTGCGAGATATGACTTTTGAACGAATCCCAGACCATGAGCCTTCTAGTAAAAGAAAATCTCCCTACAATTCTATTCAAATAGTCCTGCGTAAGATCATCGTCCATCCAGCTTTTGTCTGCATAAACGAACTCAATTCCATTCATAGATTCAAGTTCAGCGATCGGTCGTTTCCGTGGAATAACAACGTATGGTTTCAATTTTGTGCCATCTGCCTTAGCTGACAGAATGAGAGTTATGCGCTCCTTCTCATGACCTAAAACAGATAATTAGTATTTACAATATATCGAGTTACCATATTTTAAAGCAATACTGATAACTTACCGGTGCTTTTAAGTGGAATATCCCTCTTTCCAATCCGGTCTATAGTTTGCCCTCGGCATGGCTCAATCCAAAGGGGCGTTTCATCCATTGCATAAACAGCAGGAGGTGTCAGCTTGGCATTATCGATTTTCTTCCAAGTATAACGAAGAAAATTCACAACTTTGATCGCACAGTCACTCGGCTGTTTCTGACTGACAGTGGTACTCCTTCGCAAACTGAACCGATTACGCCGTAAAAACTTCTGAAGCCAACCATTACTACTAGAAAATATTGTTTCCGGTTGCAAATGTCTCTGCTTCACGTTTTATCATGCTGCGAGAGACACGAAGACGATCGTTTCGCTTCGTAGTTATCCATTCAACGAGATGTGCGTCGAGATCGTTAGACAACAGTTTTCTACCAGCACCATCTAAGCGGCTTCGATTTGAATTACCAATGCATTTGAGGGCCTCTTCGTTATTTCTCCATTCTCTAACTTGTTTTCGTGTCACTTGGAACCGACGAACCGTTTTCGAAACATTATTTGATGATTTTAAGAATGACAATGCTTGTAGTTTTGTTGTAACTGTAATCGAACGTCGTCGTCCATTACCTTCGCCTTCCATCGTCTCAATGCTAGAATCTGATTCTCATCGACCGCTTGAAGTTGAGTGCATATCGTATTTGCGATAAACGCCACACCAACCTTAATTGGAGTTCAGACAATCGACACACAATGCGCGTGCTCACCCTTTCCCCGTCAATCGATGCAATTATATGTGTAATATCCGTTTTTAGGTGGGTTTGCATTGGAGGCTGGTCTTTTAATACATTTCGTTCGTTATCAGGTGGGTACTATATTAGAGACTGGGCTATTAAAAGAGCCTGGGTTACAAAAAGAGTAAATACGGTATTAAAATTTCACGTCAAAATCGTGTAGAACGAGAGGAGGCCATTTAAAGCAAGAGAAAATAATTGGAGTAAATTTTGCTTATCCTAACCGAACCGATTCGAATTTTTCTCGAAGCATCGCAAGTCCCTAATTATTAGCTTAAATTTTTTTCCTTCTTCTGAAGTTTCGGCCAGCCTTTATATGCATTGTGCATCGCACTCTATATCAGGGAATGGATCTCCAAATTTTAACAAAAATAAATTTTTTACAACAGTGAGAGTAAAGATGAATTGATCGGCACAATTAGCAGGCAATTTCCCGGAGTTTTAAGCGAGGTGTCACGACGCCTTCCCCAATATCGCGACGAACGCTTTGAGCAACGCTTTCCTTCGTGTCGAGTTGCTTCAGGTAAAGCAGTCTTCTCCATGTTGTTTGCCATGAAAGCAAAGGTGCAAGCACGCCTTGACTTGGGTCCCAACATGAGTGCTGGTCCTCTCCCAGACAGCTCCGAGATTGAGGCGCAAGAAAGCAATGGCATCCATGTCAATGTTCCCAATGACTCATTATGCGATATAACAGCATTTTGATTACGAATATTTGTTCATCTCTTGCTTTTTGTCGCGCATTTTTCTTAAACTTTTTGAAAACAAATAAACATACTGAAATCATACTTTATTTATGCCTGTGTAATTGTAAAATTCGGACTCCTCTATCGTTTCCTGATAACTTGAATAGGGGCTCCATGGCACTTTTGCAATGTTCATAGGGAGGGTGAAGAGCATATGAGATTCAAAGGAATAGAAAAAATGCCTGTGTCATTAGGAAAGGACAACACTTTATTTTCATAGGAATGAAAGAATTAATCTGAAATTGAAAAAGCTAGGATCATGAATTATTGCATAAATGCTACTTTGAATCTCTTTAAGTAAATTGAAAATTAGAATTTAAAAAAATTGCATCAAGGAAAGTACAAGCAGTAACAAAGTTGAAAAGAATGGAAGGTCAAATCAAGTGAATCATCCGCAAGGGTATTCGGCAGATTAAATTAGCCCGATCACATTTCCTGAGAGCATAAATGACGTGTTCAATGAATTTATGGATTTGATTGCTTCGTATCAGCAGTATGAATTGAACTAAGCCGACTCTAAAGCGATGACAGAAAATTATTAACCTATTATCCCATTGCTCCGATCAATCACTGCATTAGAATCCTCGTCAATTGTCGATTTTCGACACAGTTGATTTATGCATTAAAGCAGAACTTCGCGTTGATGAATGTGACCTCAAGTAGCCTATCTATGTTTGGGTAAAAGTCTGCCGCGAATAATCGAATGCAATCCTTAGCCGACAAATTGAATTGTCTGAACAATTATAGTGATAATCATATAGGCGCTCGCTCTGAATCAAGCTACATTAATTAAGGGACATCTACATGTGATATCATTCTCACTTAACTTTTTTCTATACATTTTGTGATATCATTCCATAAGTATAGAAGCCACGACTCCCATTTATGTGACTTTAAGTCATAAAGTATAGAGTAGATATATATTGTATTGTATATTTTTGGAATAATTGATAATCATAAGAACAGTTGGATGACACAAGTGACTTGAAAAAAAGGAAATGCACCAAGTGAGTCGAATCATCGTGGAGGAAAAAGTAAGAAGAGAAAGAGTCAATTCTTTCACTTGCAGTAAAAAGAGGAATGTTGGCCTACAACCTCGTTCAGTCCGTTGTAATGTCGTTGAGCTTGATGATTGTTGCTGGAAAGAACGAAATCTTCCAGAAAGAGAAGACTTTTGAGGGCAGATGGAGTGCAGAGGATGCTGAGGATTGACGGAGATGTTGTTTAGTAAGCGGGTGGCAGCGGCTGTTCGACGCTTATCCAAACAAGGAAAGTTACTGCAATCACATTCTTCAATGCATATAATTCGGTGGGCTCTGCGCTGTAATTTTTGAAGTCTCAGTGAGTACACAGAAAGCATGCCGACGAAAAGTGGTGAGCAGTACTCAATTGCGGAGCGGATCAAGCATTTATAGACAGACACCAATTGTGATCTATTCAGTACAGGTCTCAATACTCTCAAAGCATACAAACGTCGAGATGCACATTTGATGATGTAATTGAAGTGTTCCTCCATTTCAGATCTTGAGTGAAAATGACACCTAAAATTCTTATTTGGCTGACAGAAGCTAGATCCGGAATTACTGGGGCGGGACACTGCTGAGCTCTTGATATCCACATCATCTTGCACTTTCTGAAATTGAGCGAAAGACCGACCGAATTTGACCATTGCGTCATATTGCTGTGCTCGTCAAAAACCGGATCAGGTGTTCGTCGGACGACTGGAACCACAAATGTGCAATCATCAACAAATTTGACGACTGTGCCTGGTGGAGGGACAAACACGCTTCAGCAGTCCAAGCACTAGATTGAAGAGGTATACTCCAAGAACTGAGCCTTGGGGAATGTCTGACATGACTGGGAGCAGGTTGCTGTAGTTATTGTAAATTTTTACCTTCTGATTACGGTTTTGAAGGTAGCTGCAAACCCAATCAACAAACCCAGAAGGAAAATCGTTGACCTGTAGAGCTGCAATGATCGTCTCGTGTCCCAGTTGATCGAATGCCTTACTGAAATCATATGACATTACTGCAACACCCAACGTTTGACTCTGGTCTAAAGCTGATGTGATCGAATCATGTAGACATATAAGCGCCGCACTTGTCGATGAAAATTTAAGGCCACCAAACTGATGAGGTCCAAATGCTCCTCGAAACCGACCGATCAAGTCATCAGAGTGCAGGATGAGATTTTCGCATATTTTTGAAGGTATCGGCAGCAAAAAATAGGTCGCAGATTTTCTTTTGAGGGAGGATTGCCTTTTGGGATTGGACAAATTATGCTCTGTTTCCATAACGAAGGAAACTGACGTTGCTGAATAGACAAATTGATCAAGTGAGCAAGAGGAGCGGCTGTGATAAAAGCTGATATCTTGTAAATCAACGAAGGAATGCCATCTTTACCGGCAGCCTTGTTAGGTTTAACTTTCAGTAGTTGGGAATAGACACTTTCCTCAGTTATAACCGGAGTCCAGGAAACTTCAGCATGGCCATCAGTAAACACAGGAGTAGGCCGATGTGTTTGAGTAGCATCAAACATTGAGTTGATGGTCTCAGCAGCTTTTACTGGATTGTCAAATTGATGAATAATTGAGTATTCATTGGATGAACAATTAGCTTATTTGAGTTGATGCTAAAAACAGCTTTCGTCTCTCCTTGAAATTTATTGACCAGATTAAAATAGTTAATTAAAAGATATGTACAACCCCTATATGTTGGGGTTGTACATATCTTTTAATTAACTATTTTAATCTGGTCAATAAATTTCAAGGAGAGACGAAAGCTGTTTTTAGCATCAACTCAAGTATGAAGAACCTCCTGTTGGCGGCCATCCTGTATATAATTAGCTTATTAACCACTGACCACATATGACCTGATTTGTGTTGACATTTTCTTGCCCACTTCAGTTTCTGGGAAACCAGCATTTGTTTCACCATTTGACGTAGGTGATGGTACAACGCATAATTTCTACATCGATATGTCTCCCATCTCAAATTTATTAGATGCTTGATAATAGGGTTAATATAAGGCTTATCAGATGAACTCATGACGACACTTGCTGATGGTATAGATTGCTCAAATGATGCCTGAATTGCCTCAGTAAAGAAAATGCACTTTTCATCGAGTGTCAGACTCATGTCGTAAAAAGGAACGAAGCTCACTTTTGCAAGGAGAAACAAGAAATGGTTAATATTTGATTGACGTAAGTCATGCACTATACAAGTTTTGCTTGCTGGAGAAGTTGGAACGTTGCTTGGTCTGCATAGGATTGAGCGATGATCTGAGGATGAAATAGGCGGGCCAACATCAATACAGTATTGAGGAATAAGCGGCTGAGAGAGAAGTATAAGATCAAGGATGGCATCATTACGTGTTGGAGTTGTGACCACATTTGTCAAATCAAAGGCAGCATTCAGATGAAAGACATCGAGTCTGTTAAAGTCACCAGTGAGCAGTAGGTCACAATCAGGATACAGGATCAATAAATGGTCAAGATTTCTGGAAATGAAGGAAATTACATCATTTGATGAATGAATCACTGAAGACGGCGGGATGTAGATGCAGATGAAACACAGTTTCAGTTGATGAAAAATCAGCCAAACACTATTCGTGGCGTGAGTCGGACCAGTAATTGTAAAGCGCACAGACTTGAGGTTGGATCTCACCCAAATAGCCACACTACCACTGACGCGACCATCAGAGCGGTCATCACGGTGCAAAATACAGTTATTTACTGATACCAAGTCGTCAGAATGATTTTCGGTAAAACACGATTCAGTAGCGGCAAAAATGTCTAAACACTTAGAGGAAATTGTAACTCGAATATCGTCCATCTTTGGGAAAGCATGATTTCCATTTGCAGTCATGAAAAGTGGGAGATTCCTGTAACTGTCAGATAAAATCAGTGATGAAAATTCAACATGTCATTTCTATTGCGAATTTTTCTTTGGTACAACACAACATCTTCACCTGCAGAACGACGAGTTCGCATTTCTTTCCTCACTTGCCAATCTTTCATTTGTTGAGAAGGAGTGAGGTCAGATTTCACAAAGATATCACTGAATTCTGAATGTTTGAGTTGACGTGACTTGTGCAATATCTCCCTCTTCATCCAGGAGTCTTTGCAAGTAATTTTTAGAAGTCGGTTGCCGTTTCGCCCAGCCTTACCGACACGACTACAATGAGCAGTTTGTAGATAGAGTGTTGAATCAAAAAAATATCTGCACACAGTGAAAATTTTCATATCAAAATATTCAGTTTTTTGCGGAGATCACGTTCCCGTGGGCCAAAAAACTATTTGAGCAGTTTTAAAAAAGTCAAAATTTTGCAAATTTATATACTACCGACATGGAAGCCCCTTTATAAGTAGTATGAAACAAGTTGAATATCAAAAGGAAAATTTGCCAATAATTCTAACTAAGCGGAAATCAAGCTAATTTGCAAGGGAATTTCATGAATTGCATTATAGTGGAAGTCTTCATGAAAAAGTCGAGATCTTATTTTGCTTTCTTGGCTGAAATTTCAAGTTTTACTTCAATTTTCACCGGCATGATTTCATGATTGACTAAATTCATGCTTCATTTCTTGAATCTGAATAGTGATGTGGACCCATTTAGATCTTTCAAAATTGATTGAAGTCATTGTCCTTGATTCTGTTATTTTGCTCTACCAGTGGGAGGTTGTTTATGATATGATCTCGCTTAAGAAGATTCTCTTGAGGTCAAGCATGAAAACAAAAACAGGTCATCGAGTTGCTAATTTAGCAAACATTAACATTACCTCTCCAAGGCTGTCATGACACGATCTGTAAAATAATATCATTTCCTTCTACATTATACCATCATGATCACTCAATTCTGTTGTAATTTCTTCAAAACTGCAAAAATCTGCATATCTCACATTTGGTGACAATACCAACTGTATCCCACACGAATTCATTTAATAAAATCGAAAAAAATTGAAATAAATAAATTTTCAATTCAATTTTCATCGGCATGATTTTATGATTCACTAAATTTATGTTTCATTTCTTGAATCTGAATAGTGATGTGGACCCATTTACATCTTTCAAAGTGAATTGAAATCATTGTCTCTGATTATGTGATTTTGCTGGACCTAGTATGCCTACTCTGTGCTTCAAGTTTCTTCGTATTTTTGAAAATCACGCAAAATATTATCAAATTTTGCCCATGGGAACAAAAAAATTGACCTTTAAATAGGCAATAATTTTTTGAAAGTTGAGATTTTTGTCAGGTTCTTACAAAATTAAGCATCCTAATCAATTCAAATCACCTACAGATCATTGACAAAGCAAAGAATGAAGTTATATTCAACATGTTCATTCATTCATAAATGTACGTGTGTAATTATTATGTGAATAACATCAACGCTTCACTAACATCAATGTTTCAAACACTACTCATAATAACTTTCATCAGTAATGTCTTCAGTTTTGTGCACAAATAGTGGATCCCAAGTCACCAAATGGACTGATTATCATGCCTCATTGCATATTTGGGGCACTCGATCACTTCGATGCAGTTCCTGCCATTTTTCTCCACGTAACTAAGATAGTAGCAGCCAATATGCAATATAAATGTATTTTCAAATATCTCTATTTGAGCTGTATTTATTGCCGCCAAACTATCCCAATGCAATTAAGCATGCACCTAATATTGTTTTGAGACTCTTTCATGCGATAACTGATCAAAATGCATCTTTTATCAGAGTCATCTGCAATCACTTTCCAAAAGATACTCAAAAATCCATTTTTTGAAAGAAAACGGAATTCAAGTTTTGAATTCCTATTTATGGCAGCAAGATGACCGAGTTGTTGAAAACTGATGCCATCGTCGGAACGAGCATGTATCAATTGTATTGTACATTTTGTAGTAAATTTAGGATTGCCTGAAGAACATAGAAACCAAAATCAAATAGTCCGGCAGCCAGAGCGAGTTTCTGCAGGGAACGAGGCCGAAAGTGAGACTTTCACAGAATGATGTACACCATATGTCTACTACGAATTCGCGCGTCTGCCGAGTTCTAGTGAGTTCCTCTTCTTGTCAGACAGGATCAAAGAAAAACATATGTAAATATAATGGAACGCAGATTGAAAGTTTTGGGTCAAAATGAAATGTTGTATGTTTTCTCTGATTAAACGAAAAGTACTGAAGCCCATAGTCATAATTTTTGGCATGGCATTGAATGTCTATTTCCTATTATGTACATTTGCTATTATTATGCTTCTGATTGGCAATGTATGTAGAAATTGCTCAAATGTTGCTTGTGTGTTTGTGTCTCCTAATGGCTCGCTAAATCGGAAAATCGGAATTTAGCTTGAATGGGTATCAAGAACATGAAAGGAAATGAAGACAGACGTCCCAACCAAAAAATTATGGACTATGGGCTAAGTATTTTTATTTTAATCAGAGAAAACATAAAAAATTTTTTTTTTTGACCCAAAATCTTTCTGCGTTCCATTATATTTCTTACATATTTTTTCTTTTTCTTCTGAGAATCAAGACTCACTAAGACTAGAATCGGCGCGAATTCGTAGTAGACATATGGTGTACATCATCCTGTGAAAGTCTCACTTTCGGCCTCGTTCCCTGCAGAAACTCGCTCTGGCTGCCGGACTAAAAGGGAACTTTCTGGAGAACCCCTGGTTCTAGGAATCCAAAATCACCTGGGTAAAGTAGGTTTGTTAAGGTGGATGATGATAAGTTTAATTATTTACTAAACAAAAATCATTCAAGGACATCGAATTTTAAGCACAAATTCAGAGATAGGTTGCACTCAAGTAGCAAGTGGAATAAGCAAGTTTATCTTAATAGTTAGTACACGAAATAAATAAATGGACATCTAGAAACTTTCTTGCACAGCAGAAAATTGACTGTTATCGGCAATAAGCAATCGGTTATGAAAATTGTTCATCAGCAAAGAGGCCTGAATAAAAAAGCTCCGTAATCACCTGTCATTTCGAATGGGAGAGAGGATAATTCTGCCGGTTGAAGATTTGTTTGACACAAGTGAATTCAGTGCATGGTCTGAGCACGTGCAATGCGGACACTATTTTTTTTATCAATGCCATGTTCCATCTACATGACAATGAGTCGAAGACATGCATGACACAGTCCATAGAGTAGGTATATTAGATAGAGTGGCAACTCCGCATTTATTAATTCCCCAATCTGTATACACTTTTGATTTCATTTAATGAACTCGTGGGGGATACAGGAGGTATTGTCACCAAATATGAGATATGCAAATTTTTTGCAGTTTTGAAGAAATCACAACGGAGTTGATTGATCATGATGGTATAATGCAGAAGGAAATGATATTATTTTACAGATCATCCGTGTCATGACAGTCTTGGTGAGGTAATGTTTGCTAAATTAGCAACTCGATGACTTGTTTTTGCTTTCATGAGCGAAATCAAGCTTAAGCGAGATCATTAAGGAAGACATTTAAGGAAGAGGTTTCCTTGCTTCAGTCTGTCAAGGACTGATGGATGTTGTGCGCATGTTTATAATAATAATAATAATTTGCGTTTATTGATCAGATAGGCCAAAATAATGGAAATCGTGTAACCATGAGCATGAATATACAGAAAAAGTTGAAGTAATTCATAAGATGCAAAACAAAGAAACAAAAGGCACCATCAGAATCCATTATTTGCAACTTCTGTCATCGTAACTATAAAAGATCTGCTTCTTATCACAGCTTTGATCATTGGTAGTCGATATGTTCTTGAGTATGAATTCTTTCTGGTGTTAGATAATGTAGAGGATGGTTGCTGTCTTTGATCAAAACTTTGAATAAACGCATACCAATAACATGACGGCGATAGAATAGAGGAATGAAATCGCAACAATTACAGCTTGATGTTCCACATATTATTGCATGGGCTCTGGATTGGATTTTTTCAAATAAGTTCACTTGCTCACTATTAACATTTACAAATAGTGGTGCTGCGTATTCTAGGACACTCCGTATGCAATTATTAAAGATTATTATCAATCAAATTGTATTCGAAATCATAGGTAAAGGAAAAGTCATGAAATGCTATTATGGCACAAGTTGTCGATGATTGTGTCTGGAAGTCAAATTGATCGGTGATAGTTACGCACTACATCATATCTAAGTTGTAGTATCTGCTTTTCTATACGTTTAGTTGGGATTGATGACAAAACTAATTGGTCTCAGATTGTTTACATCAGGCAGTTTGATTTCGATATTGGAACTACGATTGCATATTTCCATATGGACAGCACTTGACTTGAGCTCAGCAATAAATTGTCAAGATATGCCAGATGTTCTGCAATGACACGAGTTGCTGCGACATACAAGACTGTTCTGGCATGTCTGGGGAGGATTTATTTTTGCATGCAGGCTATCTAAAGCACTAAATGGTGAATAGCATTCACTTTACTTATTGCTTCATTGCAGTCATCACTATTAGAGAACGGATGTTGAAAAGAACTCGCTCTCTTGACAGCTTTTCGGGAGAAAAGGATTGATGTTATTTACGGCATCTTCTGCAGATTCAAATTGATCATATTGTGTGGATAGGCTGTAAACATTCTTTCCATTTGTTGAACGCATCAATTTCCACACGTCATCATTTTATTTCTCTTCTTTAGCCATTTCGCTTTTGCTCTGCCAATTCATCATAAACGTTTTGTTTAGTGCCGATGGATATTGAAATTCCTGACACGGAAAACTTGCCACCGTCTATCGATCAATGCTTTCAAGACTAGTGTCACTCAGGACTTATTGTTTTCGGTAAAACGAAGTGCATGAGATGGAATTGATATGGAGAAAGCAAGACTAAAAGCATATTGAAAATAGCACTTAGAGTTTATGTCGACGGGTGTGATGTATGATATTCCTATCAGTAGTTTGGAGGAGTTGGACGAATTGAGAAATATTAGAGAAACGTAGATCATAAGCAACTGTATCTTGAATAACCATACTTATTATTGGAAGATGGGATTGAGGAGTGGCACGTTTGGATGAATGATAAGTTTTTGAATTATCCATTGGCAGTTCCCGAGCAGTAGCGGTTGCACTTTCAGTTAGCAAATTTCAGAAGTCAAAATATAGTCAAATTGGCTTTCATCATATGTAGGGTCATTAGAGGGCTGATAATGTCAAGGCTTGAGCAAAGTTCTTGGATGGGAAAATAATTAATGTCACCACAGACAATAATTCGGTTATTGGGATGCTGATCTAAGATATATGTATTTGCTAAGTCACCCAAGCCATTATTGTAAGGTCAGATTTCAAATTAGTTGCAATTGCCTCAAGCTCATCAAACTTTTGTACATTAATCGAATGTTTCGGATGAAAGGAATTTCATGCCCAAGTAACCACACTTACGGTGATTCCATTCTGACGATCATCTCTGAAGGTGGTGAAGCCATATGAATGCTAATCTGAGAACCACGTTTTAACGGCAACAAAACAAACCATATAAACATAGTTCTGGTCTTTCGGATGTTGAGTCTCAATCCTTAATCGGCAAACTACGAAAGTCATTTTGCACAGAAATCACAACTGAGTCGTCTGACATTTCAACTGGGTCGGAAAGTGTCATCAAAGTTTTCATGATAAAAGATGACTGGTGAGCTTTATGGAGACTGCTGCCACAAAACCAAAGTACAGGTCCCAGAGCAGAACCTTGAGGTACACTAGGTGACATGCCACGCGCAATTCACGCGTATTTACGGAACACCCAAACATTCGTGGTTAAAGACATTCTATTCTTCTACGCGCGTACACGCGCTGATGAAATCACTTGATCTAATGCTGTTAAAACATGGGGAATGTTTATGAAAACGCGCGGGCGAGCTTTTATAGTTTGCGCGTCGTCAACGGTTGTCTGCGTTGCCGCTTGAACCACGGATGAACCGCTAAGTATGTTCTGTCTTCCCTGAGCATGAAATTGAGGTCCTATCACATTGTTTAGCCTCTGATACAGGCAGACACATGAGACACAAAGTCTATATAACAGGACTTTTAACAGATGTTGCAGCAATGTCACGCATAGCCACGGATGCTTAGGGTCATGTGTTATTACGCGCAGTTTAAGCATGAATTACGCGTAATTGAGCGTGACATGTCACTTAGTGTACTCTTGACGTCACTGGGACTGACCCACTTCCTCCGTTCTCGATGCGTGCTGAATGATGGCGGTCCGTGAGATAATCGGCTGTCTACGCTATCGAAGCGGACTGGACATTTCAAATTCTTGTGTCGTTGCATAGCAGCATGTTGTCCAACTGAATCGAAGGCCTTCGAATAATCATATAGAAGAAATTGTATTCCTGCAAATCCTTTTTTATCCAATTTTCGTCGCAAAATCAAGAAGCTGCATTATTGCATAAGTTGTTTGATGATTCAGGTTTCGATCTGAACTGAGAATTTCCAAAATGCTTAGTAGACAATAATAAATTGCCATAATAAATTAATTTCGAAATTCGTAATATGTTTCGAAGTCGTTTTTCTCATTCTTTTGATAATCAACCGGTGATGTGGAGAACTCGGGCCTAATTGCAGGCCTGATGATTGTGATAAATTGTAATTGTATAAAGAAAAGAAAATAATTAAGTTACTTAAGCGATATGAAATATTATCTAATTGATGATTACTCCATGTGATCGGAGCTCCACAATCTTTCTTGAAATCAAGGTCAATAATCCGAAAGTCAGATCATGAAATGTCTTGCGTATTATATTCAGAATACTTGCCACATAGAAGTTAAAGACCATTATCGAATACATAGTCACGTCAGGGATGATAAGAGACAGTGCGAATATGAAAACGACGATTCCCAGGGAGATAATTAGGAGATAGGAATTTAGAAGCACTTATCTTGAGGATCAATCATAATGATTTTACAGCGATTTCATAAAGGATGCTACATCATTAGCAAAGGAGTTTTATAAGTACTGTAGGAAGTTTTCAGATAATCATAGATGGTTCAATTTAGGTTCACCCTCAAAAACCTGAGGGTGGATCCAGTGAATACAGGAGCCACGTTTTTCTATCTCCTTTTTTCTATTAAGGATATATCTACCGGTCATGTCCATGTAAAACTGTCATCTCTGACAATGATTGTTCATGCAATACCGGGTATTAAATTTCAATTGAATCAGCAGATTGAGCACCCTCAGGTCTCAGAGGCTGTAGAAATTTTCATCAAAAAGTCTGCTTTCAGAGGAAAAATGATTTTGTATGCCCATGATATTTCACTATGTGGGAAATTCATTTATTTGTTCTTTGCAGTGCATCATACTCATGAGTGTGTGTTGTGTTAGAAAATCGTACAATGCGAACATTTGCTTTCACACATGATCTCGCGACGCGCGTGACTGGTTGGACCGAAGTGCTTTGGGTTGGCCTACATAAGCAATTCACAATAAACAATGTTCAAGCTGAAATCTATCATCATATTAACAGTTCGACACCAAAAATAGACTGCTGACAAGATTTCAATAGTAGGACAATTCATTTCATGCAACAATATTTGCCAGAAAATGTGTCTTTCGTGTGCAAAATCCTTATTTCAGAGCCGAAATTCACAATTTTTTCATCTTGATCCTTAGGATCTCGAATTTTCAGTCATGATGAATGCAAAACAATCTAAAAATGTTTTCTTCATGAGAAACTTAGCTTGAAACAGAAAAAGTACCAACACAAGCATTTGTAGGCCTACTCTATTTTCGGGAAGAAAGTTCGTTGTGATCTACCTACATTGTATCATACAAATAACGTTATGTATCATGTGAAAGCGCATGAACCGCACTTTAAACCAGACTACAATTCAGAATTTCATTTACATCAATTTGGCCTTTGTCCTAAAAAATTGTCTTTTGACCGATGCCACTTTCCAGTCTTCTGACCGACAGACATTTCTCAAATTAAAAATGATACCTTTAATTTGTTTATACGATGAAATGCATCAACTATGGATAGTCACAAACAAGTGATTGTGAATTTAAAATATGTTCTGCATTCTTTCGACCAGACTTCTTTGATTTTTCTCCAAATTTCAATTAATTGCTTAAGTTACATTTTATCCAGATTTCATGAAAACGCACAGATCCATCAAGAACCGGAGTCCATCCTTTAATTCTGCATGCGAAATTTTTTTTTGTAAGACAATATTATTTATTTTCAAAATATCGCAAATCGATCAAAGTGTCTATCTAACCGAGACCACAAAATTATCGGTCAGAAGACACCAGCTACATGTATATATTACAAATACAATAACTTTACAAATGCTCATTTTGGTGTGGTCGCCACTGTGATTTTCGAGTTCAGCACGAAAAATTGACTGTATACGCAAATTTCAAAGAAAATGAAGTTGCAACGTTGAATAGACGAAAATTGTCCAAAATGTTGTTTTATAAAATGGATAATACTGGTTATACCTGCCATTGATTGATGACCTTGAGATCTTCACAACTGCTTTGAGAATCCAAAAGTGTACTTATTTTGTCTCCGATAGGCCTCTTCCGATAAAGATGGATGAAATTGAAATAATGAACAATTGCAAGGGTTCTGCTTCAGGGAATAAATCAATTTCAATAAAATTAGCTAGACTATCTGAGGTTTTATTGTCAAAATGGTGATTTTGCAACCGCTTCCTAATACAGCTGATGTCGTGCCAAATGTTGTGAACATACACGAACACCACATCTTCGTATACTGCTTGTTTGCTGAGAAGGCTGAAAGGCACTGAAAAGATGTAAAATATATATATAATTATTATATATATATACAATAACAATTATTATAAATATACATTATTCGTTTACTTAATATAATCTTTCCCAATGTTCTGATATCAATTTAAGTAGGTAGACTACGAATTTGTAAAAGTGGATTGTAAACTTGGCCCCCGCTAGGTTTCAGAGGGTTTGAAAATGTTCAGGCATCTAGAGATTGGCGAAAACCCTATCTTTCAAAAAGATATGAGCAATCGCTAACAAACCGGTTTCAGATACCAATTTAACCTGGTTTGAAAGTCCCTCCCTTTTAACTGTGTTTCTGTGCGGTCGCCCCTGGATGCTCGATTTGTTCTTGATGATTAGATCAATGCATTTTTCTCTATCACCATTCACTAAAATGCTACTGGACACTGACTGGTGACGCACGAAGAACGATTGTTTGCTTGTTTGCTCGACGCACACATGTTCGTCTATTCTTTTCTGACTCATCATGGATCGACACAGTGTCAGCAACAAAGTCGTATATGTAAACGCACCTTTACTCTTTACCTTTATTTTTGCTACCTAACCTAAGATTGAAGCAAGCTAAGATGCAACACAAAGCACCTTTGGGCACCAAAAAGATTTTCCCGTGTTTGTCTTGTTGCCGAGTAGGCACTTAGTCTTTAAAATGCACTAGCGTCATATATAAGAATCTTAAGGTTCGGTACCTTAAATTGAAAATGGCCCCAGTTCAGGTTGAAGTCACGATAAGGATGGTAGAGAATATATTATACATGTCTAAATTATTTTATCAGTCATGTTTCATGCGGCTATACTACAGTGAATATCAAGGATGAATCTTGCGAAAATGTTAGAAATTCAAAATGAAGTTTCTATCAATTACCTACAGTATGTCAGGTCGTGTGGTTGCATGCATTAAGCTAAGGACTTTATCCTGACATCTAATTGTATATGTTTATATAAGAAATTGAAAAGTTTGCTTTGGAATTTATCGTTCTACCATATGTACGCAACGATAGACATGTTTATACTAGCAGGCTAAAACACGTGACTTTTTCTAAGCTGACATTCAGGAGTCTCGCAAATTATTTATATCTTTCCGTCTCCACTCCATACAATTTTCACTCTATCGATGTACTGATGCGATAAAAAATCTCGGATATGTTTATGTTGTGCGCATCCTCTTTTGTAATTGTGCACTCGTAGGTGTGGCTTTGATCCTCTTAAGAAGCTTCCACAGTTTTGTAAATTCCGTGATAGTTATATGACAACCAGTCTACTCATATGATAGCGCATGCATGGAGGGCGATGAACTAGTTTGAATCATTGTCAGACAAGTTTAGAGCTCTGTCAGGAACTGGTATGTGAAGGAGACTATACTTGTCGTAGTGCCAATGCCAAAGGTGGAGTTGGTAGTTTTTCAGCTACCGGTAGCCGGTTTTCGATCAGTATGATTCTGATCACAATGAATTTGTAAGCAATGTTTGCTGTTTTCCTCTGGTATTCTCTATTAGACGCAGTTAGCTTTAAGCGATAAATTTTGAAAAAAGATTAGTCATTATCGGTGTCCTGAATGTCTCCGGTCTATATTTGAAGGTCATACTAAGAAACAAGCTGCAGTAGATGTACATTTGCTTGCTGAAAACAGGCAATGCCAATCAGCTATATTTGATGATTTCGTTTAGTGCACTTGCACAGGTGACACACGATTACACTCAAAGCTGGTGGTCTAACGTACATTACATTCAGTAGTTTATGGCTTTGAAGGTGTTTCAGATGGTGAAGTAATGTTTCATCTGAGTAAAACGTGTCTATGTACTTATTACTTGTTGTGGGATTGTATTTGCATCTCATACTTGGACAGCAAGATTACACCTTAATAGGGGTGGTCCTAAGATCTGGGAAACATCTCATGTGGTCATTGGAAAAAGTGTCACCCGGCCAGATACACAGTAAAGCATTTATTTTTCTCTCCGATAGGCTAACGCAGGTATATAATCCGATGAAATAGTTTTCAAAAATCATCAATACAAGAACCGATGCTGCATTCAGTCATTCGTTTCTGAGCACTCGAGAGTAATCAATTCCTCAGCTTTGTCTGCAAGCATTTGAAACAGTGGGAGAAAATGAATCATTTGCTTGTAAAATAAATAACTTTCAGCCTTAAAATATTCTTATAAATTCCTATTCTTACCGTCTCTGTGTGCGGTTGTGTCATCGGGCTGTCTGGCAGTTGGCATGTTTTTGTGATCTACCGTCGCTGCGTTCAAAGTGTTCGAGGAAATTTTTATATCAATCTGCGCGTCGTACCCTCATCCGTCGTTGTGCATCAGTGTCGTCGGTGCTTCGTATCATCTTCTTGGGATAATCCCGATTTCTGTGCTCTCCTCGTCGATATCAGTGATTGCTGCTCACTTTGCAGCTCTTCCGTCTGTGTCTTCGTCGTTCAGGGAGGCTCTGGGGGTGACGCAAGCAACTTGTACATATCATGCACAAGCATTCCTGATTCTCGGAACAAGACCAAGAAGTCTGGTTTGGTTGGTCATCACCTGTCTGGTCCAGTGGTTTGGTGCTCGAACTTTGTGATCTCTGGTGTTGAGGTCGAATCCCCCCTCGACATTATTTTGATCTCATAGTTTTTGCGAACTGATTACGCTGTCAAGGATGCCAACACCTATGAAGTTCTCCGATGTGAGACGAATGTCCGCTACTCAATTTAACAAGCTGAACAAAGATCAACTCTGCTCAGCACTCAGAGATGCCATTTCAAATGACGTTGCTTCTCCGAAGGAGTCATCAAGTTCGGAAGACATTGCCTTGGTCGTCTCACAGCAAGTTGAGAAGCTGTTGCAGCCTCTAATGCATCAGATAAGTGAGCTCACTGCGGCGTATGCCGCACTGAATGCTAAGTGCATTAGTCTCCAAAATGAGCTAGCCTCTGCTCATGATGACTTTAGCGAGGAGATATTTGCGGAAATGCAACGAAGACAAATCAAGAGAAAATTCGTTATTGTCTCTGGAGTTGAGGATTCGCAATTGGGGACAGTAGAAGAAAGAATGCGCGATGATAGAGAGGCAGTTTTAAACATCTTGAGTGAAATCGACTGCAGTCATGTGGAGATTTCGAATGTCATACGAATTGGCAAAGTGAATCCGAACAGGCCCCGCTTATTGCGCTTCAAATGCAAGTCTGAAGAAGGTCGCAACACTCTAATGAAGAATGCAAAGAAACTCCGTCACACTTACAAGACCGGGTTCAAGCATATCTATCTCAACCCAGATCGGACAAGGAAGGAGAGAGAAGCAAGAAGACTGCTTCAGGATGAATTAAGAAGAAGAAGGGAAGCTGGAGAGAATGTTTTCATTCGAGATGGGAGGATTACTTCAGGAACTCGAAATTGGAATGATGTGAATTTTTGAATCGTGTTTTAAATCCTGCTAGACATTTCCCATCCATCGCTTTGATAAACGCTCGCTCCCTTTTCCATAAGACGGACGACCTAAGACTCTTTGCTGCTTCTAATTGTCCAAACTTTATCTGTGTTACAGAAACTTGGTTAGATCCGACTATCGACTCATCTCTCGTCTCGCTTCCCAACTTTTCGCTTGTTCGCTCCGATCGCATTTCCCGAAAAGGAGGAGGTACAGCTGTTTATATACCTTCTCACTTAGACTTTAAAAATGTCACTCCAATGCATGAGATAAGTGATTTCGAAATTACTGTAATTGATGTGCGGTATTACAGAATCCTTCTGATAAGCATGTACGTTCCTCCGCATCTATCTGCCCATAGTTTGTCAGATATTGTTGAATTTGTTACTGGCTTCGTTGACCGTTATTTATCTACAAGCCCTGACTTGAATGTGGTGATAGCAGGGGATCTAAACAATCTCAAAGTCGATGACCTTTGCGAAGACCTATGCCTACATAATCTCGTCAACTTCCCAACCAGAGGTGACCGCATTTTGGACCATATTCTGATATCCCGAGATGTTTCAGCTGCCTATCAAGACCCAATCCACCTTGATGCCCCCTTGGGAACTTCAGACCACGCCATCGTCACTGCCTTGCCAAACTTTGAACAGCTTGTCTCTACGAATTCAGTTTCCTATCATACTGTATACGACTTCCGTGCTTCGAATACACAGCGTCTTAGCCATGCTATGAGCTTGACAGATTGGACGCACATAGAATCATTCGACACAGTTGATGATATGTGGGCCTGGCTGCATGAAACCATTCTAAGACTGATTAGTGAAACTATTCCAACTAGAGTCGTGACAATTTCGAGTACCGATAAGGAGTGGATGACGCCCATAACAAAATGTTTGATAAATGACCGCTGGGAGGCCTACCGCAATCGAAACTGGAAGATATACAATCACCTCAAGAACAAAGTCCGGGACGAAATCATTAAGGCAAAATGGAATTGGTCAGAAAAGCTGAAGAAATCTGCAAAAGGAATCTGGTCGGTAGTCAAAGAGGAAACAGGCAGAAAGAATGATACCGGTATTGCTCAGCTCATTGGGAAGTTCGGTTCACCTGAACAACTAATTGAAGTCATCACTCACGACTTATCGTCCAGTTTCTCCGCCATTCAATACGAGAGTGCTGTTAGTCTGGAGGATGATGACTGGCACATCTCCGTAGACGAATATGAAGTGTACCGGTACTTCTCCAAACTATCCGTTGGCAAAGCTTGCGGCCCAGACAATATCCCTACTAGACTCTATAAGTCAATGGCAATCTTTTTGGCGAAGCCCTTCTCGGTTCTCTACAACTTTTCATTGCGCAAAAGAGTGTTTCCTCAGAAATGGAAGGACTGCATGATCACGGCCATTCCAAAAACGAATCCCGCGGATATTGAAAAACTGAGGTACATAGCTCTCCTGCCTGTACCCTCCAAAATCTTAGAGAGGATTGTTGTGGACCAAATGCGAATCCGTTTAGAGGAATCTTACGGCTTGTCTCAGCATGGATTTAGACGAGCACACTCGACAACAACCGCCATCGTAGACATGCTCGATCATATCAGCATCATGACTGATGACAGAAGAAACTTCGGTGCAGCTCTCCTTAGCTATGATTTTTCACGAGCTTTCGATACGGTCAATCATAGCAAGTTGATTCCAAAGCTGAGCAAATATGGTTTCGCTTCTGGTTTCCTTATATGGCTTCAAAGTTATCTACAGTACCGGACGGCTAGGGTGAAGATTGGACAAGTTGTCGGAGACTCGATACAGCTCAACAGGGGGGTGCCTCAGGGCTCCGTCCTCTCACCTTCTCTGTTCTGCATCTTTGTCAGTGATCTGAAATCCAAGTCAGCTGGTGCCCGTGACATCAAGTACGCTGACGACTTTAGTATCATTCTCCCTATACTTAGTGAAGACGAAGCTGAAGTTAGCAACATCATCCAGGAAGAGACATCAAGTGTATTAGCTTGGTGCACAGACAACGAACTAACTCTCAACAGCAAGAAATCCAAGCTCATGTTTTTCACAAGAAAGCAAGTCAACCTCCAATCATCACTTCCAATTCCTGTTGTTGATGAAATCAAGATCCTAGGAGTCAACATTGATAGAGAAGTCAGCATGAAATCCCACGTGAAAGCAATGTGTGCAAAAGCTAACCAAAAGTTCCACCTTCTTCGTAGACTCAAGAAAATGGTGACGGAGAAAGAATTGCATGACCTTTATGTGGCGCTCATTAGATCTCACTTGGAATATGCATCGCCTGCATTTGTTGGTTTGGGGAAATCTCTATCCGGCAAACTACAAAGAATTGAAAACAGAGCCCATCGTCTCATTTACAATGTGTATTTCGGCAGCAACAACAAATGTAAGTGCAACTGCGAGAAGAATGAAGTGCAAGTCCGACGCGAAAAGGCCAGTATAAAACTCTTTCACCAGATTGAGTCAAACAGGTCTCATCTACTATACAGTCGAGTGAACCGCAAGCTCAGAAGCCAGTACTCCGTCGCTTATTGCAGAACTCTACGCCGGAAAAAGACGTTCTTTCCGTACACGATTTCTCTGATAAACGCAAACTTAAGAAAATCTGGATAGTCTTGACACATTTCGCAAGTTACATGTTCAAATCGAATTTTTCATTGTCTTTATCTCTTTGTCCATTATGATTTGTATTTCTTTCAAATATACACTTTATTATTATTATTATTATTATTATTATAAATCTCTTAGAACGTAAGCATTGCAAAATAGGCATCGGCAACGGTAATTGAAAAAAAAAACTATTGGTTTAACCTCTGCTGCTCTCCATAGTTGTGCATAACTGACAAATACTTTTAAACGGTGACGATAACAAAATATGACAGTTATTTGCCTACTTTCTTTATCAAGCAGATATTGCGATATTATTGATGAAATACATAGATCTAAAAATCTCTCTCTCTCTAATATTTCTTCAAGACGCTTCGTTCATTCGTGCATGTCTAAGGCAGAATAAAACGAATTATCCATCAATGAAAGAAGTATCTATTTTTAGTATAATGCATTTATTTAGTTGCGAAGTAGCTTTGGAAAGTATTAAAACATTTTCGGAGGCATGCTTCCGGCTAAATACATTTCAACCACAGGAAGAACATTGTCATCAAGGGGATGCATTTAAACCAAGGCTAGTTTCATCAGACTCCAGTTGAAATGAGCTATGTAAACAGTTGAAGTGATCTATATAAGCTATGTGTGAATGCAATGAATCTATCTAATTTCAAAGAGCATGTCAATTATTCAGTTGTTGTCGGAAATTTAGCATTGAAAATTTTAGCACCGCTTGATTTGTTTTGTCTCAACGAGACTGATTGCGCCATCCCCATCAGGAGCTACTTCCCCATTTAAATTTTAGCCTAACAAAATTTTGAGAGCCGTTCTTATGCCGATTATACATTGCTGAATCCGCTTATAACTGTATGAACACACAGTGAGTCTCAGTGGGGAATAAGGTAGGATAAAGACATCAACGGTCTTTTCCAAACCCCAGACATATGTTAGACAGCAAAGCAACTGTGTGTAAGGAAACATTAAAAAGACACTAACCTATGTCATGGTGCTCCCGAGCTCGAGTTAGTTGACAAAGACTGTTGACATTTTTGAATAATATATGGTCCAAGCATCACGGAATTGATAGTCCACAAAATTAGTTTTGAAGGATTGGCGAATACAGGCACATTTTTCAAAATCGCGGAAATTCATCATTTTTTAAATACTAAATTTGCTGCTATGTCTCTTCCTCCCCTTTTTGCGTAAATAATCACGTAAAGATCGAATAACTTATGAGGTCCAAGTGATATAAGAATGTCAAATATATAATTTTGAAAGATAAAAGAATGGAGGATTTATAGAAGTATTATAGAAAAATCGAAAAATAATGAAAATGTTGAATGTTTTTTGAATGTCGAACTAAGCTATATTGTCAAACGGATTGAGCTTCAATAATAATTATATATCAATTTAGTCATTAAAATACAAAAATGCCAATTATCTTTCATAGAACTGTCATAATACATGCAAGATGATTAGGAGAGAAATGCAGCTCTGAACTGAATTGATTCTTCTTTACCATCATCGACGCTTTCATGTTGTCTTTTTCTACATGCATACCCTATCAGCATGTACAATCAATGTAAAAATTGTACTGATGAATTTGAATCAGAAAGTTAGAATAACATATTATGTATACCACAACATCGCAGATATTACTTGGTGTTTGTAATCACAAGCATATTACTTGCTGCTTTATTCACGGTTGACTGTACAAAGGAAACTGACTGTTCGATTACATGGTAGGCCTGCATGGCAATTGGAGATTACTGTGTCAGAATCGATAAGATCAGGATCTGAAATTTCGATAGAATTGTGATAGATGAATGATTCTATTTTGTCTGATGTTTGTATTTGTAAAATAACTCATAATATCGATTTCGGCCAACCGTTCAGTTCTGGCTAATTGAATATCTTCGAATAACTCATCGGCTGCTTTCACTTTGTCTTATCAAGACCGCTTGATCTCAATCATTTTACTTCAGTAAAGTGAAAGAATTTCGACACATTGGCATGGCAGCATTACTTTCTTCTGAAGAAACAAATCATTGAATATTTTAGTATGATGGTAGCACTTTCCGGTCCGCGGAAAAAGTCAACATAAATTCGTCAATGGTAAAGAAGAATCAATTCAGTTCCAAAAGCTGCATTTCTCTTTTAATCATCTTGCATGCAGAATGACAGTTCTATGAAAGATAATTGGCATTTTTGAATTTTCATGACTAAATTGACATATAACTACATTTGAGGCTCACTCCGTTTGACAATATAACTCAGTTCGACATTCAAAAAATTGAACATTTTCACTATTTTTAGATTTTTCTGTACTACTTTTATAAATCCTCCATCCTTTTGTCGGTCAAAAATTCATATTTGACATTCTTATATCACTTGGAATATTTCCACATGAAGTTATCAAATATTTTTCGTGATCATTTTCAGCAGAGATAGCAGCAAATTTAGTATTTAAAAAATGATGAATTTCCACGATTTTGAAAAATGTGCCTGCATTCGCCAATCCTTCAAAACTAATTTTGTGGACTATCAATTCCGTGATGCTTGGACCATGTATTATTCGAAAATGTCAACAATTTTTCTGATTTTCTCATCATTCTACATGATTTTCTCATCGAATCTACATGCATCAGTACAGGAAGCAGAAATTAACCAGCAGATAATGTTCAGTGGCTTTGGATTGAAGATCCGCATGTCATGATGAAGATCATCTCGGCATAATCAATTCTTAATTGAAGCTTGTATAAAAACAATTATTCCTAATTCAAACCAAACAGTAAGTTCACCTACTCGATGATCACAAAAGGCAACAATTGCGTTATGTGATTTACCACGAGTTTGAAGCAGGTCCCGCCCTGATCTTAGCCGAATTTTCTTAATTCATGATAATGTGAAAAAGCTTTAAAATAGGGATTTTTAATAAATAGAAAAGTCCTTATTTATGCAAAACTTAAGGTTGTTTTGTTAAGTCAAAGCAGCAATATCTTTAACTACAATAGGCACTTGGCCTATTCCCGAAAATATTTTTATTGTATTATTTAGAAAAATCATAGTCCGAGAGAGAAGAGAAAATTTTGCACAAGTCAGGGCGGACAGGGTGGGAGCAGTTATTCAATATAGTGCTCAATAACTTCAGGCCATCGTTTCTTCCTTCATTTCTAGTGTTACATTGTACTTGTGCATACAGAGGAAGCAGGTAGATGACATTCTGGGTGTTTCATAGAATCAAAGACAATCAAGAGAAAATTTCGAAAAAGTTGGTTTGCTTAAAAACATGCTTTCATGAATTTAGTTTAATTTTTTGTCAATTCATAAAAGTCATTATTGTAAGACCCATAAAAGTCATCTTTGATAGCATATAACCAGTCTTCATAAGTGTCTTTGGCTACTTGCTTTGATGAATTTGAAGTCACTAGTTGTACATTCATGCGATAATGTTTGCTACGGTACCTCAGCTCATAAATTCCATGAAAGTAAAACTCAACTACCGAACATTGTGCTTTTCTAAATAATCTAGGATTTTCTAATGCAATTGCTCCATTGTCAAAAAGGAACAAAAGTAACAGCCATGAATCAATGCTCTGACATTTACTTTGAAACTTACTTTTTAATCGGTTTAATATCCTAGTTGACTCAGGTGTCAGTAATTAATGAGTTTGACGCAGGGATGCGGAGTCCTATCATTTTGATAGGACTCCGACTCCGACTCCGGGTGGCAAGTATATAAAGCCTAGTTTCTTGAAAAATACTGGTAACCTACATCATAGATAATTATAGGCTTACCTGAATTATCTTTAGTGATCATTGCTGCATCAATTATCAATCGTTTTCGGTGAAAGTTTATCGAATGTCGCTTCAAGTTGGATGCATGCGACTCGGCTCCTCCCATCTTGTTGCTGTGTGCTTCACACGGTTTTTCTCCAGTCTCTACCAGGCAGGAAAGTCCCTCTTTCTTCAAAAAATATGAGTACACTTTCGATTTTAATATTCGCTTTGGAGGAGACATAGCACACGATTAAAGTGAGGGTGAGAGGTAATGTTCTCAAGTAAACTAGTATTTCATTTTTGTCTCTGATGTGACCTTTGGTGCGTATGTGTGATCGAGGCTAGGAAGACTTGTCTTCTCTACTAAATCACCGAGTGAAAAGACAATCATTTTCTCACTATCACGGTTCATTCCTTCAACTATTGCAAGCTTTGCATGCAGCAGTGTCTCTGTACTTTTGTTTGACGGAGAAAGTTGACATCAAGACAGTGACAGCTATGTACAAGGATAAATAGTTTGTTTGTATTATATTTCGGGTCTTGTTATAGGCCGTAGTCCGGAGTCCTATCATTTGATAGGACTCCGACTCCAGAAAAAAAGATAGGACTCTAGGACTTCGACTCCGACTCCGCATCCCTGGTTTGACGAAGATTTGTCAATAGGTCCCTTGCCAGTGGGCGCAGATTTAGACAAGTGAGTTGACACTTGCAAATGGATCTATGTAAGTACAGTCCGTTTCATAAAAAGTGGATCATCCTAAAATTTGACTAAATAAAACATGATACAGAAAGCATTTTTCATGTTATTTCATGTCCCTAATATATTTAAAAGTCCTTATATAATCTGATAAGCTATGATACAGTAACGGTTCTGAAGAAGCTAATATTTTGTGGCCCTGCCCTTATTGTCAATAACATTACCAATTCGTCTAGGCATTAATTCGATGATATCGTTGATTTTTGACTGATCTAACCTTCTTCACTCTCTTTTTAACAGTGACGTAAGTTGTGATACGCCATCTGTAGGAAGCAGTGAACGACGAACGTTACGTTTTGGAATACTCCATACATTTTCTATGGGATTCAGATCAGGAGAACGAGCTGGCCAAGATAATGTCCTAAGCCTTCAGACGGACTGATGCCTCATCAGACCAGACAACCCGATCCCATTGATTTCGTCAGTGACAATGACTCATTGCCCATCTGAGACGTCTTTTTGTATGCTGATCTGAAGATTCGATCTGAGAGGGCCTCTTACAACTCTTGAAATTCGACTCAATAAGTCTTCTACGAATAGTGGACTTAGAAATAGACGAGACTAGTGCAGCCATCTCAGTTAACGAGAGACTTGGATCAACTTTAACAAATCTCAAAATTAGGCGGTCTCTACGTTTGGATGTTTTGCGTGGACGGCCAGAGCCCTCTTTACGACAGAGTCGAAAATCATCATTATGCCATCAATGCACATTTGTGTAAGGGACATTTAGTCGCTTGCTTGTAGCTCGCAAAGAAGACCCTAGTTCTAGCAAGGCTGACACTTTGCCTTTTGTGAATGCGATCTCGTTATTGTTCATTTGTGCTTTGCATTGTTTTCAACCGGTAAGAGATAGATTTCTAGCTGAAAGCAATCAGGAGTGCTGCCAACACCACCGCAACGAAGTCAGGAAGCTATGGAACATGAAGTCCAGTTAATCACATGTAGCAGTTACATTATTGTTGATGAATAATGGTGCTATACTGGCTCTGATTGACCGATTTTCTTTATTTTTGTTTTGCGTGATAGCTTTTGGCTTGTAGAACAACATATTACATAACAAAGGAAACAAATGTAATTTTATAAGAGTGAGGTATGATTTTGTGCAACATTGCTAAATGAAGATCAAATTATCTACTACTTTTTTTTATCTATAACAGGAAAACAACTCAATATTCATGCTTGAAATTTCCAATAATGATATTAGTAAGCACAACTGACATATCTTCCAAATTTCAGAGAAATTCGTTCAAGTTTGGCGGAGTTAGACAAAGTTGAAGTTAAGGCGATGTTTAAGGGTGATCCATTTTTTATGAAACAATCTGTATTTAGGCTTACGACAGGCCAGCAATAAAGACATTGGTAATCTATAACGTATTAAATGTAGAATGAAAATACACGTACATCATGGTTGATATTTCTCAATACCTCTACTGTCCGCATTGATATAGATGACTTTGATTCAGATTTTTGACCTAGACTCAGGATTTATGAAACAAACTATTTTTAATGATAGATGCACGAATGATGAGCCTACTAGTATTTCGACTTATGTCAGGATATGAGAAAACCGGCAGGAGCCCTACTAGTATATCGACTTATTTCAGGATATGAGAAAACCGGCAGGAGCCCACTGTTATTGATACATCATTCTAACTTCAAAGCATTGATGGCATGGGAGGGCAGACGCGTTATAAACTGGAATGTAGAAAAAATGACCAATCTGCCAGACAAAAGAATTCATAAACCGCAACGTGTGTCGGAGAACATGCTCCTTCATCAGATTAATAATCTATTTTTGTCTGGCAGAAATGTCATTTTTCCATATTTCTCATTCTATGCCAGTGGCGGATTTAGCAGTCATGCATTCATGCTCATCATGAAGAAGCATTTTGTCTCATTTTCCACACCAAGTCGATGTTCTTAGCCATAAGAAAGTTGCCGTTTTGTATTAACAAACCCAAATTCATTGTAGCACATATTAAACTTTCACTACATTCAATTACTTTTTTCTTGTCATATTACGTTGGTATTAAGGTCATACTCAATAAAGATTTGCTAAGTAGTTAACATATTCTGAAAATACAGGGGAAAGAAGGTCAATTCAAGCATGTCTCATTCGTCATTATCAGCCAATACATATGAAACTGCAGTAATACAATAGCGAAAACTGCAGATGACGAATCCCATGCTCAATCTCATGCCATGAACGAAAAGCACAAGTTACACGCCTAGTTCCCGCTGAAGTTGTTCTCAACCAGCAAACAGCAGCTGATTGGACGGCAAGCTATTATTGTCGGCGTAGTGACTTGGAACGTCTCGATGAGACAGAGGAAATGCAAATGAGAAATGCGATTGAATTTTTTCGTCAAAATGGTGACGGCTCATTAAGTTATATAATAATATGCACTCTTTGATGATGTGTGTGTATGGCTGAGAAACCTTATATTGCATTTTTAGGTAACACTTGAAATTTCCGCTTGATACCAAAGAATTTGATGAGTATGACCCAATGGAAAGGCCTGGAGCCGCCACTGTTCTAACTGTGGTTGCTGATGACTGAATAGCATGATTTCAGACTCCTAATTTTCTTTTACAGCAGATTTTCTTTTTTGGATTGTACAGCGAGAAAGAGGCTCCTATTCTGTAATTTACGCTAATACGGTTGTAATATTTCATCGTATCACTTCCAAAATTGGAGAGATGTATATTTCTTTGTCCAACTTCAGATGCAGCACAGTTTCTCGATCAATCTAATTGGAAGTCAATAGTAAGGTCCATGTCGTCTTTTTGTAAACATTTTTAACTACTCATTCAAGAATCTGTAATCGGACACTTCAAACTGCTACCTCAAATTCGAATTATATTGTCTTAAAAAATCAGTAATTTATCAGCCGATGACTTCATAGGAGAGGATTCGGATTATGTCAAAATATCAAATAGTTTATTTCTCAACAGAGAGCACAAAGATGGAATGAGATATGACGATGATTTCTGCAAATACAGATTGATGATAAAGGAGTTGATATTCTACATTTACATACAATTAATGCGATGAAATAGGCCTACAGACGAAATAATGTCGTGACATGTAAATAAATAATAATTGAGACACTGGATGGAGAGGACATTTAAATCATAGGATGGATTTAATCAAAGCGCAAGTCATAAATTGCATAAATGCAATTGGAAATTTTGAACATTTGTAAACGGCCTACACTCTTAACCAGCACCTCCTAAATCACACACTGAAGCGAGACACTATTCGTAACTAATAAAAAAATCCTAAAGCAAAGCGTTTTAGGAGGCTAGCGCACTAGTGTTATTGTTCTCTTTAGTATGTCAGCATTCTATTTCACGCAACCTCCTAAAATTCTAGTGTGTCACGCTTTAGGATGCAGATTTCTTCTATTTTAGGAGTTGACAGTTTACAGTGTAGTGTTATATTATTAACCCTTTTTTATTATTAATGCTATCTTAAATATGTTTATTGCTTAATCCAAATTTTAAACGAGGTTCACAGCATTATTGTACATTAAATAGAAATATACATGCATAGAAAACGGAGTAACCGACACTTTGAGACGGCATATTTACAAAGAAATATTTACCGTCCACATTTTCTGGGATGTTGGGATCATCAAATTTCTGATGATCTGAAGAAAGCCTCCTCTCGACTGTATGCTATTCGAGTTAAATAAAAAAGACCTTATAAACGTATATCACTCATTAGCTACGAGTTTGATTATTAATGCATCACCTCACCTGTCTATGGCTGCTTACCTGTAAAGTCATTAACAAAGCTAGAAGGATTTCAGAAGCGTGCACATAAAATCATTTGTAGTTTTAATTGTCATTGCGATAATTTCCCTCAAATTGCAAACCTTTTTGAACAGAGGGCTACTGATTTCCTTATGAAATGTTAAAGTTCAATATTACATCCGCTCAACAACTTCTTCCTGAAAGACTCATTTCACGATGGTCATGTATTTTGTCAGCGAATGTAGTAATGAAAGATTCGATTTGACACTGACTTTAGAATGTTGATGCAGGTTTCTTACGAAGTGTCTTCATTATTTGTCGTAAAGCCGTCTCATTTCTTTTTTCACTTGAATATTGTATTCTTGATTATAACTTGTAATGTACACAATTATCAATTTATTGAATAAGCAGTTCTTGCTTCTTACAAATTAAGCAGTTCTCCCATACACATCCGCAAATGTCTGCATTTTCCTGAAAAAAATTGCTTAGTCCAACAAAGCAATCACAACACTGTAAGAGCATTTAAATGTGGCATACACTGTACTTTTATGTATACTGTATTTTAACAGAAATGTTGCGACCTAGATTCAAACCTTATTTCATTTCAAATAAATTTTGCGATATTCTAGGCAGTATGAGACGAAAATCTTAAGATATAGACCATATCTCATTGAGACTTTGCCATTGTCAATAGTAGGTCTATTGATAGTAGGTCTATTAGCTCAGTGTGTTGCTCATCATTGGTTGCCAATTGATTGTCCATGTGCGTTGCTCCACCGTGATGAATTATAATTCACTGACAACAAGACTACCCACCCTATTTAGGTATAATGATTGTGAATTACCATTAACCACTAACACTGCTGCCAGCTTCAGGGAAATTTCGAAGACGATTAACAAAGCAATGAAAACCCTCATACGAATAGAACTTGGTAAAGATAAGCGAGATGCTTTTCTAGCATCAAATGTCCTATCATTTTTGAAAGTGTATGTCACTAAAACAAGCTAGCTCGGATTATCAAGTAGCAACACCACACCAACACTAATTCTGAAACACAAAAAATCTTCATTAAATCTAGTAATATGACTATTGATTTTAGGATTGAACAAAGAAACGGCTGTGTCACTCAATCTGATTTCATAATCCAACACTTGAGCCAAACGATCGGACTTTTGAGCGTGAGGTTTGTAGAATATAGGAGTGGTACATGCTGTAAAATTTAAAGTAGAAGTGCACCGCTGATTTGAATGACCGCCCGACCATTGGACTCTTTTAAACCGGTTTATTGATAGCTATCCTGCAGCACTTGCATGCATGTGTAATTTATTGTTGTCACATCTTTTTTAGATTTACTGTTATTTTCGATCGCATCAAACTATTTGTGTCAGATGCATGCGAGGAAATGATAGAAATTGATAGTTTGATTTTCAGGAGTAGCACACACACATAATCATAAAGGTCAGGCTGACTTCACAGATTTCGTATAAAGATGTACTGTACAAAGTAAAATTGTCATTGTTACTGTGTAGCATCGATGCGGCCTGATCTCTTGGACATGGTATTCAATTGAACAAATGGACAGCAAAGATATCATGGTGGTCCGTTTCTTAGAAGAAGAATTCAATAGAAAAATATCGGGCTAACAGCAACAATGCTACTGCGGTCCTCTTTGGAGAATAGTGCACTTCAGCATAATCATTGTGACATTTTTCAATCGGACCGCGACCATTCATTGAAAAACATCATTGATTCAAGTCTCACATTATAGTGGTTTCTTAGCAGTGACAATACTTTTCTGATGGAGGGTTCAAATTGAAGGCGATTTCTTCTCTTGAAAGTCCCTTTTCAGGTGCAATCTTCCAGAATTATACGAAAGTATAGACATGAAGATGTCACTCATCGTGTGATACGTCATTTTAACTGGTTCATGTTCATGGAGTCAGCAATTACAAGTGAAATTTAGACCTACACTACATATACACATGTAGCAAACTTAGTAGCCTACCAAAAGAAGGGTATTTCAGCTCAAAGATGGTTTCCAAATTTAGAATAATGTTGTGGCGAACGAGCTATGTAGAGAGTCTTTAAAAGGCGATTTCATAACGCCTGTATATGAATTCACGTTTTATTAACTCAAAACTACTTGCATGAACATTTGCATTTTGATTGCATAATAATAGGATATCAGCGACGACTGATTTGTGGAATTTGATTTTTTTGACTAAGAAAATGTAAAACTTAATGATGCTGACAGTTGTCAATCCTCGGAAGCAGCAATCAAAAATTAGAAGCAAGATTTTGAAACATGGAGAACGTATGCAGCATCCTAAGATATTGTTTTGGGAATAGCGAGACTAATTCATTATTTTTAATTCATAAATTAAGTCATTTCTCCTTCCAACGGTGTCCTATTACCATACAGAAAGATGATTTATATGATAGATTACTTAACATTTTTGTATTCTTTAAAATAAGCATACTGTACATACCTTATGACAGCATGTCAAAAAGCGAAAATTCTGCTATCCTCTAAGACATTGCTTTCGTAATTCTCTAATCTGACATACTGAAAGAAATGGCAATTTTGTATATGTGGCCTGGAAAAATTATATTTATTCCTGCCCTGTTCACGAAAATATGACTAAATCATAAAATACTGATAAGCAAGCTAATAAGTTTCCAGCTTTCATAGACTTGATTCGTGCAATTTTGTTTGTTACATGTCGAAAAAAGTATGTTAAATCGTCGACTTCTGTTGTATGATTATTTGATTCTTTAGTATTGATTCATGATATGTTTCCATAAACCTTTGAATAAGTGATGGACTTATAAATATTTCTTATAATATTTTTTTACTCGTTCGTGAACACCCTTCCATTAAAAGATTATAACGGTTAAATGAATCAAAATAAATGACACGTAGTTGAGGCGCCATTGGGGTTCCATAGACACTCAACAGAAGGTAAAACCCCCTCTGCAATTTTCCTCTGCTAGAGAAGAAAATCTCACCCGCGAAGCTTCATGAACAGAGATCAACCATCTCGCGATCGCTGGCTGTCAGAGACGCACACGGCGCATGTCAGATGAACTAATTAGACCCTTTGTTGGTCTTATTTGCATGTTAATATTGAACAACAAAGGTCAATTGATGTCTAATTAACAGATCTATAAATGAAATCAATCAACTTGATCAAACTGGTCTTGGTCTTGACTCTTGAGTTGATCATGGTGCGTCACATGACTAAAGAAGAAAGGTTGCGTGCAGTTGGGATGACTGAAGCAGGGAGCTCTCGTAAGGCCGTTGTCCGTTACTTTAGTCGAGCTATGAAAACAATTCGTGAGCTTCTTGCAAAGTGGAGGAGAACTGGGGTTGTTCTTCATGGCAACTGTGGGAGAGTTCGACGGCAGACTACGCAAATGGCCGACCGACGCCTAGTACGCCTAGCACAGGCCAATTGAACTCTTCCGGCCACTCTCCTCAGTTTAATGTTTAACTCTCCTCAGACCTTGCCCAGACTCTCAGCTCGGACACGATAAGAGCGCGTCTCCGAGAGTCCGGTTTGCGATTCAGAAGGATGTGGAAGCGGTTGCAACTTAGCAACGCTCTTTGTAACAAGCGCACAACGGAGCTCGTTGTGCTGGACAGGAACGTGTCGGGCGAGACCTATGCGGAGATACTGCAACAGCACTTCGTCCCCTTCGCCAATTCAAAGTTCGGTGGGCTTCAGCATTGCATCCTACAAGACAACAATGCGCCACCACACCGAGCGGCCTCTGTTCGTGAGCTGAAAGAGGAGCTGGGCATCCGAACTCTCCGATGGCCCTCCAGATCCCCAGACATGAACCACATCGAGCATGGGATCTCATGAAGAAGAGGATCCATCAACACAATCACCCTCCTCAAAATGTCAATGAACTCAGGGAAGCTATCGCAGAGGCTTGGCAACAACTTCCTCAGGTGATTATCAACCGACTCGTCCTCAGCATGACACGACGCGTGGCTGCTCTTCTCCGTGCTCGGGGAGCATACACACGCTACTGACTTTCAGTATCAGCTGTACACTTAATTTTCATTGATAAACGTTGACTTTCTGGGTATTGTTTTCTCCTTCATATTGATTGCATGGGGCAGGGCTGCAAATTTTTTTATGCTTATCGACTCTAATTATACAATTAATCCGTCGATACTCACAAAAAACTAATGTTAAAATTCCTTGCATGAACGGAAGCCTAAATTACATGCATAATATGGAAATAACATGATTTTAGCCGATATACACTCATGTAAACATGTGTTACCTTCAGATGTTTTATTGCATTACTTAACCATTATACATGTACATTTGATGTATTGACCTTTGTTGTTCAATATTAACATGTAAATAAGACCAACAAAGGGTCTAATTAGTTCATCTGACATGCGCCGTGTGCGTCTCTGACAGCCAGCGATCGCGAGATGGTTGATCTCTGTTCATGAAGCTTCGCGGATGAGATTTTCTTCTCTAACAGAGGAAAATTGCAGAGGGGGTTTTAGTTTCTGTTGAGTGTATTTGATGACGCGTCAAAGGACAACCCGAATGTCTTCTGTACCTGCAGATGCTTATTAGAATCACCAAAAATGGCCGGAAGTTAACATTCGCTGACTTACAATGCACTCAATGCATTTTGTACATTTTTTATTCCATGCACGCATAAGTAGTCTTAATAAATATACTTCTATGGACAAATGAGTGTTCTCTATTCAACATTTTCGACAAGAAATCTTCAATTCAGATCAAAATATCATTAATTCACTAATTACCAGTAATATCTTTTACTATACTCATATATTTCTCCATTCCCACAGACAGGGAGGATTTGAAAGTCAATTTGCTAATTTGCACTTTATGTTGAAGAGGAGATTTTGACAACTATATTACTTATTTTATAGCTGTTTAATGCAAGTACTTTTAGCACTAGCTAATTATCCATCTATTACTATCTCTTTCGATGATTAGGTTCGTATATGTGACAATAATCAACACACATGAACATAAAAGTATTTGCAATTTTGAACAATATATCATTATGCATAGAGTCAAACGTTAAGCTCATGCTGATCTAGGTTAGAAAAGTGTGCTGCACATATGAGCAACAAATTTTCAAACAAATTTAGGTTTCAAACTAATTTTAATTGATTGTACACAACGTGTTTAACATGTAGGCACCATGACATCAACCTTTAATATCATGACAATGTCCACTCAAATACTGTCAGTGTGTTATCTTGACCATGTTGAGAAACTATGTCATGTGAAGAAGCTTTCAGTGACTGAATAGTCATGAAATCCATGTATGGATTTCCACAATAATTCTGAATTTCTGAATTAAGACTATCACCGTGTACAAAATTATTGGTGATTACTTTCGGCTTTCACATGCAAAACCCGCATTACTGGAGACAGTTAATGGTCTGAAAATTATGCCTGCCTGTCACTGTGTAAAACTTAGAAATTCAAAATTGCCACTTGTTATTCTAATAATGATAATAATACACTTTATTCCCGTAATGACAGACGCATATCGGTGTACAATCAAGTAATGCCACAATAAATAGTCAAGATAAATGGGAAGTCAAGAGGGGGATGAGATAGTAATACAACAGAAAAGCATGCAAAAATCATAATTGGTTTATCTATCTCGTTATGAAGTTTCTGATATTGCTCTGTTTCATAAATATCGCATTCATGATTATTCGTACTTATGTTGCACTATCGTGTATTCCATTGATTTTTTACATGACTAAAAAGTCATGATTATTTTTTTAAAATTCGATCTTTACTGCTGTTTATTGACCACATAGCACTTAGAAATCACCCTGTTGTACACTAGATGCATTTACTGAAATCCCAGGAAAAAGATTTCAAGGTCAGAAGAAGAAGAATTTCAAGTCAGAAGCTCCTTTAATGACCGAATCTATTTTTAAGAAGTTTGATGATAATGAGTTCCTTATTTCAAGGAGATAGCATTTGGAACACAGAGTTCTTCGAATTACTCCAATATTTAGGAGATTGCTATAAGAATAGATATATCCAAGCCTGCCGTTGGGATTGGGATCCCAATAGCTATTGGGATTGGGTTGGAATTGGGTTGGGATTGGGCTACCAAAAATTCATCACAATCCCAATAAATCCCAATAGATCCGAATAAGCCCACTCCCAACAAAATATGCATGTAATCGTTGACATTAGTCAGTGCGCTACAGATGTTTTCGGGTTGTACTGAGCAGTTCATCTTGATGTGTCTTCAATCTGACCTTGCCTCTATCGAATTCGAGCATTGAGAACTCTTAGTGTAATTCAAACAAACTGACACAGCCAGCTTTAATCCTACTCTATGGCTTTAACTTCCCTAGTTGCTAAAAATAGTGGCTTAATTCGGAGGCCTTCTTGTGCCTCGACTCGTGCTTTGGGCGTGCGTATTAGGCATGCATATTGGGAGTGTTTGTAGCTATACACGCAGGCCCCTATAAGCTCTTACGTGAAGGCAGTCTCGGTGCAAAATTAAGACATACAGAAGGCCTGTTATACAAAATTGCGCAAAATCAATTAAAGCACTTATTACTATTAATGCCAGTACAGTCCTAGGCCTACGTCCGTGGCCTTCGTCAATTCAAAAAGTAACACATATGGTAGGCCTAAGCGGCAAGCCCCGATGCAGCTTAGGTCATCTTGCGTATTTTTTGGCTGTAAAGCAGGCTATTGGGATTCCAATGGAAATTCTCATTGGGATTGGGGTGGAAATTCATCCCAACGGCAAGCCTGAATATATCCGACATTACATCAATATCGCCCAGTTTTATTCATTCAAAATGAAGCTAGGAAGAAATGCATGACCATAAATTCATCGGAAAAATAGGAAATTGTACAGAAATTCAAAAATTCAAGTTTAAACATCTCGTGATCTGCATTTAAAGACATATCTCAGAAATTATCAGGATTATCCAAATTTTCACGAATGGAGGCATTGATAATATTAGTGCGCATAATAAATAGGCACTGTTCAATTTCTGAATTTGGGGACGGTAAAATTGTGATTGAAAGTGCACTGTAAATCGCTCAACGCCAATCACATACGAAGGATGCATACCAAAATATTTTTTGGTATATTTCTGTATGCATCTATATGCTTTTCGCATGTTATTTCAAATGTGTCATGCTTTACATACTAAAGCCATACCAGTACAATGTTAAAAGTCCTTTTGTCAATAAAGATCACACTAATGTTACTGCTGTTTTGTAAGTAGTGAGATAAGACATTCAGGAGTCATACTTCGAATACTGAATTCGATTTTAATACACGTAAGTCTAAGGCATTTCATGAATAATTCAACCATCAACAATTATGCATTATGTAATTTTGAAATTAAGCATATTATCAATCCGAAATCAAAACACATTATAATTCATGAACGCAAAAATAGTTATGTTTGAGATATATAAGTTAACATTACTGCACAAAAGATATCGTATGCATGAATTGATGATTATCGACTTGGTTCATAGAATTAGAGCAAGCTTATGTTGCTAACAAGCTAATGTTGCTAGACAAGTAAGAATGACGACATACTCGTGGAGCATAAACTTCACAATAAATCTATTCTAGATAAATATCACTCCACCAAAAAAAGTTATTCACGAGTGATATTACTGAAAAAAAGTTATTTGACAGTAGCATGTAATATATATTTGCTATGTGACTTAAAGCTCTACATACCAGAAGAATACCAGAGGCATACGAATGAGGATGAATTTGCATCGGGTCTTGCATATAATACATACCAACAACTCGTATTTCAGTGTAAAGCAGCCAATCACAGATAGAATAGTTCGTATCGCTACATACCAATCACTTGCTGCTACATACCAATCACTTACGAAAGTAAGTGAGATGTGGTATGAAAAACATACCAGATCCCTGTAAGCATACGAGAATCTGGTATCTGATGTTAGTTTCAAATTGTATGTGATTTTGGCATATGTTTGTATGTAATTTTCGTATCCAGCGATTTACAGAGTAATGAATTTCACTACAGAGATATTTCACTGCCGAATACTGGACATCGTTTATCAAGACAAATGACGCTGCTAGTTCAGTATATTAATAACATCGATCCATTAGCAAAATGTCTCCTCTTCAATAGGCATTTGACACTGTCATGAAGCAAACAAACAATCTACATACCGATACGATGAAGAGGCAATAAATAACTTGTCTGAGAATTGATCAATATGTCAGCGCCTGTTCATAAGGTCAAGTTCAAATACTCAAGTAATTAGTGCATAGAGGAAACGATGTGTTTCTCTAAACGACCAATTGCTGATTACCCGTTGATATTTAAAGCAAATTGATATCCTCTATCATGTATTAACACTCGCCCCCTTTGGCCACCAGATTTATAGCAGCTTACTTTCTGCTTCCGATCAGCAAGTAGTGATATTTTCAGAATCATATTGCTTTCACCCTCAGCGTCTGGATAGAAGTCATCGAATTGGGTTGTCTCTTCAATTACAGAAATTTAATACTAAAATATGCGACTTTAGTGATATTCGAGTTGAAATAAAAGTTTGAATTATTTGACCTTTGACCTCATGTAATACAATTATATAATCTCAGAGCGATAAATAATCATCGTTTGATTAACTACCTTGATCCACAGAATTAACTATTTTGTTTATCTGCTTCGGTTTGCTAGAAGTGTGACTGATTCGAAATCACCGGCACATCGCGGTGGACAAAAAGGAATTCCTAATGCCTTACAGAGATGGGTATAAAATCGAAAATAGATATAAAGGTCGTGTGTCGCTTGCGGATTGCTGAATTCTATCAAAGTGCTTCGATTGCCACGATTCCTTCAGATTCGAAGAATTCAGATCATTGCCCACAAGTTTTCTCCATAATGTTGGCCCTTCCGATCATTAATAAAAAAAGTAGCAGACGCATGAAAATAGGTTCACCTGATTACTCCACCACCCTCTTCTTAGCATTCCTCACTGTGTAGTGCATGCACTGAATCGAATGGTAGCTAGACGATGTGTGTTTTGGTGTATGCGAAGTGATATCACAGCCTGCATGCCTCTCTCACTGACACTGGCGTCTTCTGCTGGCAACTTATTGTTTGCCATTTCCAATAGTAAACGATACACGAATTATCCATTCGAGAAGGAGCAAGTTGTCTAATTCTGTGATGTGCCATATCGATATTCAAGTTAGATACCATTCTTACATTCTAGGAAACCGAAGACACACACAGATGAATCTAATTCTGTGCCTTGACCAGATCTTTCGATTGGTGCATGGTTTGTTGGATTTTGTTGTCATTTTCCCTTTCAAATACTGTTGAAATGGAAATTTTCTAAAATTGGCGTTTTTTTCCTTTGACCTACACCTCAGGACAGGGATGAACGTAAAAATAAAACTGATTCTGTTTCTCTGAATCCCCTTTCAATGCCTATTAGATTGATGCGTGGTTTGGGAAAATTGGTGCAATAGTGTGGGAGATCAACAGGGGAGCTAAAATCGCCCCCCCCCGTGGTGCGAGGGTTAAGCGTGCAGCAGATAGCAGCACTGTGAGTATTAAATTCATCCTAGTTATTGTAGTTAAAAATCCTAGATAAGGTAAATAAAGTGAAAATGTAGCATGTTAAAAAATAGTCAGAAAATACAAATGAAAGCGCAGATGCACTGTGTGCTGAAGGTTTATGTAGCTTCTTTTTCTAAAAGTGGATGCTTCTTTTACATGGGGTGTTTTAGTCATGTATAAACTCAACACAATGAAATATTTCAACTCATATCTCTGAAAAACAACATGGTATGGCATCGGCCCTGAGCCCTAACGGAATTTCAGATAACGCACATTGAGGCACATTGAGGTTTAGATAATTGAAGTTACATTGTTTATTCGATCATAAACAAAAAGTAGAATACAAGTTAGCAGCAAGTTGTTCAAAGCCAATAATTAATTGAATTGAATGTAAACAGTGCAATTGCTATCGCAAATCTTTTGCTACTGCTTTTTCAATTGTGTTTTCAAATACTCCTCTATTTTTCATCTCTACCGCTTTGACGCTTCACATTATCCTCCATTTTATGGTCTGTCACGTTTTGAATGCATTTAAGGCTGCATAAAGCTCCGTTCAACATTGTTATCACACAAGTTAGACGCATGATGATGTGATTTATAAATTGATGGTAATTGAATATTTACAGAAATTTGAGCCGAACCGAGCCAGCGGCAGGTTGGCTCGTCTTAAAAGAATACCTGCCAACGGCTCGATTCGGCTTCAATTCTCACGGCTCCTCACCTCGGTTTGACTTGACATCTCTCATCACTGAAAATCGGCGGAAAAGAAAGTAACGCCGGCCCAGCCCGGCCGCAAATTTTGAAGACAGGCTGGCCGGTTAATTTAATTAGACACATGCCGACCGTTGACGACATTCAATCGAGAATAAATAGCTTGGTCAATCATTACAACATTAAGAACATGCAAATGTGGCATAATTTGAGAGTTTTTACACGTTTGTCTTGCAACATGAAAAATGCGAACTGTTCTGTAAAACAGTTAGAAAATGATTACCGGCAACTTATACATGTATAGTTCAAACCCTTCCGGAATACTATATTTTAGCCTGCATGAATTTTGGAAGCATTATGCATTCCTCAGTCTGTCTATTGTAAATTTACTCCAGATCTTGAATAATTTTATAACATGGGATAGTTTCTACTCGTATAACGCGAGGAGCTGAGATGTGCAACCTGAGGGCCTGCTACCTGAACATTTGCCAGTGGATCGAGAATAATTGTTTGATAACTCAACGGTTACGCGATGAATTTTGATTGACGTTATACAAGGACACTCATTAAAATGAAAAATTGATGACAAGTTTGGCGAGTTCATTGTTCCAGACTCCTATACTTCAGCTCGCGATCATGAATGGTAACTCAAATGATCTGAATTTAAACTGTAGTGGAGAGAGTTCTCAATTGACGTCGCAAATCTCTGAAATTCCCTCTCAAGTAAAGAAGTAAATCTCACATCAGTGAATCACTGTAAATCAAGTTTGTATCGGCGCTTTAATTCGTAGCATCACCACTCAGTCAGTGATCAAGTTCTTCATCTCAGAACTTTTATCGTTAAAACTTTTATTACATTGAAACTTAGAATTGTTAACCACTTGAGGCTATCTTGTGGAGGTGTGGCATCACAGAATTAGATTGCTTAATCGCATCATTTTGCCTAGAAGTGCAAACTGATTCAAACAAATGGCACATGCAGGAACTTAATAAGTGGGCAAAAAGAAATTTTTAATACCTTGCAGAGATAGGAAAAATAGTCGTGCGTCGCTTGCGGATTGCTCTGAATTCCTTCAAAATGCTCCGATCACTACGATTCCTTTAGATTTGAAGAATTCAGATCATTGCGCAAAAGTTTTCTCGATAATGTTGGGTCCTCCGATCATTTTAAAAAAAGTTAGCAGGCGCACGAAAAAAGGTTCATAAACTTCTCTGTAGAACTTGACATCGACTGTGTCTCTTTGCTGTGTGATCCGGTTGATAGCAGTCACTGAAACTTTGCACAATTTGGCGTGTTCAATGTTGAACTGGTTGCTCATTGTTCGATTGCTATGGTATTTAGTCAGGAGATTGTGCCATTTCATTAACGTTACATGTTCCAATGCTTCCCTTCTAGTCAAACAGAACAAGAGACGAGCTGTCTAATTCTGTGTGTGGCATAGATATACGCATATACGTGCATTATTATATCAATGTTGTTATTATATCAATGCCTGTTTGAGTCATCATTTTGGCTATCTGTTTTCAACTTGCTTGTGTTTGATTGACTTCAAAAATGCAGTTATCATAAATCATAGTGTATACGCCTACATTTTTTTAAAGTCTAGAATTTTTGTATGGAGGACAATAATTTTTTTGAGTGCATCATTCAGACACAGTCAATACTCACAAGAAAATGTTCACTGCGATGAGAATTCACGAAAAAACAATTTAAAACGAGCAAAACAGAAAGTCAAAAAGTCTGTGGGGTCGCTCGACCCAATTATTTTTATTCATGACCAGGCAAACTGGCAATCTGCAATCTTAATGACAAATTGACAAATCTTCATTTGATCGCAAAGCTGCGAATGAAGTTGAGAAATTGTCCCAAGTTCTGTAGCTTTCGGAAGTCTAATTTGGTTGATAAAATATTCTTTCAATCACATCAAACTCATTGAGGGATTCTTACTCTTTTAAATAAAGCATTTTATAGATAAGATGCGATAATTAATTAGATTCTAACTATACTTCTCAAATGGTGATGTCTTCGCTCTTACTGAAGCCACAATTTCATATAAAATATTACACTGGAAGCTACTTTGAAGTCGTAGTGCTTCAAATTACTTCTGTTAATTATTGTAGGTCAGTGTTGCGTCAAACTGCTATGGAGTTCATACATGGGTCTTACTTGGAAAAAAAACAATGTATTTGGAAAGAGCTTCTTATGAAGCAATTGATTGATACAGACCCGTGATTAGGTAATGTATAAGTACACAATCAGAAAGAGAGAAATTGTGACAAGCATTTCAATAAAAGCAAGAAAATGACTAGACTTAATTAGCAGACATCTTGAAGATTGATGACAATAAAAATATTTATCGTCTCCGCAATCAGAAACAGAAAAGAAATATGTCACAACCTAGACACATTATTGCGTTTTGAAAATATCACTTCTGACAAACGTAATATTCATTTTGTACTATTAGCTTCGATGTAAATGAATGAATACACGATACACGTTCATGTGAATACACGATACGAGTGTACCTGTACATGTACATGTACAGTATCTTTCAATATACAGATACTTTGGTGTAGACTGTTTCATGGTTCATTGGACACAAAATCATCGAATTTTCAATCCAGGTATGATCTTTAAAATAAGCTGCCGCTATTTCTTTCACTTATTTAGGGCAGGAGGAGGTCATTTCGCCAATGTTGTCTTTGCTGGATGCTTTTGCATACAGCTCTTTTAATATGTAACTGTAATTGATTTTTCTGCTAATTCTTTGTTCATGTTCTATAAAATTTTACTTCAATAAATATCAAATCCTACTTTTGAAGAAAATTGGCCTTACTTTTACTATAGGCAGTATTATTATGATTTTCTAATACATAGACTCGAATCCCTGAAAAGAGATCACTCCTCTATAATGGTGACTCTTTCTTCATTGATAAAGCAGTGCTACCCGCTACTTTAAGATTCGCTGCATCAGTATCTTCTTAACTGGTCGACAGGCAAATCTAGCGGGGCTGTCGTGTTAGTTTTGATTTTATATATTTGGCGAGTAAAGCTGTCGCTAATAGAATCAAGCGTTAAAATGACGTCCTTTGGTTTGTCCTTATTTTTTAGGCTCCCTGTATTTGAAAGTGTTCGGTTCAAATCCGTTATTAACCAATCTGCAAGTCACTATCTGAACAGCTGTACCTACATCGTTCTGACTAAAACAGCGGTACTGGACATATTTAAAGCTACTTTTAACAAAATTATCTTTTACATGTTGTGGGTGCTTACTGCCTTTGCGAAGTTATATTCCTAAATGGCCATTGGTTATTTCAAGGTTGCTGCTTGGGTTTGCTTGGGTGTCAAAGCCATGCCCAAACCTAAAAGACGAAGTAAGACTTCTACTGTAAGTCTGTGCAAGTCGAATATTTTCTCTCTCGGTCTCGTGCTACTGTCACCCAGTTACAGCGCTAAGCTGTGGGCTGCGATTGTCTCGAGAAGAGCCAGTCAGTCACAGATTCTTAGAAAAGAGGGAATAATAGCTATCTGGCTGATGATCATCAAGTTCATGATTCTTTGTTCCGCAAACAACGCACATGGCAACGCCCATGTGTCTCACGGCTTACTATTGCTATTCTCTATCAATCGACTACATTAAAGGGATGCTGCTGACTTGTTTGACGGCTAGCGAATGTAACACTATAAAAATTAGCTGTTTAGATACTAATGGCCACGGCAGTAGTTAGCCCTTTAAATTAACATATGGCTGCTGTAATTATTTGTCATTGACATCGTAGGTCTATATATCATGGAAAGAAAACATTGTAACACATAATTGATAATTTTTGTTTTGTGGCAATATCTAACATGTAGGCTATGCTTATCATGTACTACAGTGTACTGTATGGACTATATTGTACATTTTTACGGCGAGGCTTAACTAATCATACAGTAGTGGCCTACATAACTTATGAAACAGGCAAATATAGAATATATCTACCAGTCGGGTAAGCTTACATGTTGTGCAGCAGACCAGATCTAATTAAAAATAGCCTAGGCCTATTAGTTAAACTACATATTGTTAGAACCTACACGTAGGCCATGGATTTCGATTTATCATAACTCAATACAGGTTTACAATAAAAGAGAACTAATAAGAGGCTAATTGCTAGACATACCCAAAATATCTAGGCTATCTACCTGCGTGTACCATGTACATATACATGTACACTGCACTGGCACATGTTTTGGCTTTATCGTAGATTATGGCTATGTTTAATAAGCCCTGACCGACGGCATTATTCATTAGCCTGTCAAGAATCAATCAATAAGTAAGTCGTAGCCTATAATGTAAGCCTAGGCTTGCTATCGAGAAGGTAGGCTAGACTTAGAAAATGCAACATCATGACGGTCGCCTTTGCCATAACCTGCGATTTATCATATAGTTTAAGGTCGATTCCATATAATCCCGGTCGCTACATTTCGATTGTTTTCGAACTGGCAAAGCGAAACTACATTGCTCAAGAAGCTGAAACTTCTTGTACATTATTAGTTCATGGTAGGCTATCATACCAGGAATTTTCGGGTACCGACTATTCTTATTGTTATGATGAAACATTTGTAAATGCCATCCTGGTCGTTACAGCCAGAAATTTGACTATTTTCCTTTTACTTGATAACTTTTGATTAATGCCTAAATAATGAATGTCACATCGTAATTTTTTTATGTAGTGTTCCTGAAATACACATTTTGTTTGACACAAGTTTTGTTACGTTTCCGAAAAGTGGTTATTTTGAAAATTTTGAAATTACAACATCCTGGTCGTTACATCCCGGTCGTTACGAAAAATGAACTGTGTTGTAAAAGAAGATGTAAATGCTTCTATATCCCTATTTCCTTTCAATTCATAATGTGTAAGAACATATTATGTTCATATGAAGGTATTGCTGTAAAAATAGCTTCAACGCTTCTAATAATGTTCAACGGAGACCAAAACTCAGACACAACGGTCAATCAGATTAATAAAAGTTCAAAAATGGAAAGAGTGATTGTTCAACATTTTCAGTCGCTGAAATTTTTCTTGAAATGTCCTCGCCATGGTAGAAAATGTGATCTCTAGGTTTTGGCCACATGAACAATCCCCGTTGTCGGTGCATAATATTCACTTTATAGTCGTCTTATAGTTGTCCGGGATACTCAATGTCGTCATAACTGACAACAACCCAATCGCCGACATTATATCGAATGTGTACTGGTAAATCGTGCGACAAAGAAGACAAAGCTACATCAGAATCTGAAATTTGCCAGCAATGAGATTTTTTGATAGCAGATTGAGCTGGTGCGTCATCAAGAACAAAGTTAATTATGCGTTCTTAAAGAAAGTCAGAGCTCACATGAATGCATCGAATTTTGTGTAAGTCGACGCAGGAATCGGAAAATTCTTTTGCATTTTGTACTATCGACTTACGTGATCTTATCTTGTTAAAGACATGGCGCTTTAGTGTACCGCCTACTCCGTCGATGGCACCCTTACCATGCGACGTGGCGAAACAATTCCATGAAGTGCCGTCTAGGTAATACCGATCCTTCAGATTTTTCAAAAAAAGAGCCATAAATCGGTTCTTGCATTGAGACGACGGTCCATCGCTCCATAAATAGTCCGTCGATGAACTCGTCCATGATGAATGAAATATAGACTGGAATAGTTGTTCTTGTCTGATCCAGATCATCGGATGCTAGAGCGATCATTTGTGGATCATGATCACGCCTGTAGACAGCATCGGTGAAGATTGCCACTGTTGACTGCGCCCAATATGCGCTTTGAATGGCATCTTGCTGTCCATAAGCAAACTTCTCACTAAAGTCAAAGTGAATAACGATAGAGTCCTCTGAGAGAGACTCTTTCTGTCGGCGAAACTCTTCAGCTTGATATCGTTTGACAGTGTGGAAGATAGGAAGCATCTCAATCAGCCTTTCCTGAGCATCATCAGCATCTTGATGAATTCTTGTCTGTTATATCCGACCTTCCTCAGATCTGCTCCACCACACGTAATTGATGGTACTGGTATCTCTCATCGGACCTATAGACCTGAACACCCTACCATCCTTGCAAGATTCACATTTAAGACTTCGACAGGCGTCAGTTACACAATCACATAGAACATACTTTTCAATCCACCGTTGATCGCATGCATCAAACCCGATGATAGGAGTCATTAATGCATTGCACCAACCAAAATCAATAATGGAAATTATCAGGACATTTAACATGAATTCATGCTTGACTTACATACATGTGCTTTGTCATTTCCAAACAAAACAGACAGGTACACGATGGGATGCACACTACCCCGGTTGCCCCGGTCGTTACAGAGGCAATGTAACGACCGGGATATCCCGGTCGTTACATTCTTAAAGTTTTTGCAGACAGTAAACATTCAATCCGGTAGGTACTTCATACACATATAAGTGTGTATTGTGTGCACATGCCTTTGTTCCACGAGTTAGTTCTTAATTTTAGCAATTACATATTGTTGCAAAAAAATAAACACAATATTTCATCCCGGTTGTTACATTGCAGCTTATCATTCAGATGATGCCTTACGATGTATTTACAGGATTCTAAGTAAGAAATCAAGACTTGTATTGTAGTCTTAGTACTCCAGAAAATATGTAAGTGCATCGCCTTCGTAAAATCAAATGTTAGTGGACGGAAAATCAAAACTTTCAAAAATAGTTGAAAAATATTGATCTATCATAGCTAAATAAATAACTATTTATCGACTTACTGTGGGGACACCCTTGGCAAAAAAATAGTCTAATTTTCAATGAAACATGCAGTCATCGTATTGTAATTCACTATTGCAAAGCATAGACCCTAATTCTGAAAATTATTTTCACGTCCAAATGTTACAGTTACATGGAATTGACCTTAATCAGATGATATATATATATACTTATATACTTACTTTGGGCCCGACTATATGGACCAAAACTCCATTTCACTTGGCTTGATTGGGTGATACAGAACCTGAGCCTGACTAGCAAGCCTATGCATAAGCCACTCGGTTACCTATAACCTAGACACATAATGACCTAAACACATGGGCTATACAGGCCTAGACACAATGCCAGTGCATGACCCGGTTACTATACAGCCAAGTTAAGGCGTAGGGCTATGTAGCATAATTCATGCATGGTATAGTCCTGTAATAATGGTTTGAGGCCTATGGAAGCTAGAATTTATAATAATAGGCTTGGGCGTGGAGCGCAAGCCCTCTAGGTGACCTGGGATGCAATAATATGGTAGTAGGATTTTGCATATGGTTAGGCTTGGGTCATCAAAATTCTTGCATGGGTTTGGGGTAAACCTAAACAAAACCCAAGCCCTATGGAGGCCTTGGTTATTTTGATGCTTAATTCCAAAAAGATCAAAATGGTATCGGTCGGTAAGGCTTGTGTGAATTGAATTTTTCTATTTGCTAAGTTAAAGGTTTATAATTTGAAAAAAATTCTATCATCTTCGGGGAACGGTCCCATAAATATATCATCTAAATGTATTTATCGTTTATAGATTTCAGGCTGTAAGTTGTATTTATCACTTAGCTTACTCAGGGCTTGTTCCTCTATCCCTAATCACAAGAACAGTCCCAGTTATGTCGGTTGGCTGGTATATGCACAGCAAATGTACAAGCACATGACTCTCGATGTGACCATCTGCATAGTGCCGAGAGAGTATCTTTGTTCCTGATACATGCTGACGCATTTCCTGCTCGTCTGTACATGTAAACTACTCAGCCAACTGCCAAGCTTTCATTGGTCCTTGAGCTGATCGAAGAAAACCTTTTTCAGAATCTTACACACCCATAAGACGCAAAACATGGCGAATAATCTCCTCTCCTCATCGATGTATTGCTGCGTGTGGATGTTCGTTTTCCTATTGTGGTTGTGTCTTCTCTGGCGCTATAGTTGGTAAATTGGTTGATATGATATTATAGTAGATCAACAGTCATTGCAAAAATAGAGAATAATTTCACCAATTTTTCATGTAAGCTTTAAACCTCTTAACAGCCAGCTGAAATATTTTAGATGAAAGAAATCTACAGTTTTCGAGCCATATTATATAATTAATAACATGTAGACTGGTAGTTGTTGATGATAACATGACTTAAAAAGATATAATTTATAAGACTAGAATTAAATTTATATGAAATATTTTTATATAATTTATATATGAATATATACAATATACAACATTAGCCGAATTAGGCGAAATGTCTCCCTGTCCTTATAGCCTACTATGGTCTTGGTCATCGAGAAGCTAGTTATTTATCATCATCTGAATAAAGCGACTATAATAACCTGTCAGCTGAATTATATGTCAACTTACCGATGTAATCACCGGTGCACAGCTTGAGAAGAAAAGACTATCGAGGTAAAACGCAGCATTTGTCAAAAGCCGAGCCTGACTCTTTGAGACGCATGTAGTGCTATCAGAATCCATGTAGCATGTAGCGGCTCAATATCATCCAACTTCGATCATTGAACGTCATGCAGCAAAAAGCATTTATCGCCATTGAACGTCATGCAACGATAGAACGATATGCAAGACTAACATAGGTGCAATACATGGATTTATACCAAAACGTCGCAGTTCCGATTTAGCCGCATCCGTTTTGGTCGCACTTCCGAATTCATCGCATCCGATTTCGTCGCAAAAGGTCGCATCCGAATTCGTCGGATCAAACGGGTAATAGTACAAACGTTGCATAGTACTAATTTCTTAAAACTAGTCCAGGACGTCTGGTTCGTACGAAAATTTTTATACGATTTTCTCTCTTGCATGCAATCTTTCTTCTCAATTTCTTATCATCCGGTATTGTAACATCTTCGGAGATTGAACCATGAAATTTTGTTGATATTGCACTTGGTTTACTTGATTTGATTTGATTTCATTTGATCACGATTTATTTAAAAGGAATAGTAGCATTATGACAAAAGGCTTCAAGGCTACTGCAAATATGATAAAAAGAAATGATATTTACATATAAAAATCAGTCTGTCATTAAAAAGTTTTTGGTCGAACTTTTAAACATGCGAATGGAGTTAGAAGATAGCACAGTGCTGGGCAGTATGTTCCACAGATGAGCAGAGGTTGAAGAAAAATGTTTCTTGGCGACCGTTTTCAACCGATGTTTGGGCAAATGGAGCTTATTCATTGCAGACAAACAAAGACGTGATCGGTTCGGAAGTGAGCTAACAGGCACTACTAGCTCCCGTAGGTAATCAGGCGCACATCCATTCAGACACGTATAAGTCATGGTAGCAATGCGCAGGTCAATCCTTGACCTCATGGAGAGCCACTTCAGTTCTTTGAGCACAGGCGTGATATGAGAGAATTTCGGGAGACTGTAAATGAGCCTGGCAGCAGCATTGATAACACGTTGGAGTCTGGAGATCTGGTCTTCGGGTATGTATACCTGCCAAGTAGATGAACAATAATCCAGCTTAGGAAATACCAGAGATGTGACCAATGTCGATCATAGTGATCGTGTAATAGATCGTCGAACCGAACGTATCTGTCGTAGAGTATCAAAACTTGATGCAACAGTCTTCGTGACATGATGCGAAAAAGACCATGTAGAATTCAACGTGACTCCAAGACAACGAAGTTGGGAAACCGGATACACACGATCATTACCAATGATAATCGGGATATCAGCAAGATCACCAAGACGTTGACGTGTCGATATCCACATCATGTTTGTCTTTTGTGTATTTAGATAAAGACCATTGGAGGACAACCAATTCCTCATTGCACAAATGCAATTAGACATAACCTGTGTCAACGATGATACTTCCTTTTGACAACAAGATCCATATATTTGAATGTCATCTGCAAATACTCTTTCAGATTGAAATTTTGTACTAGCCGAATAATGTCCATGATGTATAATGAAAATAACGCTGGCCCAAGGACTGAGCCCTGGGGCACGCCGCAAGTCACTGGTGAAACAGGCGAAATAGTGTCACCTGAGTGAAAATATTGAAATCGGTTATTAAGATAAGAATGGAACCATTTTAAGACCATGCCACGTAATCCATATGATAATCTGAGACGATCAAGGAGAATATCGTGTCTCACACAGTCAAATGCAGACGAAAGGCCCAAAGATGAAAACAACGTGACGAACCCACGATCCATCGCAGTCAGCACATCACTTGAAATATTGACGAGCGCAGTCTCCGTATTATGGCATGGTCTATAAGCAGATTGGACAGTCGACAGCAATTCTCCAGATGTCAAATATAACAAATATAAATTCAATTGCTTAAGGACAATCCGTTCAATAAGCTTGGAGAGGATATGTAGATTACTGATTGGGCAATAAGACATCAGCTGGTCACTATCACGACAGGACTTCTTGAGAATGGGAGATACACAGGATGTCGCAAGGCCCACAGAAAAATTGCCATTTATAATTGAGGAGTTTACGAGAACAGATGGGGATAGCAAATCAATGCACTCTTTCAAAAATTTCATAGGCAAAAGATCTTGAGAAGACTGCTTGTTGGGCATGGATAGGATCACAGATGATATCTGTAAAGGAGTAACTGTTTCAAAATCAGTAAAGCGCAGATCATCGCTAATCAATGAAAAGGTAGGTGGATCACAATCACTTGTTAGGAGTTGCAAACTTTCTAACTTCTCAGAGAAAAATCTCTGAAATTCCTCGGCATGAAGATAATCTCCACTGGAGAGCTTACCACGACCAAGTAAAGTCTTCACTGAGCTCCACATCTGCTTTGAATTCCCCGACTCGGTCTTTATCTTGTTGCACCAATAAAGCTCTCGTTTACATTTCATAATGTTTCGGTAGAACATTTTCGAGGACCTCCACATAACTTGTAGATCTTCAGTAATGTTAGTGCCTGCGACATACCGTTCAATTCGACGAAGAAGTTGCTTTGCATATCTGCATTCTTGATCATACCAAGCATCAGATTCCCGACGACGTATCCGTATTGAGGACAACGGGACGAGTTGGTCAAGAGCTGCTTTCAAAACAAGATGAAAGCATTCCACAAGTTGATCACTATCAAGACACAGATATTCACTAGGACAGCACAGCACAGATTGCGAAATGATGATATTCAGGAACTTCCATGGTCGGTATGTGATAGACCTGTATAGTGGAGGAGGTCTCTTGAGAGCTGAATTCCACCTCAGAAATTGATGGTCAGATAGTCCAGGATCAAAGTGGCGTACAGAAGAGAAAATTGATTCATTTCTTGTAAAAATAAGATCAATAGTTCCGCCTTGATAATGTGTAGGTTGATCCAGCATACACGTGAATCCATACGAGGAGAAAATATCTTGAAGTTGAATTGTGCAACGATTTACAGATGACTCAAGATGAATGTTGAAGTCTCTGGCTACTAATACAGTGTCACCAGACGTTGCAAAGTAATCAAGTACCTGAGTCAGTTCAGCAAAAAATGTAGATGTAACATGCCCAGTTCGATAAATCAACACAATTATGCAAGAGGCTGATTGAAATGTAGAGCGGGATATGACACACTCAAACGAGATAGGATTAAAGCCACAAGATAGACGTGTAAGTCTTAATCCACTTTGGGTAACAATGGCAACTCCACCATGATTGACATTTATAGTATCATTTCGTATCCTGGGACGAGCTCGATCAATGACAAGAAAGCCTGCTGCTCGCAGCCGATTGATCGAAGCGGAATCAGGATCGTGCCATGTTTCAACCAGCATCATAATATCCACATGATGTTCATCTATGATATGTAAGAGATCTTCAACTTTGTTATTCAGCGATCTAATGTTGTAAAGGCCAAATGAAAGCTGCTTAGAACGTCGAAATAGATGGCGATCGCAGCGTGGAAGACATCGTAGGACGTGAGGTCGAGGCTCATATCGATGTGAAGTGTTATTTCGAGTGTTATTACTCATGATGTTTTCGTTGCTCAGGTCATTAAATATATCATCGGCATCTAATTCAGCAAGAGATTTTTGAGAATTACATACATGGTTTGATGGCATGCGTACGAAGGCTGAAGTCTCGCAGTTTGTTGAGCATCTGGACTTACAGGTATGGCACTTCCAAGATATTGATTTTTCTGTAGAGCGATCGATGGTGAAGCAATAACCATTGAGAATCAATTTCTGCTTGCCTTTTTGGGTTTTGCTTAATTTTATCTCTACATTGGTCTTATCCATCGTTGAATTTCTTATTGAAAAATAATAGGTCTTGCTCTCCAGACAGAAATGATTCAAGTGATGAAGCTTGATTTTGATATTAATCAAAATCACTATGTCACCATTGGTTACTAATATATTGAAGGATGTTGGTTTTAACTTTCTTGTATATTATGTATATCTCCTTTATTTTCAATAATGTGATTCCATGAAGAAGTATAAATTGACAAGAAATTTCTGTGATGTCTGACGACAGGCTTCCCATAGATATTTGCTGGAGGACAAAGATCAAATTAACACATAGAAGCCACACTGAAGCTAAAGGGTGGCTATGACGACTTTTATAGAAGTAACATACAGCCATGGCCAAAAGTCACCGGACACTGACATTTTTATGGATATTAGTTGAAATATTCAGCGCATCGCTTCGATACTCTAGAATAATATGTTTGTATCACTGCGTCATCTACCAACAGTAGCAAAATTTAAATCAAATTTCATTAACCCAACCTTTTTGAGCAAATTTACGTTTTGGCCATAAGTCACCGGACAACCAAAATGTGAACATTCATTATTTTAACTGGTCCATATTTTCTGATGTAGGAACTCAATTGCTCCGTTGTTTGCTGTTTCCTATTCTTCAAGCACATCATTTTCAATAACTGAAAAAGAAAAAATTCAAATTTCAAATTTGAAAGGGAACGGCGGCTTGGCCAAAAGTCACCGGACATCACATTTTCATCTTTTTTGCGGAGTTTCCAGGTTTTTACAATGGTGATGTGCCTTCCAGCTGCACGTATGAGATGTTGGCTTTCTATGGTCTATTTTGCATCCCACCTTGAACTTCGCTTTGTCTGTCAAACCGCACTACAGCACTCTACACCACTTCAGGGATTCGCTTTCTATGGACTAAGTTATTGCAATTTTCAGGTTTGCTTGAGAGACGCCTGACAAGCAATCATATTTCTATGTTACCTCTCGACTTCCGATTCAAAATTCAAATTCAAGGTTCATGTCACAAATCTGAATCATTTCATTCTCAAAAGTTGACTGAACTGTGCAAGTGAAGTGATCGTCTAACGAAAGTGATGCCGATGCGAAAGCAAGTCTCACCGAAGAAGAGATCTGAGATTGTGACTCTCTTGAAAGAAGGTTACGCCATTCGCAAAATCTCTGTCAAAGTGGGTGTCCCAAAATCAACAGTTTCCGACATAAGAAGTCGTTGGCTTGCTAATCCCTCAGGTCATGGTTCTCCTACAAAGAAACGAACGGGTCGCCCTCGACGTTCATCTGAAAGACTGGACAGAGTGATTATTCGGCGCTGTGAACAAAATCGATTTTTGTCTTCGAAGCAAATCAAGGCGACCCTCGGAGACTTCGGAGCTTCAATGAGTGAGCGAACCATCAGAAGGCGACTACAACACGCAGGCTTCAGCTCTAGACGACCAGCAAAGAAACCTTTCGTGAATGCCTTTCAAAGGCGTAGAAGAGTTTTGTTTGCCCAAAAGTATGCTGAGAAAGGCCCGGAGTACTGGCAAAGAGTGATATTCTCGGATGAATCGTCCTTTGATCTACACGGTAATCGAGGGTCGCTCAGAGTCAGACGAAGAATCGGAGAACGCTACCTACCAAAGTGCACAATGGCGACGACTAAGCATCCTGTCAGTGTGATGGTGTGGGGATGCTTCTCCAACAAAGGCGTTGGCAGGCTGAGAATATTTGAAAATGGTGAGAGGGTAAACCAGAAAGTTTATCTTGACGTTCTCCAGAATGAGCTGCTTCGTACTCGACAAGAGCATTATCCCGAAGGAGGAGCAATTTTTCAAGATGACAATGCCCCATGTCATCGGGCGAAAACTATTAAAGAATGGCTCGCAAAGAACGAGGTGGAGCACATCCAAGATTGGCCTGGTCAAAGTCCAGATGTCAATCCCATTGAAAATCTTTGGGCTGTTGTTGGACGTGTAATCTACGAGAGGGCCCCAAAATCCAGATCAGAAATCATTTCTGCCATCATTCAAGCTTGGCATCATGTCATCACCCCCGCATCTTGCACACAACTGGTTGACAGCATGCAACGACGACTGAGATCAGTGATTCAGGCGAAGGGATTTCCTACCAGGTACTGAAATTCGTGATGGATTGTTTATTTTCGAATCCTGATGTAGAAACCTAATAGAAATGTTTTTCCATAAAACGATATTTTGATTTGTGTAGATCAAAGTAAATGGGTGTAGATGGGGATTTCTCAAAGACAAAACAAAACAGTCTAAACAAAACAGTCAAATAACAGTCTACTTAGATTTGATTAACTTTAAAATAAATTTATTTCCCAATCAATTTCATTTGAATAAGTTCGGGTCTAGTTAATTTAAAGTCATATTTGAATATTATCACTTTATGAAAATCTAACATAACGATGTTTTTCATAGATATTATTTAGCATGTGAAAAGATTCCATTAGATTAAACACAATAACCTATCACAGAAATGGTCTAAAGAACATGTTTTTCACTAAGCTGATAAAGAAAGTGTCCGGTGACTTTTGGCCAAGCCGCCGTTCCCTTTCAAATTTGAAATTTGAATTTTTTCTTTTTCAGTTATTGAAAATGATGTGCTTGAAGAATAGGAAACAGCAAACAACGGAGCAATTGAGTTCCTACATCAGAAAATATGGACCAGTTAAAATAATGAATGTTCACATTTTGGTTGTCCGGTGACTTATGGCCAAAACGTAAATTTGCTCAAAAAGGTTGGGTTAATGAAATTTGATTTAAATTTTGCTACTGTTGGTAGATGACGCAGTGATACAAACATATTATTCTAGAGTATCGAAGCGATGCGCTGAATATTTCAACTAATATCCATAAAAATGTCAGTGTCCGGTGACTTTTGGCCATGGATCAACTGTGACCAAATCGGAATCCTATTACGACGAAAACGGACATGCGACGTTTTCGGACGCGACCTTATCGGATGCGACGTTTTCGTACAATCCGCAATACACGCATGCATTTGAGAAAGATGACATATTGGAAAAGTTTTAATTTTGATGAAATGACCCCATTTTGACCTAATATCATGTTCTCATGTTCCAAAAAGGTCACAATCTTATTTTGAAGTATAAATCAAGTTTAAGTGTAGTCTGCTGAGATAAGCAAGCACAAATGAATCAAAACTTACAGCTTTATGATGTCACTATGCTGATTTTTTGAAACCCTTTTTAGGAGGCTGACAATTTTGAGACATTAATGTAATTATCTTCACTTTGGTCTTTGCGAATTAGCTCCAATCCAGGTAGGATAAAGTTTCTATGCCTCTAATCAAATAGATAATGATGATTATTAATAAATTATATAATGCACTTCTAATTGCTAAGCAAATGCGAAATTCAGTGGTTCACTTCTTTTTCTCTGGTAAGCGATGTCGAATATATTGAAAATAGACTTTTTCATTGAGTGTTCTAACATAATATTGTAATTTCTTCCTAGATGTGAGTAGCTCATATTTTCGAAAGTACTTATGTCATGTTAATTGCTAATTTAAGTACACTATGAACTTTTAAATAAGCATTGAAGAGAAGTTAATCCACAAATTGTTTCAATTTTTTGACAGGAATAAGCGATTTCTGTCCTATGCTTAGTGTGTCCTCAACGTAACTTGTGATTCGTTAGATGCAACTGCTTAAATATTGATGGCAGTAGAACGCTGACAATGACATCATTATTATTCAACAAAATGCGAATGCGCTGGTCACATGAGCTCCGCATGCATGAATGTGCATCACAAGCCCCGAGCGTCTGCCAGTCGGCATGGAACTACGCGTTGATCACATTAACAATGTGGCTGTCTTTTTTTCTACATTCGGGATTATTTTGTCCATATCTATCAGCATGCTCTTTAATCACAATGAAGTCACAGCAACACATTGTAATGTAAGTTTTGAAAAAAGTCATTTGTTAATCAGTAGGATAGTTGAAGGAGTGAAGTTACTCAGTTGCATTCTGATTCAAGCAGTCCACAGGGAAGTTTGAAAAATTCAGGTCATCTGGCGATTTGTTCGTGTCACATTTTTACTGTAGTCCTTACAAAACTAAACTGCATGGCCAACGTTATTGCAACTTAGTTTCAGCGCATTTACAAAGTTTTCTCCTACAATCGGATTTAGTGCAGTGGAAGGTCGACCTACTTTGAAATGGGTTTTTGCCACTTCAACAGATTTTTCAATTTTTTGTGTGATAATTTTCAATAATGACTCCTCAACCACTTCAGTAACCACTTATTATACGTCAGTGCATTATTTCTGATGTATGAGTATACCAATCAGATTATGAATGTCCATTACACCAGAAGCATCAAACATTTATGACCTTAAACTTTTGCTTTCGAACCTAAAATTGACAATTTTGTCCTATTTGCTTGATATGCTAAATCTTGATATGACATTTTATGGCATACTTCTTATTACATAGCAACAGCGTCCACGGACCTCGGAGAATCGAACACACTATTGAATGCATCTGGCTTCTCACGAGGTCGAAGAATATGCTTCTATGCGCCCTGTTCCTAATCATAGAATTCTTAATGTTGCTAACATTAAGAAGTCTATGTCCTCACGCCACCATGAAAACTAACTTTCAGAGCGCATGGAGATATCTTTTCGACATCATCGTGAAAAGCCAGAGGCATTGAATTGTGCATTCTTCTTACGTGTTGCATTTCACTGCTTTTTACGTTCAAAAACTCGAAAAATGCTTGCCCGCTTTTCTTGAGAATCTATCTGACATATTCTTTTTTCATGGTAGAAATCATCTCTCTACACCAGAAGCTGTAAACTTTGACTACGAAAGCGAACTATAAAACGAGAGTAACAAAATGAACAAGCACACTATTATTCGTGGTCATTCACTATTGGCGAGACTTAGAGCCTGCCCCAGCCTGCTTTATCGAATAGGAACGCAAGTCGTATTTTCAGTCAATGGGCATGTGCAGTAGTGCAACTGTACATTATTCCGGCAGCCAGAACGAGTTCTTTCAGGGAACGAGGCCGAAAATGAGACTATCACAGAATGATGTACACCCCATGCCCACTACGAATATGTGTCTTCCATTTTCTATTTGGTTCCTCTTCTTGTCAGATTGAATCAAGGAGAATTACATGTTAATCCATTAGGACGCATTTTGCGGTTTTTGGCAAAAGTGAAATTTTCAATGTTATTAAGGGAGAGGTTTCTATTATTAAGGGAAAGGTACTAAGTCTAGAGTCACCATTTTCGGCATGGAATGTCTTCAGGTCATTTCACCACGTGTATATTTTGATATCATACTCTGATAGGTGATGTATACGAGAATGTGGTGCAATGGTTGTAAAATTGGTCAAAATGCTTGTGTTTTGTGCATTGAGAGGCTTGGCAAATCTGAATGCGCTTGGTTTCATAGACAGGGGTACATGAACATCATAGGAAATGACCTGAAGATTATGGCTCTAGACTTACTACTTTTCAGTTGATAAGAGAAAACATAGAAACTTTCATTTCAATCAAATACTTCAATCAGCGTCCCATTGGATTTACATGTGGTTTTTTGATGGTGTCTGACAAGAAAAGAAACCAAACAGAAGCTTGGTGTGACTGGATACATTGGTCATATGTAATTTTCAACGAATCGCAGCCGCTCAAGAAGAGAGACGGCTCAAGTTATCAGAGCTATATTGAATTTATTGCACACAAAAGTGACTAATTACTTCAATCGCGGTTGTGGTATATTGGCTACGCTGTCTGTATATTAGTCTGATGGTCAGAGTTCGAGTTCTGCAGGAATGTTAATAATTTTATTTTAACGTCGTTAGCTTCGCTTGGCCTTCTTTTTTATGGCAACAAAAACTCCCTTTAAGTTCGAAATGGCTCGACGTATGTCTCAGACACAGAATTAGATTGTTTAATCGTATCACTTTGTTAGAAGTGCAAACTGATTCAAACAGATGGCACATGCAGGAACTTAATAAGTGGGCAAAAAGAAATTTTTAATACCTTACAGAGATAGGAAAAATAGTCGTGCGTCGCTTGCGGATTGCTCTGAATTACTTTAAAATGCTCCGATCGCCACGATTACTTCAGATTCGAAGAATTCAGATCATTGCGCAAAAGTTTTCTTGATAATGTTGGGTTCTCTGATCATTGTTAGAAAAGTTAGCAGGCGCACGAAATAACGTTCACAAACTTCTCTGTAGAACTTGATGTTGTGCCTCTTTGCTGTGTGATCCGGTCGATAAGTCACTGAAACTTCGCACAATTTGGCGTGTTGTTATGTTGAACTGGCTGCTCATTGTTCGATTGCTATGGTAGTATGCCAGCAGATTGTGCCATTTCATTAACGATACATGTTCCAATCTTTTCTTTCTAGTCAAACAGAAGAAGAGACGACCTGTCTAATTCTGTGGTCTCAGACTCAGTTAAGTAAGCTGAGTAAAGAGCATTTTCTGCAGCATTGCGAGATGCTATCAACGTTGCCAATGCGACATCTCCTGATCAGGCTGTAACGGCTACACGTGATCACCTCAGCCAGATATTGGATGAGAAACTAGTTGAAATTTCTCGCAAATTTGAAGAAAAATGTCTGTAACTATGGAAAGTTGCAAAGTACTCCAATCATGGTGCGACTTTCTCCAGAAAAATCTAGATGAAATCAAAATAATGTGGATAATTTTCAGCTAGCTAGCTTCGAGGAGAATGTAGTGAATGAGATAATTCAACGCCTCAACAGGCGAAATAACATTGTTGTATCAGATTTAGAAGAGGCAGCGTCTGCTCTCTTACAGAAAGAATTGAGAAAGATGAGTCTAATATTCGTCTTATTCTTCAGGAGTTAGTACTCGATGATATTTAGTTGATGTCGACTAAACGGATTGATTGGAAAATGATCGGAAAACCAAGACTATTGCAAGTTGTGTGTCCTAACAATACTTCTAAACATGATATTTTGCGTAAATCACGTTTACTGCGAAATAGTGTATATATAAGCAACTCTACATAGTCCTGATCTTACCGAGCCGCAAAAAATATGCGAAATAAAGCGCTGAGAGAGACACTTCGCTTGAGAAGAGAGCAAAATGAAGACGTAATTCATCGCGGAAAAATTGTTCAAAGGGCTTCGACCAAGGAGGATTTTCCTTGAGCATTTTACCTCGGATACCTGCAGCCAATAATTCGCCAAAACACTATTTATCTATACTTTGTTCGAATGTTCGGTCAATTGTGCCAGAAATTTGATGAAGTGCGCACTACGCTTTTGATGAAAGACATAAATGTATTTGTATGCACTGAAACATGGTTGTCTTCCGAAAAAACATGATGACGGTTGTTTTTCTATCGAAGGCTATGTGACTCTTCGCAATGATCGCCTCGATCGTGTAGGAGGTGGTTTGGCGATATGGTTGAAGGATTCTGTCACTTTTCCAGTGGTTTTCCCTTCCATCCCCTTGTGATGTCGTATTTCGTTTCGTTTGTTTTCATTCTTTGAATGTCAGCTTACTCGCGATATGCATCCCGCATTCGTCTGCTACTCGATCTGCCAGTCTAATGAATGATTTTGTGACTAACTCTCTTGAGTCAATTTTGAATCTCCATCCGACATTTGATGTTATCACGTGTGAGGACAATGGTCATCATCGACAATGATGACATTTGTCTTGATGACAAATGCCGGATATTTCATAATGTTTTAGAAACTGTAGCTGATCTAACGGTTCCTGTGTCCTATGTACTTTGCACGCCGAAAGACAAACCGTGGATTTCTCCATTTATAAAGGATCTCATCAACAAGCGTTGGGTGGGATGCCTGCCGCAGACGAGACTTTAATGCATACAATCATTTTAAGCAGAAAGTTCATTCTGAAAACTGTAAATCGAAAGTTTCCTTGAAGAAGAGATTGACAGGCACAAATTTGTAGAAAGCTGTAAATCAGCATGTTTCGATCAAGTCTGTGAGTCATTGTTGTCCCTTACTTCGGAACTTCTGAACATTCAAGATGCAGCAGAGAAGATCAATCACAATCTGAGTTCTAATTTCATACCTAGAAGCATTCAAAATTTTATCATTAACGAAAGTCCGTCAGATTCCTTTATTGACTTTTGAAATCATTGAAAAAAGTTCTACGAAAAAAGCTTCATGTGACTTCCTCCTGTGTTGTAGAAACATATTATTAGCTTTCTTTTGGCTGAACCAATGTCGAAGTTATTTCAGATTTCATTTGACAATTCCTACGTTCCTCTCATGTGGAAAATGGCATCGGTTACTCCAGTTCCAAAACGGGTGACATCAAATCTCAGTGTGAAAGATATACGTCCCATCCGTATTCTTCCTTTCCCAGCCAAACTATTACGGTAGAACGCATATTAAGAGACAAATTGAAAAATCAATTCATTGATTGTTATGATGAAAACCAATTTGGCTTCAGACCTAAGTCATCATCTCAGTGTGGTCTTATTGCTTTACACGATGTCTTGACTAGATACCTTGACGACCCCGGTACTTGCTGAGCCATTTGTATCGCCTATGACTATTCAAAAACTTTTGATAAACTGAGGAGCAATTTCATCATTCAGAGACTTTCAGAACGTAACTTCTCCAACAATGGCATAAAATGGATTCTGAGTTACTTGAGCGACAGACAGTGCGTCACAATAGGTTCGACTAAAAGTAAGACTGTCGATGTAACCTCTGGGATTCCGCAAGGTTCCACTATGGGCCCGTATTTATTCGCACTGACGATCGCGTCTTTCAGTGTCTCATCCAGCAGTTGTGAAGTCTTCACATACGCTGATGACACCACCTTGTGCATGCCTGTGTATCATTCATGCAATAACCACATTCCTGATGAACATCAAAACCTGTTATCTTGGTCTAAAGAATTGGATTTAACGATCAATAGTGACAAATACAAGGGTCTTCTCATTCAAAAGAAGATTCCATCGAATTATTTGCGGTAATGAATGTGCACGAGATTGTCTTGTTTCTACAACATGAAAAGGATGTAACATATGTGACAGATTTTTTCGATGGATCACGGAAAAGGATCACATCATTCATAAATTGCTACCTCCCTCGTCTGCGACTGGTCGCTTTATGAAACTGCTGTGTTTTTTTTTGTGAAACTGCTGATTTATCTGTGAATCTCGATTTTCATTTCCAAGAAAATATACGCCTATTATTATCATTATTATTATTATTATCTAATGACTGACAGGATTCCACCAAGAAAAATATAATAGCTTCAAGAGAAAGCGCAATCACGGGCTTCTGCAATGGAGTGAAAATCAAAAGGGTCATTACGTAGCTTTTGAATCCAAATGCGTGTCAGTTGTTTCGTATTTGAAACTCTCTCTAGGCATGTGTCGGCATCTTTCTATTCTTCACACTGATAAGCAACAATTCAGGAGCAAACGTTAGGTAACAATGAAAATTGCTTGCAAAGAACGCATGGTGGCATGACAGCGATCTGTTACCTTTCACACTAGCAACTTATGATGTTTTTGAGCGATAGGTGACAATTTTGATATCCTGTCAAATCAATTTGGCTAGTTATAAGCAGGGACACTAGAATTTTTCGCTCGAGATTTCGATTTTCTGCGTCCAATTTTCGTAAATTCTGCGTTTTTCTGCGATCTAGCTTTTGTACATAATTTAGCCGTATAGATGCGGCTAAATTATGTACAAAAGTTGTTATTATTGTTAGATCTAATAATAATAACAACTGATAAGGTTCGTATAATTCGTATTATTACTCGTACATTATTAGGTAACTACATGTTGAATAAGCTTGTTTTGACTAAAATCATGCTCCGATATAATAGGCCTATATCCTAGTGTATATACCGCATAGGCTCTATATTCCGTATATATAGCCTATACCCGTGGTCCTACTATGACTGGTACTACACTGTATTCTATATGTAGGCTACACGTAAAGGACAGATTTACAGGCTAGACAGCCCGTAACAACTAGCGGAAACAAAACAACTGCAGATTAAGAACGATATTATACGATATAAAACGATATTATATAAAGATCTGTGGTTGATATAAATACCACAATTGAAGCGAAAAGAGCATAATAAAGAGGTCTACGTACTTTTTATTCAAATTGTAGAAAATGTGTGGTTTTTCTGCGATTTCCATCGTTTTCTGCGTTTCCTGCGTTTCCTGCGGTTAGCTGTATGCACTTCGCAGAATCCTAGGGTCCCTGGTTATAGGTTTCATCTCTGTTTTCAAGCAAAAGGAGCGAATATCATAATCAAAACCCGGAAACAAGTAGTCAAAAATTCTCTCTAAAAAGTAATATTTGTAGTAAAATGCAATGTACATAGTAAAAAGTTTGTGTATAGAGAGTAATATCGATGAGACGAGATTCAACCAAGCCTGCTTTTACTCTTTAAACCGGATCACGCAAACATCTCCATTCAACAATAGTAAAATCATCGATAGAATTATTCACATCGAGTTAAACTGTTCCTAAACTATCGCCCCAAAGATTAGTGAGGCTATCTGATCGTACTCAAGGCCTTCATTGGCATTTAGAAAGGTCTTCGCTTTTCTACGCATCAAAATTGTGCTGCTGTCTCATACATGTTTGTTATCGCCATTCTTTTGATAATTGTGAGTGAACTCACAACTTGTAAATATTGTTTGACGTTAAAGCGGTTTTAAAGGTCAATGATGTGATCTGTTGCACTGGTATGTAACATTTATTGATTTCAGTTAATGACCACTTACGCAATGAAGCAAAGTCTAACAAAACAAGGCAAGAGGTGATGACGTTCTAATGTTGTAAAATTAACGTGAATGAGATACCCAATCTTTTATATGATGCAATGAAAAATATGATGATAATAATTATTTATAGAGTAGCTTAAAATACCAATACTAAAGTCAAAGGAAAGTCACACGCAAATACATCATAAGAGATGTAGAAGTCTGGATCTCTGAGGTTCTACAAAAATACAGACTGTGACTTGCAATTCGCAAATTAGTGAAATTTCGACGGACATTTATTAGATTTCGCTTTAAACACACTGCTGGCAAATCGCCTAAGAAGTTGGTGCGCCTGCAATAATGAATAAATGTTGCTTTTTGCAAGCATAATGTGAATAGAATGGTTACATCCTCAGTTGAAAAATGTGAATTGACTTGAATAGTTGCTATTTCATCCAATGTCAGGAATCATCAGCGGGCCTAGTTCAACTAGGCAATCAAATTATCCATTAAATATTGAAATCCAATGCATGACAATAGACAGAGAATAGTTATTTGCGTAACTCGTGCCTAATTGCTTCTTTACAGCATTTTTGGAAAGCCAAGTTGGTGATTGATCTTAATTTTTTTGATATCACACATTGTAATTAACCTTATGATCAAGGTTATCTACAGGCTACGATAAACAATAATTTCAAATTTTGACAAATATGTAACAATTTTGATGGTCTAAGAGATGAAGCACTTAAAGAGCAGCACACAGAAAAATTCTTACATAGAAATATTGATGCACCCGAAAATAAAGGTAACCGAATCACAGATCACTAAGTTCTTCTATTTCAGCTTTTGAATTCATTTGTGGCTTGTGTTTCTTGATGCATGGCTTCTGGCAGTCTTGATTTTGTTTCATCCGGATCAAAATCTATGGCTTCAATTTTGCAGTTACTGTGGTTAGAGTTGCATTCTTGTTTGTGTTTAAAAGTGATAATTGTCAGATGTTCTTTGTAGTGTTGTTGCAATGGTCTTATTGTGTTACCCATACACCGGTACACATAATTACATGAATTGCATTTTATTCTAAACTACTTTCATTCTGTTACATAGTTCATCGTCCGTAATGGGACATGATTTCATTTTGCATTCAGATTTTATTATCTTATTTAAGTGGTTTCTAAAAGCATTGGGACTTATGCCTTCATTTTGGATTATTCTTGTTAGTTTATTATTGATGAACGATCAAAGATTGATTCAATGATAAATGGTAATTTCAGACAATGGAACAATTTTGGATCATGCTCCATTTTCTGCTTGATGACTTTGGACTTTGATGCAAGAACGTTGAAATGTCCATATTGTTTTTAATATTTCGTCAAAATCTTTCTGATGTTTTCGTTGATGGCTGAATTGGAATAACGTTCACTTATGCGATTTCTCTCATTAGCGGTGAAGGACATTTTCATTGAAGAAAGAAGGTGGTAATAGTAATGCATAAAAATGTTTTTGCTAGCCGGTTTCTTGTAAAATTCAAAAGCTGGAAGTATTGATGAACTGGTTTTGAGTCGCACTGTGAAGTGAAAGAGACCTAGAGCATTGTTGTCACCTTCGACCTTGGAAAACTCGATTTGAAAAATGGATTCAAGTGTCAATGATGTTCAAAGTGGTCAGAGGTTCTGTTGCTTCATTTCTGTCAAGAGATATGGCGAAGATGCCATCGACATATCTTTGTAAAGCGGCGTGTAAGAAATTGTTCTTAGTGCCATTTTTTCAATTGAGTCAATAAATAAAACAGCCAGTATGTCTGACTTGCTGACAGCTGGAGATGCGAGCATGCAACATGCATTTTGCAGCATAAGAGAATGACTTCTCGAGTTGAAGTTCACCGCATCACCGTCAAAGAATTTCTATATTCATTGAATAGGCTATGTGTAAAACAGCGATTGCACTCTATTGCATAATCCACTCTAATTCACTGCTTGCTCGTAAGTTACATTGCACATCATTTTTGAATAGGTTGATGTTGCATCAGGGTCAACTTACACTTAAATTCGAAATTTCTCTTTGCATGGCTATGTACAAAAGACTCCAGGTTCTTGAATGGGGTCGAAGCGATGGTTTGGCTCTGGTTTTGAGGTGCTTTTTCACACAGTACAATCGTGGTAGCTGCCCTATCAAATATGAAAATTTGCTGTGTTGACTTATGAAACAAAAGTACATAAGTGTAGAAAATGTTTAGAGACCATTTCTTGCATTTGCTGAGAAGAAATGTTTCATGCGGCTATGATCAGGGACATCTATGATATAAGACATCATAAGATATCTGGGACGCTCAATTCCCATGCCATATACTGAACCGGATGCCAGTGACTTTGGTAGACTTGATTAATGACAGCAATGTGTATCCACAGAATTAGATTCATCTGCGCGCGCTTCGGTTTCCTAGAAAGGAAGAATTGTATGCAACCTTAATGTCGAAATGGCACATCACAGAATTAGACAACTTGCTCTTTCTCGAATGGATAATTCGTGTATCACTTGCTATTGGAAATGGCAAACAATAAGCTGTCAGCAGGGGACACCAGCAGAGCCAGTGAGAGATGCGTGCGTGCTGTGATACAGCATCACTTCGCACACACCAAAACACACATCCCTGTCTTGGCTTCGATTCAATGTATGCTCTTACAGTGAGCAATGCCGAGGTGAGGATGTGAAATCATCAAGTGAACTACTTTTCGTACGCCTGCTACTTTCTTTAATAATGATCGGAAGGGCCAACATTATGGAGAAAACTTGTGGGCAATGATCTGAATTCCTCGAATCTGAAGGAGTCGTGGCAATCGAAGCACTTTGATAGAATTCAGAGCAATCCGCAAACGACAAACGACTTTTTTCATATCTCTGTAAGGTACATGTATTAGGAATTACTTTTTGCCCACTTAGTAAGTTCCGCGATGTGCCGTCAATTTCGTATTAATCACACTTCTAGCAAACCGAAGCAGATAAACAGAATATTTAATTCTGTGTGTGTATCTGTATAAAGCCAAGGAAAAAGGAGGCAAGCAATTCATTTAATTATTGTAAAATACATCAGAATCCAGTTGAATTTATTGGTGAACATACTAATTAATACACCCGGCCCAGTCTTGAAGAGAAATTGTCGGAAGAATCTGTGCAGGGTGCATGTGCATTGTGCACATACAGGCATATCATCGATGGTCAATTTCAAATAAATTGTGACTTTTAATATTCATTGCATTTCCCATTGCGTTATCTATAACCTCTTCCTGTAGGCTACATGCTGGTGGACTTTGTTCGAGAATTCAAGAGCAATTAAGTGATATAACATGTGTGAATTATTTCCGGCCTTGAATTGCTCAACTTTCATTAAACGAAAATTGATGGCTATTTTTATCATTGTGATGCGCAAATGTTTTCATATTCACCGACGAAATTGATGCGGATTTCGTAATCAACTTAAATCCTTATCAATGCTGTCTCTGAATTGCCCAATATGGCAGGACCTCAAAAATCGTAGAAAGTCATCAATCAGCAACGCTTGTTTGCGTTTTGTTCAATATGATCTTCGCATTTTATGAGCCACTGTCATCATAATCACATTTTATTTGTTCGTCGGAGTTTTGAATATAATTTAAAGGTCTCACAGGTAATGCTCTGTAATCACGAGATGTCTAATAAGAGTAAAATATATTGACATCGGCAACCACTCATTACGAGGAGGAGCACTTGGAATTCTCCGAAAAAACACTACTGAATCGATCTTCGCAAAGCATGCATAAAATGTACAGAATCCAAACCAATAGCTACGTGCCGTAGGTGAGCAATTTTAATCGCTAGCAGTTGATATTGCTGCTGTTTTTGACAGTTTCTTATTCTTGTGGCAGTTTTGTAATTTTTTAGTCTCTTCTTGACTGGGTCCAGAATCTTCTTTCAACAGATTATTTAACAACCTCTATGAATGAGCGTATTAGGGTAATGGATAATTGCTTGCAACTTGTTTCACGGCTTTATCCAGATGTGCACAAGCAACCGTCATTAATCAAGTCCACGAAGTTCACTGACCTCCAGTCCAGTACATGGTATGAGAGTTGAACGTTCCTTAGATATCTTATATTAATCATAGATGTCCCTGCTTTAACAATACCATACAAAGTCCTTCTATGGATCTACTTCTATGTATCTACTTCTATGGATTTAAATTGAGCTATGGCATGGACTCCTAGATATATAACACCTGGACTGAAAGCTGAAATTCATTTATGCACTAGACGGCTGATAGAACGGTGAATGTCTATAAATTAAAATGAGTTAAAGCAAATAGCTTAAAGTAAAAGCAGAAGTTTCTGGAAGACAGAAGAATCTGGGATAACAACTAACTGATTATTGACATGATATTAGATCAAATGGTGACTATAAATGGAGCAATTGTGTTTGATGATATAAATTGTGCATCATCCAGGATATATAAACTTACGGTTTGAAGAGGAAATCATAGATTAGGTCCACACCGGTCTCGAACTGAAACGATCACGACCCCGCCCCAATTTATCAGGGTGTGTGGAATAAGTGCGAAAATGCCGAATAAATGCTCTGCATTTGGTTGCCGCAGTGGATATGATTCTCAAATAAAAGAAATAATATTTCTTACCATCATTTTCCTATCAATGACGCAAGAAGACTACATGATTGGATCTCAAGAAACGCAAAGAAAGACATCATAGATACAAAACATTCTTATATGTGTTCTCTTCATTTCGTAGACTCTAATTTCATCGATGAGTATCAAGATTCAAATGCACATCCTTCCAAGAACGCCAATCACAGATTAATAAGAAAACTATAAAATTCTGCAATTCCAAGTATTTTTTCAAAACCTCCATCTGAACTCTGTTGTACAACGACGACCACAAGAACAACATCCGCCACGTCAAGTAAGCGACTAAAACGCTCTGCCGATGTCTTCGAACAGAAAGTGGCAAATTTTTTTAACGTCATAATCTCACTTCTTTGGAGGATGCTAAAACGAGACTTGCATCTCAATGTTGCTTTCCTTCGGGATTTTTGATGAAATAAGACGAACATGCAATTATCTTATGTACGTTGTTACTGATAGTGTTCCAAGAATAAAGGCAAGTTTTATCATTCAAATTGACTTGAGCATTTCTGTTATCGTGAGTGATCAAATTTTACCAAACTCGAAATAGAGTGACATTGCCCCAGATTTTTCTGTCTCTACGTTTTCTGATGGCAAATTCAAAATACATGCATTGTCTCTTCTGATGTTTTCCGACATAACTATCCATGATATTGATAAGGTTATTTGATATCAGGAAGTCGAGAACATGAGTAGCAAGGACAAAGATTTATCATAAATAGCGTCTCAGATCGGCGAGGCATTGCATTTGGAGTATTCGCCGACATAAAGTGAAAAATGTATTATTTTTTATTTTTGTGGTGCCATCTGTATAGGAACACGTTAAGAACTACATTATATACTTCTTGCAAAGAGATACTGTGCAGTGATGATGATGCATTGAGTACCTTTCACGCTAGCATTTCCGAATCATCGCAAAATTTTCAAGATATTGTCAATCGTGGAGGACTTGTGAATCCCACAAATTTTGCTTCTAACTTGTGTGTTCTATCCTTTCGTGTATTCGAAGCATAGAAATCGACAAAAATAAAACCTCTAGAACGGAGGTTAAGCTTCATGCAATACGCAATAGTGGCACATAAATCGCACGCATTTCACTTAAATACACTTGTCAACGGCTGTATCATTGGGTCAGAATCAGTCACATGTGTAAATCAAAGCTTTTCATTGGTCATTCATGCCCCAACTTAGTTCCCCCGGCGGTGCCACGACCTTGAGTCAATTTCCATTCTAGTCAACTTCAGTTAAACAATCTATTTCTATGATTCGAAGAGATCAAACGTAATGGCAAAATGACGAGTACTCTTTTAATATGCAGTCAAAGACAGCTTTTCCATCGTATTGTTGAATGTGTCATGAGACTATGTTCACAAACATTATGTTTGGACGTGATATGTGCACTGATGGACACAAGTTATTCACTTACATTGTTTATCGATTTTTCAATACGATAATGAAAGGTCTGACGAGGAATTTCACTATTGAAGCATCGACTTCAAGACAAAGGATGTCTGCATCGAGGCTTAAAATTGTGAAGTTAAGCAGTAGGTTTAAGTAATATTTATCTCACATTTTCCTCGTTCTGATGCTTTTCTCATACCGTTAATATCTGCAACTTTGGTGGTCAAGTCAAGATATATTTGCACTATTTTTGTGCTCTGATTATTTTTGTGATCATTGCAGGGCACTAACGCGAAAAGATGACCTTAATGTCTTTTCACAAAATTACAAGTATGTATTCTGTTGTACCTTTATAACAGTTAATATAGTGATGAATTAGCATAACAACGAATCATTATTACATTGTGCATTTGAAACTTGGAACGGTCTATTGAATATGAACACACATGAAAAAAAGCAAGCGTAAAATATACATAAGTAAATCCTGCAAGGCATTTGGAAAGCATTCTAATTTACAATAGATTTTAATTCTTGAAAAGTTTGAAAGTCGATCAATGTTTGCAAATGTGAATAAATTTGAAATTCAGATTTCTATCTAAAAATGATTTGAAATATCCATTCACCAATTCATTCATCAATGGATTCTCAAGCTGGAGTGACGGACGACGGTTCATGGCTATCTTGTACGGTGAGAATTCTATGTGAAATTGACAGGCGCATAATGGTGCATAGACTATGAATGGTACATCATATACCTGCCAATGCCGGGCAATAATGCATTTCAAAATCATTTCAATCATTTCTATGACCTCCAAAGTCATCGAGAGCATATTTCCATCCTATAATGGAAATTGCATGAAAATTATGGCACACGCCTGGGGAACTTAGTTGGGGCAAAAAGCAAATTTTACGATCTGGTTTCCATGTTTTCTAATTGGCATTTGTATTTATCAAGCCAATTTGTGATCTGGATTGTTGCCTAGTGTCCTAAGATCATATAAACAAAGCAATAATGAATTTGCAAAATACTGCGGCGACAGGATGACAAAGAAGGAAATCTTTTCAAACGTTCTGTACGTTCATCATTTTGAAAAATCGCTCCTACAGTGTATAATCTATCAATAGTATAATCAGACACATATGCAACTTGTAATGTCGATTTACAGAACATAAATTACTCCAGCTTGAAATCAGAGGCCAAGAAATCTTCTGTTATTCATTTTACTTTAAAGGGCTTCCCTATTCATTACAAGTATATTTAAACAATTTTCAAAATCTTTGCATGCTTTCAAATATCAGCTTCCATAATATCATCACACTATATAACATAAGTCATTCAATAATTAATTGAAGATTTACAGTGACATTCTATTTATCTGAGTGATGATTGTGGGTAAAGAAGCTTTCAGTGTGTTTATTCCAGAGTAGCTCTAGGTTTCCATATCGCTTGAAGGAGAAATTATCCAATTATTAGATTTTCATCTGTGAATTCTTGAGATGCTCTTACAACCGGTACACCGACCACTTTCAATTATGATTATGTGAGTCAATTTTAAATTCGTTTTCCAGCATTGAAAAATTGGATGATAGTTGTCAATGACTGCTACAAATAGATACAGTATAAAATAGACATGGAATAGTAGGCTATTTTGCATGAAACAGTGCCACCATCTCACTTAAAATTCTCTTCATGAAAATTCTGTAATTTGCTGTCAACAACTTCCACAACTAATTTGGCAAATAGCTTGACTATGATGCAATGTTTTAGATCGAATCTAATCTATGTACAAACCATAGATTTTCCATGTGCCATCATTGTGCATCAGCAAGATATCAAACTTCCATTCTAGTGTACTATTATCTACTTCCATGATCGAGAGTGAAATACGAGGGAATACTCATACAATATGGAAAGTAAACTTTTCTTTCATCAGCCGTCTAGTGTATAAATGAATTTCAGCTTTCTGTCCATGTGTTACATAGAAATTGACATCATCAGAAACTTTTGTGTCTGACCTGCGTCCTCCTGCTCTGCCTAGTGGCAGATTCTCTGTGCCTTATTGCAGAACATCTCTTCGACAGAAAGCATTTATTCCTTTCATGTGTATATTATCATCTAGCAGCTATTGCGACTGAATTGATTTTGACTGTGACTACCTACTACTTACTGTTTTATCCTAGTATTTTCTATTTGTATTACTCGATTTCCACTCATTTGTCAAAATAAAACATTTCTCTCTCTCTCTCTCATATCTAGAAGTCCATGGCTATGGCAGCCATAAATTGATTATCATAGAGCGCGATAAGAAATCATGTGTCATAACAATCGACTAAGTCCTCAGCCACACTGAAAGCAAAGCAAACACGAGCGTCCCGAGAAAAACGCGAGCAAACGTATCTTCGCAAGCTATCAATCGCTCTGGTTTGCTTTGCTCGCAGTATGTGGCAGTCAACTGCTGCAATGATGACTTTATATTTGCTGCAAAACGCTTTGCCCGGAAACGCTTGGAAAAGCTCGCAGTGTGGCTGAGGCCTTATACCAAAGCAATCGACTTAAGCATGCAGTTGACAAACATGAGAAAGAATTATTGTGGATTTCCGTTTCCGGGGACTTTTGAGACGCACGGTATGTGTATAATTAGACTTTCCAATCACATGTGAAGCCATTTATCGATTACATTATTACTAAATAATGGTGGAAATCACAATACAATGGAAAAAATGTAGAAAACATGCAACATGCATGGAAACATGAAAGAAATATTTTTGGCATTCTAATTCTCATCGCGATCGAGTGTATGATAATGGGTTGATTAAACTCAAGATTAGCAGCTATGGCAGCCTATTTTCCCGTTCCCAATTGAAGTCGACCTTAAATTTCGGCCATTACCGCATACTGGCGGATATTAACTCGCACCAAAATGGATAATACCGCACGGGTTGGATAACACCGCATCAATAAGTTCCTAATTTATAAGAGGTAAGATATCAAGTTAAGACTTTCCTTTTTTACATAAAATGTTTCATTGCCCCTTTAGCATGATGTTAATTATCAGAATTTGTGATAATGATGGAAGGGTCTTTGAATAGGCTTGATTTTCCACGCGCACGGCTAATTAGGGTTACGCAGATTAAAGGATACTTTTACGTATATTATGCTCAGAATAGATCCCTCTCAACGGTAGGCCCTATGACTCTAATCTCTATACTCATATCTCTAATCCTTTTACTCAGTTATCAATTCAAATAAGCTTACATGTGGCATTCTATAGTCGAAATATAATTGAATAGTCGCAAACCCGAAAGAATAGCCCTAGGCTAAGGCCTACTAGCCTAACACACAAGAACAAAACAAGTGAAAGCATTGTTTTCATTACTCAATAATATAGGAAGAATGCAAAAACCAAAATCCATTAGGACTATTCATCGCAAATGCAAACGTACAAAATAGCAAACTCCAAATCATAAATCTTGACATAGTGCGTGGAGCATGCTATGAGTCATAGTTGCGTAAAGTTCTGCTTATGGAGAAAGTCGAAGCCGTACAAAAGTCCAGACAACCTCCTCAATTACAAGTACACAATCTCTGACAAAAATCACAAGCATAAGCATCATTCAATACCTATCGTTGGCGCAATTTTCGTGATACCATCCGTCGCATTTAGAACATTTGATCCAGTCCTCGTTTGGAGGGTTTTCATATTTCTCACCACAAAAGATGCAGTAGAATTCATTCATAGTCTCCTCGGCATCGCAGATGTTGCTAGGACCGGCGGTCTGCTTGTCTGTCTTCCTTTTCTTCTGTGCCGGTAGGACTCCGGTTGACGAACATGGATCCTGTTAAAAGAATTAGAATTCAAATTAGACGAATAATCATGATATCATGATACTGACATTTAAATAGACCTTACCTGAGATGATGCTGATGCTATTGAAATTATCTCCTGTTCAGAGTTGAGACCGAGAATTACAGATGCCTTTCTCTTTGTCATTTTTTTCTTCACCTCTCGTTCGGGATGTGGAGGTGGAGGGGGACTTACTGAATCAACTATTGTTCCTTTTCGTGTTTCCGGCATCTTCAAAGTATTGGGATTGATGTTTTCATTGGCTTCAGGATTAGGTGAATTCAAATTGTTTTGTGATGTTATGTTCATTGCTTCTGATGAAAGATAGTTCTCATCAGTGAATACGTTTGCATTGCATGGATATACTCTGCTAACTCTGAATCCTTTTTGGCCTTTTTCCATAGTTGCGATCTTGATGCAAGCTCGGTTTACTAAAGCCGCAACACTGTACTCGGATGCACGTTTTGCCCGGCTTGGCTGTCTTCATTAACAATTCAATCTCTCTGCTGAAAGTATTCTTGAGTAGGTCGAAAAATGTCACGTCGAGGGGTTGCGTTCTGTGTGGTGTGTGGGGAGGAATGGTTACCATGATTATTCTTTTGACAGTGCAAAAACTTTGGCATGCTTGCGTTCACATCTTCTATCGCCTATAATTCCATTTTCCTCTCAGATTTTTCTTTACAAAATTACGCGGCATCTGAAAGTAGAAGCAAACTATTAAGGTCAAATTATATACAATACATTTTTAGGTTAGGAGCCTACGAGAGTGTCAGGTCTAGTTTCGTATCTGATTCGTGCAAGCTAAGATGATTGTTTGAAGCTAATAGATATCATTCGAGCTGTTTTACGTTACTAATAAATGAAGATTGCAAGAATAATGCTCTTAAAATTATATTTTCTCAAAGTAACGCCAGTTTAGCAAAAGCTACAGTAGCTGAACGGATAAGGGGCTGGTTAGCGCCAACACGGCCCCAGCTCGATTACCTTTTGCGGATATTTTTTGCACATAAACTATAGGCTATACTTGTATGTTACCGACTTAATTACCACTGTCAGACCCATATCTACACCAAGCTGTTACGTTTGAGCTCATCATAGACTACTTTACAAACAGAAAGTTTCAGTTGGGCTACTGATATACCATATAGCCTAGGTCTACGCTTGATTTTAAGTACTGAACATATGAAACTATATGGCTCTCTGGCTGGGTAATACCGCGCATTGTAATATTTTGTTGGGTAATACCGTTCATAGACGTGCGCTGTTACCCGACTGTTGTTCAGAAGTGCGCGGTATTACCCCGAACCGACTTTTTTTCTTAATGGAGCCATCAATTGAAAAATAGTGAAGTTATAAAGCTTCTGTTACCACATTTAGTTTATCAAATTTTAACTAATTAGATTTCATAGAACACAGATCTGAAATCTTCTTTACATTAGCTGTAAAGCTTATGATACTGTATGTCTTCAGAAACTTACTTCAAAACTTCGTTAATCCTTTCAGCTGACGTTGAATCAATGTGGCCGAAGAAATCAAAATCTGAGCTTTTTTAAGCAAACTGAATTTTCAGAAAATATTGTTTGCCAGATTACTGGATCACTTGGCATAACACAGGTACTCAAACTCAGTGTGCGGTATTACCCACCTGTGCGATAATACCCCACTTTCCTCTATTTATTCTGATGAAGTTCAAGTGCGATCACATCTTCAGGAATTATGCCAGGCTCTAGTTATAAGAGGTTATTCCCGTGGGCCAGTTCTACAGCAGATCAATAAAGGATTGACCTTGGATCGGCAGACATAATTTCGAAATAAACAAAAGCCGATTGTGTTAAAATGATTCCTTTCATTGTCCCATATCATCCATCAACTTACAGTGAAGTGAAATCAGTCTTTGATTAACATAAGCACTTTCTAGATGCAAACAACCTTAAGTTAGAACTCTGGTGGAAACCGCCATCTGAGATTAAACAATTTCTAGTTTCTTCAAAATTATATGATATCCCACTAAATTTAGCTGCTAGACAGACCGGAAGCGTTACAGCTTGTGGCTCAGCGCGCTGTAAAACATGCAAAATGATTTCGAATGTAACAGCAATAATATCACCAGTCACAGGTCTTTCTTATACTATCAAAGTACTGTATGCAGCACTACCAAAATTGTATTCGCTGTTTAATTTGAAAATTGCTCTTTTTCATATATTGAAATAGGGAAGTCTCTTAGGGAGAGAATAACTGGACATCGCTTTGATATTAGACATAATGATGGAAGCAAGGAAGTTTTATTTCATTGTTTTGAACATGGTCATCAAGAACATAACGTGATAGTCTCCGTATGGGATAGAATCAAAGGAAATGAAAACGAACGAAAAAGAAAAGAAATGAAATTTACTACTATCCTTTTGGTTTGGACCGCTCAGTTTTACTTGCTCGCCATTCTGTATAGCTACATGCCCAACGCCAAGTTGCACAGCATTTGTACCCTAGAGAACGTCTCAGGAAGAAGCGCGTCGGGCCTGTGCTACTGTACATATGTTTTTTAAACAATAAAAAATTCGTCTTAACGGAGGGAGCAATTTTCTTTTATTTGAACGCCACTATTTCCACCTTATTGTACTCGTAGAATCCGTGACTCTTTTTAGATGCCTTGAGCACTCGTTGTCCTGGTGGGAGTGTTCGAACTCATATTTAAATGGAGACAAATTGGACAGGATTGTACACGAGATTTTTAGCTTTGTGCCATTCATTTTTTCAATTTTTAAAAGATATTTTTTTCATCATTTAACGCATGTGCAACATATGATACTGACTGTGTTTGTTTCACACCGGTGTAATGCCTGAAAGAGAACCGGCCAATGGGCCTCCCATGCACTTTGCGCAATATCAAATGATAGTCGCGGACTTGTAAACGGGCCTGAAATAAGCTCGGCATGGCCTAGGCCCGCTGCATCAGACATGTTCAGGCCCGGCCCGCTCATCTCGAGCTTCGCAGCCCGTTATAAATGTTTTTGTCATATATAAAACATAGACCTATATAATAAGCCTACTGTGTTTGTTAAACCATGATGATTAATTTCATGAATAATTGACTTCTGATCTGTAAATTTTTTGATTTGAACTAGATTTTTGTCCAAAGCTTTACAAAAGTAATGCGTAACTTAGAGTTGGATTATTCATTCGCCTGGTTTTCAGAAAAATCAGGCATCAACAAGCCGGAGATTGACAGGGAGATATTCGTCTCCTCTTGTCTCACGTGACTGGTCAAGGTCACGGAAGCGTAATTCAGCAGAACTAGAGAATACGCGTGAACTTCATCTGTCTACTTTATTACGCAGCATCAAAAACATTCATCAAATTGAAATGTTTTTCACACTGGTCTCACGAACTCAAATTATTCCAAGAATTTTCGATTTCCCAATTCGTTCCTCAATTTACTATCAAAATATCAATTTTACTAACTGTGAACGCTTGAAGTGATGCAAATGCCCTGATTCGTCAGAATTTACACTATTCAATTTAAAAAATGCTTTTCTAACTCCGCGCGACTAGTTCTGGCTATGACCATAAATATTGAGGAAGCAAACCATTTGTTTAATGAATCGTTACAAGTTGGCTAAATGAAATGAATGAATTTTCAGGCCCGGCCTACTTACGAGTCTGGATATTCGATGCCTAATCTTACTTGGTAAAATTCAACATGCGGTAGTTGTCAGAAGTGGTACCGGTCGCCGGTCGGGCGGGTACCGGTCAAGTCTCTGACCGGTTTCGACCGCCCGGTCAAGACCGATCAATTTTACTTTGTTGAATATGTATCTGAAGGGGATTATTATCTGCTTAACTTACTGAGCTCCTCTTACCTGTTATCACTTATTTAATGTCTGTAGGATATGTAAATCACAGATCTAGAAACGGATGTAACTGATTAGATGTAACTGGTTACATCCATCGCTCACATGTGCACTGTGATGATTTGCCTCTCCGTCTTAAATCAGCTAATGCAACCTGCCCATGGAGATAATTTTATGAAATTCACCTTTCGTTTTATGAATCTTTTGAGCAAATTTGAACAATTTTAAAGAAAAAGAACATGGCATATCGTTCGATGCCAGTGTGTCCCATGCTGTTAAAAAATTGTAGAATTTTTCAGGCAATTCAATGCTATTTTTGATTGTATTGAGACATCAAGTACGCCAACCTTGCAGAATGTAATCCCAAGCTACTATTTCATCAGCAGTGGGATGACTGTAATCCTTCAAGAAGAATCCACTTGCAAAACTATTAAACGATTGGCTCACAATGTACAGGGAGGTCTCGATAGAAAATTCTGGACCTCTATCACAATAGTGCACACCAGGTGGCAACAGTTCTAGACCTGACGTTCAGACATCTGCATTTTATAAATGATGTAGTGTCTGGAAGAAAAGTTTATAAAGACGTTGGTAAAACAATTTCTTTAACTGTGATAGAGTATTATATAGAAGACCAGCTGAATGATGACATCTCCCGACCAACACCTTCCAAACTGCGTTCTCTTCATGATCCATATTCTATATTGTGCAACAGACCCACAGTACAAACAACTACTGAGATTCCCATTAATAAAAAACTGCAGTTTGAGGAATGCCTTGCCACTACCATCACAAATCTAGTAACGAATCCATTAGAGTTCTGGAAGGGAAAGCAGTCAGAATTTCCATCTTTGAGTTAGCTAAGCAGAAAAATGTATGTAATTCTGGCATCTTCTGCTGAGAACGAGTGACATTGCAGCACTGGTGGTGCTATTGTGTCTTCAGAAAGAAGCAGTCTTTCTCCAACCAATGTCAAAAGTCTGGTAGTTCTGAAGGAAGCGACGCTTAACGGACTGTGGTAATATTATTATTGAAAGGCTGCCTAATTCTTTATTGTTCTCACCTAGATGACGAGGTATAGAGATATTTGTATTTGGTTTCATTCAATGATATTCTTGCTTTCTTTTTACGATATGCATGTACATGACTTGCACGCATGCATGAGATCTACCTGACTCTAATTCTAGCAATAGTTGCACTCAATTTAGACTCTTAGTTAAGCATTCTACTATAGTACGTCAAAGTAAATATATTTTTCTTGACTCGTTTGAAATTGATGATCAGTTAGGCCTACCCACTGTGCATGCATGTACATACCTACTTTTTCTATGATTATGAAATACATGCGTAAAGCATGCGAGTACGAGTATGCATCGGTATTACGAATTGACCGGCCGGTCGGGTCACAAAAATCTCGACCGGCTCCAGCTCTGGTAGTTGCATCTTACGTCAATAGGTTATGTGAGGCATTAATGAACATTGCTGCATGAATGCACAATTAGTGACAATCAGATCCAACTACCACCATCAAAAGATATTTAAAAACCTGGCTGGTCAAAGCTAAATAAGCTATCAAAGTCCTTGCTTGCGCAATAGTGTTGGTAAAACTTATTTCGCTTATGTTTTGCTTCATATCAAAGCTTTTCAACCGTTTTAGTTCGATTTCATCTAATACTCTGAGTTCATCTTCATTATTTCTTTCATTTTATTGCTCACAGGTTTACAACTTCTTTCCGTCGGTCAGCAGCGCAGTCGGGAAATATTCTCCTCAATCTGAAATTTGGAAAGTAACCATAATCGCCAGCTGTCTACTTCGCTTTATCAATATGTATTCCTATCGACTAGAATTACGTCGATGCTGTCTCCAATCACCTTCATGCTTCCGTAGCCGTCTCCTCATTGGGCTACACTGTGGACTGAATTCCGCGGAAATAATTGGTTTAATGGGGCTATCCATCGTTAGCTCAAGAATGCATTTCAGTAAGTACAGTTTATCAGATGGGTCAAGCATGCTGTCGCAGAAAGAGCTATGATAACGATGGTCTTAGCCTAAGTAGCCAACGGGAATGTATGAGAAAGATTTCTCTTATATTCTATTGTAAAAAAAGGACGCTTTCATTTTTCTAGTTTATTTGTCAGCACGACATGTTTCGCCAGCTCTTCTCAAGTGCTACGCTGAAATGAATTTACAACAGAGGTTGACGTTGAAATGACCAATACTCATAATGGTATTCACAAGTGTGACGTATAGAGCGGCAGCCCAGAGCATTTATTCAATGCAAAGAGGGTAGAAGGTTTGAGTATTTGGAGGTGATGATTACAGAATGACTTTCATGAATATGTATTGCTGCCGGACTTCACCCGAGTCCGTAACCCCCTTTCCCCCCCCCACCCTGCGTACATGACATCAATTGAATATATTCAATGGAACAATGGTACTGCTACAGGCCGTTTCAAAAGATTTCTTAGAGTTCCATTGACACCAAACCAGCAATGACAGCAATTTTACCTGAGTCCTTCACCCCGATAGCAAGCCCTAGGCCATCCGGTCCAATTGACTTTATTCAATGGAGTGACGGTACGACTGTAAGTTGTCTCAAAAGATTCCTTAGAACTCCCTCGACATCAAACTAACAATGACAGCAATTTTACTTGAGTCCTTTCACCCCGACAGCAACCTCCAAACTTTGAAGATCACCCCTTCCTGTAAACCATTGAATGTATTCTATGGAACAATAGCACGGCTACAAGTCGCCTCAAAGTATTCCCTAGAGCTCCATTGACAACAAACTAGCAATGGCAGCAATTTTACCGAAGGCCTTCACCCCGACAGCAAGCCCTAGTCATACTACCCTAGCCATCCGGTCATACTGACTTTATTCAATGGAGTGACGGTACGACTGCAAGCTGTCTCAAAAGATTCCTTACAACTCCCTTGACGCACTCCAAAGGCGGACTGCTTCCCTCACCATGAATGACCAAATGCCCTCTTGACGAAGTCCTTCTCGTGGGTGCAGATGTAAACAACATTCATCAGTAAAAACTCGACAGTTTTTGTCCGGCCTCGTACTTTTTCCAGGTCCTACTTTTACCAAAGTCCTGGTAAAAACTGTCTGATTCCGTTTTCTTGAGTCAATGTCTGATTCCATTTTTTGAGGCCATTCATTTTTCTTTCTGCATCAGTCAGACGTTCTTCGATTGCTTGCATGTAGCGATTTCTTTCTGACTTCTATTCTTCCATAAAGTTTGTTTCGTCGTAGGAAGCGTTTCACTGTTTTCAAAGAAACAATCGACGCCAAAGTCATGGAAATGCCTAGTTCGTTTGCAATCATTCTTGGATGCTTTTTTGATTACCGAGCCAAGTGGGTGATTACCGAGAGTGGGGCAACTTTTTATCAGAACTGAATGGATCTGATGTTCTGATGAAATCATTGAGTAAGTCTGTCGATCGCATCATTTCACCCGACAAGGCTGGACCTTGGCCTTCACCCCGACGGCAACCCCCAAACTTTGAAAATCACTCCTTCCTGCAAACCATTGAATGCATTCTATGGAACAATGGCACGGCTACAAGTCGATTCAAACTATTCCCTAGAGCTCCATTAACACCAAACTAGCAATCAGAGTTGGAAGTGGGTCAAGGAAACTTGACCCACGCGATTTTGTGACCCACCTGACCCATGACCCATGACCCACGACCCACTTCCAACTGTGCTAGCAATGACAGCAATTTTACCTATGACTTTCTGCCCAACAGTAAGCCCTAGGCCCCCCGGTCAAATTGACTTTATTCAATGGAGCACATCGTTTCCAATTGCGAGCTGAAAATTTCCGCGCTGTACACAAATTTCCACTCAGTAATCTAGACTCACCTCTACAGAGATCAGCTGTTCATGGGCATGCAGACCTAATTTTGAAAAATGAAAATATTTCAAAGAATTTTCGACGTATGATGCTATTTCACAACTGCACGACGCTTCAGCCTTCACCATATTCATGTGCCAAACCAATATTAAGTGAAAAGATCAGACATGCAGATACAAAACAATGTAGGTGGTGGGAATCTATATCCATTGGAGGACCCTGCTGTTTATCACGCAAGAGACAAATGAAATTTACGGACTCTCGAAGGAAAATCTCATCCTTATAACGCACTCATAAAAGACATTTTTCGATTGTGAGTTGAGACTCGCAGAATTGCCCTGTTATGGCACCATTCCTCAATGGTTTTCTTGAAACATTACCAACAAGCAATTGTGTTGTTGATCAAAGGAAGCCTCTTTCAAAAGCAAAGCGTCTTTACATGCATTCAAAAAAAGTTCATGACACCAAAATTCTCCATTGAAGCATTTCAGGAGAGCGCACGAATGGGAGCGCAGAATATCAGCAAGCAGATCAATCGCCTAAGAATGTACGTGTAAAATATGAATGATAGGAGCAAAACATTGAAAAAGCGCTTCAAATTGACTAAATAGTAGGATAATACAACTGATAAGGTCCAGTTAAGTGAAAGTATCAGATTGTTAGTAAGCAGTCATCGTCTCATCTAGATTGATGAGAACGTTGAAAAATTGGTTTTCATTGAAAAATAATGCATTAATTGAATGCTGAATGTTATAACATCGCACCATGTGAAGGCCAACGGCCGACAATTTAATGACGTTTTTGTAAACTTATTTTATTGTAAAACGTCGAAAAAGTATTTTTCAAAACTTTTCATTTATATTACCTTCATCAAATATGTGCACATCGATTTTTGAGGATCACTTTGAAAGTCCGCTATCATACTTAAAGAAAGAAAAGACTAGATCATGTTTTAAGTACTTGTACTTGTATCGTTTTAAGTACTTGAACTATAGGGCTTATATTTTTGGTAGGCTTGGATAATGCCGACCATTGCTGCCGTGAATGTCCCTGTTACATGAATATTAGTATCAATTTGTATGTACCCAACAACCCACTGCCATATGAAAAATGAGAACCCCGTCCTCACCCCTTATTTTTGTATTAGCTTTATAAACGATCTTGAACAACTTGTCTTGTTGCTTGTCTTTTCCTACGAATATCCCATAAACTTGCCGTACTTCGTTGATATTTGCATTATGTCGCACCCTATGATCAAATATTAATTTACCTGCAAGCACAAGGCCTATGAATTGCTGAAACCTTGCTACTGTGTTCATGGGCCATATTGATAAAGATAGCGCTAGCCTAACACTACCCTAGCTATACCCTAGTGCTAGCCTAGCAGCAACTTCCGTCATAGTAAAGGTAGCAAAAGGGTAGCGCTAGGCTAGCACTATGTCTGAAGGATAGCGCTAGGCTGTCGCATTAATAAAGATGGTAACTATCCTAGTGCTAGCCTAGCACTACCCTAGCGCTATGTCCAAAATCTGGCAAATTCCCTAGCAAGGTCGAGACGCAATATTGAAGGATATCTAATGTGATGTTCACAGCATAGTAATGTTGAGTGCATTGGCTTCAAGATGGTGCATGATTTTTTCCAATTTGAATATACACATCGAATCATAAACTGCAGTTATAAAAGTTATTCGATAACTGAATAAATTTTGCGCTAAAATGGAATTTAAGTGACACATTCTATTTATGTACTACACTTTTGCACTAGACGTCCTGATAAATGCACAGCTATTTTCAACTTTTAGACAACCAATATTCCCATTTATAAATTTCATTTAATGACGACAAAATAGATTATCATTGATACTAATTGCTTGTGTATGAAGTAATACAACGGTGCTAATATTCCGTGATTTTCATAGTTTCAAATTTACTGAATCGTGAGTTTGCCATTTTAGAATCTCAAGCGCATTTTTAAATACCCATACAAACGCATTTCAAACTGCTTGACATTCATAATCGTTGATAAATTTGTATGATAATGAAATTGTAATGAAATAGTGCGCTTATTAAAATAGCTAAGTAATAATAGAATTGCAATTTTTTATATCAGCAGTCTGATATGAATCAAGATGTATTGGCAATAAATTGACATACATTTTTCTCTCCAGAAATCTTTGAAAAGTAATTCAGAAATAATTCAGAGCAATAGAAGAAATTCAGAAAGTAAGAAGAAAACTCCCAATCAATACATCTGACACTGCCAATGATTTGATAAAAAACGTTCAAGATAGGAATTACAATAATACATCATATTTTATTTGTATGTAGCAACTTGTTCACAATGCAATAAGTCAGACGATTCGAGGTATTCTGATATGTCATTCTCAGATTTGCTTGAATTCTTAATTAGAGAGCAATCATGGCATGAGAGGATCCCACTACGGTTAGATGCTAATTGCTAAGAATTACTTTTCAATACTTACCAAAATAATGAGACTGAGACTACACATTGAGTTGGACTGCCATTGCTCCATCGTCTGCGGTAGGAGGGGTGTCATGTTGTGTCACTTGCTTGGCAACATATTATCAGAAATGTATTCTACTCTGTTTCTACACTTTCAAATTTAGATAATTATTATTGTCACATGAAAGATTGGAGGATCATACCGATTGGGATGAGCCCCATTTTGTACATCGAAATTTTCAACCGTTATTCATAAGCAAGGTTTATATATTTGATGTTTTATCTTCTCGAATGACAAGTGTCATCAGCCGGGCGGAAAAGACAGCAATCGCTTTGATCTCCGACACACTTTGATGACAATCAACTTTGCATTGCTAACACCGAACGCGCGATCATTAACAAATTTTCTCTCGAAGTGAGCGTCTGATTGCTAGATTTCTATAATTAAAGTTTTCACTACTGTCCGGCCTGCTTATAATCCAGCAAAATATAGGGATTGTCTTAAAATTTCGTTGAGTTAATAAATGCTTTAAATTTGCTATTGCAGCAATCATAATTGGGAGTTCAATGCAGGGGCGGAGAATGATGTCAAGTGGCTAAAATTCTTTGATTTAGCCTTGCAACCGCAAATAGTTCACTTATACTGTTCATTATAGGAAGCCAAAAGCGTCGATGTATGCTTGTTACTGTATTCTTTTTTCAAAGAGATTACGAGGCCTTTCGGGCGTCGCAGACGTCCATCGTCAGGCAATTGAATGTAACTGCAGTGTCGTACACGCGCAGCACATGATTGACATTCGATCATATCACGCCATTCAACAGAGACAAATAAAATAATTCATTAGTAGAAAATAACAAAATAAGACACTACCCCTTAGACATCAAACTAGTAGTAGGAAAATAAGTTAAAAGAAACGAAGGAAAGACAGAATCATTTACTCCACACATTCCCGACATGAAACTTAGTCTAGTTTACAGGGTACCCTGCTCACAGCCAGACTGCTCCTGGTCCTACGTCGGAGAATCTGGTCGCACGATGGAGGAGCGCAAGAAAGAACATCTTCGAGCAGTGAAACAAATAGACGTTGACAGGTCTGAGATTGCGAGACATGTGCATGAAGACCATCACAATGTGGATCTCACTATGATGGAGATAGTTGACAGAGAGGTAGTTTGGAGGAAGCGGATCATCAAGGAATCGTTGTGGTCTCAAACTTTTAATTCGTCCAACAAGACTAAGTTTCATGTCGGGAATGTGTGGAGTAAATGATTCTGTCTTTCCTTCGTTTCTTTTAACTTATTTTCCTACTACTAGTTTGATGTCTTAAGGGGTAGTGTCTTATTTTGTTATTTTCTACTAATGAATTATTTTATTTGTCTCTGTTGAATGGCGTGATATGATCGAATGTCAATCATGTGCTGCGCGTGTACGACACTACAGTTACATTCAATTGCCTGACGATGGACGGCTGCGACGCCCGAAAGGCCTCGTAATCTCTTTGAAAAAAGAATACAGTAACAAGCATACATCGACGCTTTTGGCTTCCTGTAATGAACAGTATAAGTGATTCAAGCCCTCTATTCCCAGAAAAAGTAGTTCACTGTTGAAATTCGCGTTACATTTCAATTGCTTACGTTACAATTGAGTACGGCGTTGAACACTGCAAGCTAAGGACGCTATCATATTCATTTACTGTGCAGAATGTATTCTTTTTTTCTTAACTAGCAAAATTAGTTCATTCTGATGTCATATTGAAGATCGGGAGATGATGTCGATTGAAATGAGCCCCATTTCATACATTAAACTATTCGTTCATTAGCAAGGCAGTTATCACTTTGATGTTTTATCTTCTCTGAATGATGAGTGTCAACAGGCGGTAATGCAGGAAACAGCTTTGATCTTCGACATTCACAGTTGTATTGTTAACACTGAACGCGCGCGCTTCAACATATTTTCACTCGGAATGTGCGTCGTATCGCCAGATTTCTATGACTCGATTGCCGGGCGTTGAGAGCAGGTGGTGAATGCAGCTGCGCGCTGAATCGGCAGGCACGTCAATGAAACTTGATTTAGCCTTAACCAAAGATAGGCGCCTTAACGGGCGCCGGAGTTGACGCTAGGCTTTCTCTATTAATACGGAACTCAAGTTGCTACTGCTCCTAGTAGCAACTTGCCTAGCGCTACCCCTAGGAAATGAAGCATTATAGCAAATGCCAGCTTTATTAATGCAGCCCCAGGGACTAGCGAAGAGCGGATGCAATGATTCATCCTTAATACACTGAAAAACGACGCGTTTGCTGTAAATTAAAAACTGGCGAAGATGGTGCAGTCAATTTTCGACTTCTGTCTATGCTGTGGTACAGTGATTGCATTTAGTCGTGCTTGTATGCATGAGAACCAATCACACAAATCAATTTATCGTATAGAAGTTTCGTTGGCGCTATGAATTCCAAATATATTCTTTCTGTTTTCTTCAAATGATTGGTTCCATAAAAAAAGTTGCAGCTACTTTCACACATGAGAGAAGCACCTGAGAGTTGACCTCAAATCAAGCCTGAGACTGAGACCAACCTGTTCACATTAGAGAGACAGATCTCAGGAAAAAAGTTGCCCCTCATTTTCTTGAGCCTCTCCTTCACTCAGTTATCGACGCTGAGACATATCCTGAGATCTGCTTAGACCTAGGTCTCAGACCCGTTCACACTACCGACATCAGGTCGCAGATAAATTGAAAAAAATGTTTCTATTTATACCTCCTTGTTGCGGTAACTCTCAGGTCCCGTTCAGACTATGTGAGAGCTTTCTGAGACTCACGATTCAATTTGTCATAAATCGTCGTGAGGAACAGACGTAGGCAAGCCGCTGAAAGCCCATAGGTATTCTTAAAATATTCCACGTAAACAGGTCATCGACTTGTTTACTTAGGTTGTTTAATGCATTATTATTTTAACATAATGAATGATTTTGATAATTTTTACTTAATTGATTTCCTTTGAACTTAGATCTCAAATTATTTTCGAAGGCCTACTCATTTATATTGGTCCTTTTCGTCAACCTATTTCAGCACAAGTATGAAATGCTCATAACCCTACTTGGCCTATGGTCCTGTTTTCAAGCACTGAAAATAAAATCAAACAAGCGAAGACTTCCGAAAACACGTAACAAAAAAATCTTCACAAACATTTATCAAATTCATCAAGAGCAAAACCATCGAGGTGGTCTATGGTATAAGGTACTAGCATTTCTCTTCCCTAGGCTCTATGCCTCCTTCAAAATGTTCATCAGTAGTAGATAGCCTACCACAAAAATAGCCTAAATTTTACATACTCTAGAAGTTCTTCCAACTTCCCTCCCTCGCGCGAATTCAGATCAGCTGTCATAGTACTTTCTAACAACCTCTTTCAACCTCTCCATGTTGAGGAGAGGTATCGTTTTACCACCTTGTAGAGCTACCAGGAGAAGGAATTCGTTCTTCCCGGCTGCATCAATAATTGTTGATAATATACTTGAAATGACTGAGTCAATGTTGACTCGTGTTTCAACATTTCCTGATCATTACATTTGATCTTACATTTGAGCAATATTAAATTTTTATTAGACTGCTTAAGTGCACCAGTGCCAATTACATCAATTTTGAAATGTCTTTGTCGTACAGTGCTCTCTCTATTTGTATGTGTCTATGATTTATATGATTTCTATTTGCTTTGCAAATAGATAAACATCTCTCTCTCTTTCTCTCTTGAACAAGTTTTTAATTTAGTTTTCAATCTCATGCTTTTAATTTTCTACTTGGGGCATGTACCTAAATGCTGAAATGACTCATCCTCTTCCCTCAGACTTTGATGAAAAAGCTCTCGATTGAAGCGCTTATAAAATATACCTCCATAATAATCAATTTCTGGTAGTGTGGGTTTTGGGTCGACCTTGGGTAAGTGATACAAAACTTGGTTCTACTGCACTATTAATGCTGGATATAGGACCTACACAAATAAAGTTATAAAATTGATATTTTGATTTGATCCATGATAAGAGCATAAAGTTCTGACACTTTAATCAAAGTTTCACTCAATTCACAGAATATTTCAAAAATCAAATACTAGTGATGATTGGCTGTTTCATTTTGGGTTTGACAATGCCGCGTATTGAAAGTTCGTACATATTGTATTTGCTGTAAGCTTACATGTATTTTGCTGCATCTGTGCATATTAAATTTCTATATATTTCATGTATTTTACATGGATATCTTCGCAGTTATCTTCACATCATTAAACCTTCTGTAATAGCCGACATTTATCAAAAAATGAATTAATTCCAATTTCGTATTCTAAATATGTTTGACCATGTACTGACTATGCAGCTGCCATCTATTAATTCTGTTTATATTTCTGAGTGATAAAATGAAAGCAATTGCTTTGTTATGAGCAATGGGCAATTCAATCATAATTAAATCAAAATCTTCAATTAGTCAGTATATCAGTGCAGGATAAGATAGAGGAATGCTTTATAACGTAATACACGTACTTAATACAGCTATTGCAATAAAAATAGTTTCACACTAATGCCACACTTCTCATGAACCCAATAGGAATTTTGGCCTATAGGAGAATCCTTATGACAGCACAAAACAAAAACAATGCACTTCGTTTACTTGATTCTACTCATGTATTGAAACTTGGGCTTGGGGTTTGTGTTTTGACCTAAGTTTAGGGTATACCCAATACAAGTTTTTGCCCAACCTTGAGTTTAGACCTACTGGTGCATTTTTCTTTTGTAACCAATTTGACGAGTTTTGCTGGAATATTTTAATTTTTAATATTTTTAGAGAAACTCAGTATACCGAGTTTAACTTAACTTGGTTAATTTCCGGCAAACTCGGTTATTTGAGTTTCTTGAAAAACTCAGTTGACAAGAATTGGTCTATTGCGTCAATTGACTACTGCGTATCTATACGAACATGTAGATGCAAGTCCGCTGTTTTTCATGTTTTCTCTACTATTGACTATTTAGTGTTCCGCTTTTGCAAAACATGAAAATATTTACAAGCATCATAGATGCCGTACGCAAATGTCATCAAATAAATCACTAGCTCAGACTGAATTGACTTGTGCAACCAACACAAACACATGAACACAAAATATTATTTCGCACATGTGTGTATGAAATGAATGAGCGTCGAATACACAATCCAGTTGGATATTGACAACAAGGAAGTCTCAGAAAAGTTGAAACGCGCACAACTTTTGCTGAGACATGGTCGTTGTCTCAGTTGAAGGTCTCAGGGTTATTCACACTTGAGACAAGGATCGTGGAGTTTGTCTCACAGGCTTCTCTCAGAAACTTGAGAGAAGCCTGTCTCAGGACCGTTCACACTATCTCTCAGCAAACATGGTGAGCCTCCCTCCCCCTGGTCGTCCCACTCAAACGACAACGAATGAAGCTAGTGGGTCTCAAGCATGTCTGAGGACTATTCAGACTACGTGGAGTCGCAGCATAATTTTGATTGACGCTTGAAATCGACGACGGAAACCATAATCTTACCATTTGATTGGATGATTGCCTGAGTCTCAGATATCAGCTCTCTGTGTGAACGTAGCTTAACACTTAGTGAAAAATTAGTCAAAAACAATGTTTTAAACTTGAGCCTAACTTATTTTCACGACCGAAGCTTTTAGAACCTTGGGTAGACATCCCAAGGTCACCCAGGACCAACGTTAAACCCAAAGTCCAAGGTCCAGCCTTGTCGGGTGCAATGATGCGACAGACGTACTCAATGATTTCATCAGAACATCAGATCCATTCAGTTCTGATAAAAAGTTGCCCCACTCTCGGTAATCACTCACTTGGCTCGGTAATCAAAAAAGCATCCAAGAATGATTGCAAACGAACTAGGCATTTCCATGACTTTGGCGTCGATTGTTTCTTTGAAAACAGTGAAACGCTTCCTACGACGAAACAAACTTTATGGAAGAATAGAAGTCAGAAAGAAATCGCTACATGCAAGCAATCGAAGAACGTCTGACTGATGCAGAAAGAAAAATGAATGGCCTCAAAAAATGGAATCAGACATTGACTCAAGAAAACGGAATCAGACAGTTACTACCAGGACTTTGGCAAAAGTAGGACCTGGAAAAAGTACGAGGTCGGACAAAAACTGTCGAGTTTTTACTGATGAATGTTGTTTACATCTGCATCCACGAGAACAAAGTATTTAAACACTTTGCACGAGAAGGACATCGTCAAGAGGGCATTTGGTCATTCATGGTGAGGGAAGCAGTCCGCCTTTGGAGTGCGTCAAGGCAGTTGCAAGGAATCTTTTGAGACAGCTTGCAGTCGTACCGTCACTCCATTGAATAAAGTCAGTATGACCGGATGGCCTAGGGCTTGCTGTTGGGGTGAGGGCCTCCGGTAAAATTGCTGTCATTGCTAGTTTGTTGTCAATGGAACTCTAGGGAATACTTTGAAACGGCCTGTAGCAGTACCATTGTTCCATTGAATATATTTAATTGATGTCATTTACGCAGGGTGGGGAGGAAAGGAGGTTACGGACTCGGGTGAAGTCCGGCAGCAATACATATTCATGAAAGTCATTCTGTAATCATCACCTCCAAATACTCAAACCTTCTACCCTCTTTCCATTGAATAAATGCTCTGGGCTGCCGGTCTAGTAGTTTACGTAGTAAATTGACAGATAGCGTAAGATAAAGGAAAGGAATGCTATGTCGGTACTGTACAATTGAAATAAGTAGTTAGAGGCAAAAGGAAATAGGCCTATACAAAGAAGGAAACTGGAAAATATCAGCAGGATAAAACAAGAGCGATGACATGCTCCTTTTGAACACACAAATCTGGAGTTGAATACTTTTTACCAAGAGCCTCCATACTGCGTAAAATGAAATCTTTGAAATGAATGACAGCGGTGTACAACTTTAAAGCAACAACTTTTTTATACAACTTTTTTTACCTTTGGATGCAGGTATTTGGGCAGCATGGGAAGGCGGTTTTAGGATCGCATACGGGATCATGTTCCGAAGTGACTGTCGAATGTGTTGAAATATTCTCCTCGTCCAAGTGGAACTCCATCACGTGCAGTAACTCGCCACTTGCAAGTTTGTAGTTTTCCCGCCGATATTGCAAGAACTTGCTTTAAAGTTCTATACCAATGTAATCAAGATTTCATTTTACGCATTATGGAGGCTCTTGTTATAAAGCATTCAACTCCAGATTTGTGTGTTCAAAAGTAGCATGTCATCACTCTCGTTTTACCCTAGTGATATTTTCCTTCTTTGTATATTTCGTTTTACCTATAATTACTCATTTCAATTGTACAGTAGGCAAACCAACATAGCATTCCTTTCCTGCTAATTTACTCTGTAAACTACGTCATTCTTGTGAATACCATTATGAGTATTGGTCACTTCAACGTCCACCGCCTTTGTAAATTCATCCCAGCGTAGCACTTGAGAGGAGCTGGCGAAACATGTCGTGCTGACAAATAAACTATATAAATGAAAGCGGCCCTTATTTTAATTTTTACAATATCAAAGGGATCAAATTTCTTATATTCTGTGGTAAGAAGGAGGCCAGAATAAGCTCACAAAAGGATTCCTACAAGAAAATTATGATTTTATTCATACAGATGCTCAAAATTGCGGCCTTTCCCCTTCACTCTCACAATCAGTAAAAATCTAGCTGTTGTTGGACAGCAGCCGACGATCGATAGCTTTCTCGAGGCAAGAATACGCGGTGTTAATAAGAACGTCCGATTGTCCGAGCCGTATGCTGACAAATTTCTGTGATGATTTGACGCCAACTTGGACCAGCCTGCTTTGATTACTTGAACTCACTAAGAGTATTGCTGATGCATCTGAATATCGACAGTGCAGCGGTCATCTCAAACTATGTTGAAAGATCTTGAAGATGATGTTACACTTTCAAGATTTTGGCAGTGGAATATAGCCGAAAATAGTTGTCGCTATTTAATCTACATAAGACCATCAGACATTGAATTTTCCAACCAATGTTTTCCAACAATCATTATCAACAGGCCCAGGATAATGTTTAAATTGAAGATGAATTTCGTTTCAGATATTCACAAAGATTGTTTCATCTTATTCCTTGTGTGCGGATATCTATTTATGTTTTTGCATCTTTACTGCATCTTTCGACTCGTGGATCGGGTGAAATTCTATTTGGTAAGTTGAATCGTCTAATATAACGCTACAGGTAGATGAAGCTGAATTGCCTATCATACGCAGGCAAATAAGGGTGGGCGTGGTCGTGGTGCCACACTTTGTCTCTATATCCGGAAGAATTGATAGCATGTTGGATGATAGATTTTTTAACTGCATATCTTAAAGTTGAGCTCACCAAATCTTTTGTACATTGACTATCTCGCACGCATATATTTTAAAAATATATATTGCATTAATGTCTTGAAATGTCTTGAGATGCATTGAGATGTCTTCTGTATACTGTTCATGAGGAAAATTTCAATGAATTGATGATGGGCCTATTATGTATAACATTAATAGTTGAAAGCACAGTATATCTCATCTTCTGTCTGTAGAAATAGTGTGCTCGCTTTAATAAAAAGCTAATATTTCGAGGAGTTCTTTAAGAGTGTCGGCACCCGGAATGATAAATATGTATTAAAGTTTGCTAAACGCCTTTCAGGATAAAAATATATAATTAAGAGTAGCCAAGTGTCGGGACGTTTTGAATATCTTTGTCAGCCGATTTCTGACTTAAGAACATTCACAGAAGGAATATATACAGCACACAAACATCAAACACAACTTCAGATGCCCGATAGCCACAGAGACTAGTTGAGTGCTCTTAAGTGTGATAATAAAGTTTCCCCTGTTTTGGTGTCAACAATTGAGCTATTGTTGTAACTGAGGCATGATCTTACGCCCCTGCCCCATCCATTCATTAGATTGTGAGGGGATAGATGAATGGATGTGAGGGGCGTAAGATCATGCCTCAGTTGCAACAATGGCTCAATTGTTGACATCAAAACAGTGGAGACTTCATTATTACACTGTGTATAAGTGCATAAGTTTATGTATTAAACTTTAATGCATACTTATCCTTCGATTTTTGAAATTCTAGCCTTTAACCAATTCATGGTTTAACAAAATTAATTCAATGTATATGAACTACTATGTAGTGGATCCTACCTACCTACCATATAATTCAAAAGTTTGTTTCAACATGTCGTTTCCGGTTAGTGCAGTAACCATATAAAAGTATCTGAAAACCTATTTTTCCAGAAATATGCAATTTGTACAAGTCCACAGTGAAATTAATGCTTACTCTTGAAGTGTAGTTCATGTTTATGATATTGACTAATGAAGGTTAGTGAGGCGGTGGAATCAATAAAGGGACTGGATCCCCTGGGTATCCCGATAGCTACTGTTGGTACATTGCACCTCCCTTTGTAGTCTGCACACACCGAAGTGCCCTATTATGCGGTCATTCTCTCATATTCATTCCAACTTTGATTCATTCAATTTAGTACATGTTGTAAGACCTTACCTATTCGGTTAGGTCTTAGTACATGAGCATATAGGATGAGGGTTTGTGATGGACTGAAACCTCGTACATGCATCACCATGATCTCTTCTCGATTACTCTACGTTTACTTATCCGAAGCTTCCAGATCAATCCATTTAGCATTTTCGCCACGGGTTATATTATCCCATCTCTATATTCTCGTGTAAATTTTCTTATTATATATTCATTTTTAAAAATAAATTTTGTAGATTGCTTCCTAATGTAATTATATCCGCAACATAGCAAGGTGCAGACAGGATATTAGCGGTCTAGTCCACAGTCCGTGTGACTATATCCTCGGTCTTCAAAGGTCGAATATTAATTAAAGTCCTCCAGTTGTCACAGTATCTTTGATATATTGCAGATAAAGTGGATGTAAAGGATAAAGGACTTACTAAATAAAAGACTTTTTCTACATTAATTTCATTACATTCACAGATACAGCTGAATTTTGGTGCAGTCTGCTAGAGCGAAAACAAGACTAACCGATGCAACGTCTTCAGTAAAATTGGGGTAGATACAAACTGGTGAAGCGGTTGCCTACTGAATGCAAATTTGCTTATCCTTGCTTCAATGAACAGATTTACAAATGTTATACCCATAGAAATTGATAACAATGAAACTTCTAGAAGATAAACCATAGAGTAGGGATTTATAGGTGACAGTTAATTTACCTATTACTCTATGAGATAAACCTAAGATAAAAACTTACTTCCTGCACTGTAAATCGCTCAATACCAATCACATACGAAGGATACATACCAAAATATTTTTTGGTACATTTCTGTATGCATCTATATGCTTTTCGCATGTTATTTCAAATGTGGCGTGCTTTACATATTAAAGCCACACCAGCACAATTTTAAAGGAAAGCATCAATGATCTCTAATATATGTTGATTTAAGACATTTTGTCAATCAGGATCACACTTATGTTCTACTGTTTTTTAAGTAGTGAGATAATGACATTCAACAGTCAAACTTACAATACTGAAATCGATTTTCATACATGTAAGACTAAGGCTAAGTAATCAATAAGTATTATCAAGATCAACAATTATGCATTATGTAATTTTGGAACTAAGCATATTATCAATCCGAAATAATAACATATTATAATTCATGAACGCAAAAATAGTTATGTATGAGATATATAAGTCAACATGGTTGCACATAAGACACCGTTTGAAAAAATTGATGTTAATCAACTTGGTTCGTTAAGTAGAGCTAACCAAGCGTCCTGTTAAAGTTACTAGGCAAGTAGTAACGACGACATGCAGCAAAAAATTCACAATCAATCTAATCTAGTTGATTATCACACTATCACAGAGAAATATTCACGACTGGTATTACTGAATAAAGTTATTTGACAGTAGTATGTAATATATACATTTTTGCTATGTGACTTAAAGCTGTTCATACGAAACATATACGAATGAGGACGAATTTGCATCGGGCCTCGTATATAAAGCATACCAACAACTCGCATTTCATCGTAAAACAACCAATCACAGATAGAATCGTTCGTATCGCTACATACCAATCACTTGCGAAAGTAAGTGAGGTTTCGTATGGAAAACATACCAATCTCTGTAAACAGACGAGAATCTCGCATTAAATGCTAGTTTCAAATTGTATGCGAATTTGGTAAATGTTTGTATGTAATTTTCGTATCCAGAGATTTAGCGATGTGCCGCGACCTTGAGTCAATTGTCATTTTAGTCAACTTCAGATAAACACTCTATTTCTATGTTTACACCAGCCATTGGGTGCATGGCACTTTCAATGCTGTATGACTGCAAAATCCATTACGCACGCATTTCAGAAGACAATTAAATCAATATCACGAAACATATTTCCTAACCCAGAGATAGATATCGAAATGTTTTAAAGCATCATCTTTTAGTCTCATGTTTTAACTAACTTGTTGTATTTTGAATGTAAAGTGGCCTTGAAGTCCTCGGTGAAATGTCTCTTAAATACACTTCTTATTTCTTATCAAGAAAAAATCGATGAATCAGTGGAACGGAGCATTGCATCTTTATGACTATATGCACAGCAAGGAGATCAATAAAATGGACAGCAGTAGTACTGTCATAAAGACATATGAAATCACAAGTTCAGAAGACACAAATAATTCTATGTGTAATTCTAATAATTCTAATATTCTAGTATTCATCATTTTTTATTTGCGATACTCCTTACTATCCAAAGCCTGTTTTTAGTTTCTATAAACGCATTTATCGCCGAACTAATTGTGAAAGTTAATTTTACCTCTTAAAAATTTTCAAACGCAATTCGTGGGCGTTCTAGGCATCGCAAGCGTTTTGGAGTGTCACCATTGAAACCGAGTTGATCTCCTCTTACATATGGTCACTTCTTTGGCCGTCCTGGGGACAGCGTTGCTACAACACGTTGTCCAAAATAAATAATTAGCCGAAATGCTTCGAAAAGAGAACCTTAATCTGAAATTAGTTAATGTGAAGCTAGAAGAAGAAGTTGGCTTGTAGCCAAACTGTTGGTTGGAACAAAGACATACTATTGAATTGAAATAAGTTCTTTAAAAGATTTGCTCTCTTTCTTTATTTTAATTGGCAAGCTTTTAGATGATGACTTGACCCGTCCACAGGCAAGTGCAAGAAAAGTTGCGTGATGACGGGTGAAGTCATTATCTAAAAGCTTGCCAATTAAACTGAAGAAAGAGAGCAAGTCTTTTAAAGAAATTATTTCTATTTCATATAGACACACTATGTAAATTAGATGCTGACTGATATTTTAGAGCTGACTGAAGTTTTTGAAGAACTAAGACTGCTAGGTTAGGAATTTTAATGTGCTCTCTGAGATTAGCAATCGAAAGATGGTTTTACATTTATGGTTCATTTCTTCAGATTATCACTTCCAACAGGTTATTTATAGTATAGTACATCGATTGGCGGAATCCTTCAAGAAGTATGGCGTAAAAATGGTGATTTGATTTTAAAAGTGCAGTATTATATACACATTGAAATTTGTAGGTCAGTCAGGTTAAATCCATGTCAACCATTGTAACTTGATGAATGCATTATAATATTCAAACAAACTACGCATTTTCGATGGAGAATTAAATCAGTTAATAGATAATCATAATTTGAAAATTATCTTTTCCGATACCTCCAGATAAAAAAATTAAGCCAGTATCTCGAACTATATATGACCTAATACATATAATTCGAAAAATTGGCCGCATCTTTTTTCCGAAGGTACCATCGGAAAGTCTACTTTTCAAATTATGAATGCAAAGCATCTCCTGCTCACGGCTCTTTTGCATAGTTGCTAGATGATTTTGGCAAGATGGTCGACCGTCAACCAAAAAAGAACATCGTTTTTAAAAATGTTCATTTTTTATTTAAAGGCATGCCTTTGTTAAGATCAACAAATATATAACTCACTGCTAAACTGCGAGGATGCAGATCCCAGCTTTCGATGAATGCTTTTACAAAAAATATCATTCCAAACACTAGGCACCACACATTACGATATACATTACAGTTTCGATTCCTATTGCAAGATGCGTGAATGAAGCACTTTTAGCACATTATGCTTTTAGCAAAAGTAATATCCTAGATTGAAGACTTTAGCCCTAGAAGCACGACAGAATCTGTTAATTCACCGGCAGTATAACATTTTCACCAGCATTTTTTAAGTTTGCTATCTTTAGACGTGCCTGCGATATAAATATTGATAAACTAGATACAACCCTCACAAATTTCAATTGCAGCTTAATATGGGAAATTCCACACAAATATATGCATGTACATGTGCAAGAAACTGCGGTATGTAACTGATTATGGGGTTCAAGTTTTGTGCCTAAACATGCACATCAAATGCCAATGGAAACAGACACTCTAGATCGCAGCCACAATTGCAAACTTGAGCTAAACATTCAAAGCTACATGTACATGTAAATGTACTAGCACATTGAATCTACATTACACCCACATGCAAACCATTGTGCATGTACACAATACTGCAGTTGCGAATCAAAAAGGATGCCGGGTTTGTTTATTCGCTATTCAGTGTACAGTGCAACATGCTAGGAGGCTGTGGATGAGGCAAAGTTATTTTGCACAATTTTTCCAAATGTCTTATCCAAAACCGTCACCTGCATATTTACTTGCATGCATGTGCCCTAGCTTACTCAAAAACTTCACAGTTCAGAAATTCTGTTTCTCATATATTTATGGGTTTGAAACATTCAATATTGCAAACAAAATTGTGTAAACACTACTCACAATAGATTTGTAAGTAAAAATGTCATTTTTTGCCATCAATAGTGGATCCCAAGTATGAAATGGGCAGATTGCCATGCCTCGCAATGCATTTGCTAATGTGGAAGTGGAGTTACTGTATTTTTCTTCTGAACATGCGTACAACTGGGATAACAGCAGACTATTCTTTACTTGTATGTACGAGTAATTTCAAACATCTCTGCTTGAGCTGTGCCCATCACGTTTCAACTACCTCAAAGCAATCAAGCAATCAAGTGGCATGAAGAACCAATGAAAGCCTTAGAATTGCACATGTGACTGGTTCTAACCCAATGATACAGCCATTGACATGTGCATCTTAGTGAAAATGCGTGCGATTTTTGCGCCACTATTGTGCTCTGTAAATCAGATGTATGAACCTGAGTACTAAACAGAAGAGTGCTAGAATTGCCGAACGTAAATTCACAGAAGTACTAAAATGCTTGTTGAGTATTGATATGATGAAACATCAATGTCAATTTATTCAGTGAGTCACCATGCAACTGGTGATGACGGCGTGCGCTTCGATACAATATACAGGATTGTGCATTAAAATTGCATCACGTGATCAGAGACTTTGAAATCAATTTCTATGTAAGCTTGTGTATCAGTGGCAGATTGATTATTGCTTTGCACCGATTTCTAGGCTGTGGATGACTTCTATTGTCATAAAATGCAAGTCTTCATCTATTATAAACGTTTGAGTTCAAACTTTCAAATTTGAATGAAAATACATCGGTTCTGCTTGTTTGCCACATATTCAGTGCATACTGATAATTCTACAATGACTGACACGCCAAATGAAGTCAGGGCAAAGATTATAGCCTTGTGGGAACATGCAGACAAAAGCACAAGACAGATAGCGGATGATCTGGGCCGTATTGACCGTATCCAGGATTATTAAGCGATACCGAGAAACAGGCTCACATCAGAGTGACCGAGAACTGTGTCATCGTCCACGAAAGACTAACGAGCGTGACGACAGAGCTCTTCTGCGTATCTCAGTCAAAAAGCCGCACGCCTCTTCATTGGAAATCGCTAATGAGTTGAGAGAACACTTTGATATCGATATTGACTCATCGACAGTTCGACGTCGTCTATTGGAAAACGATAGACCAGCCTATCGACCGTTAAAGGCGCAGGTTCTTACTGACACCATGAAGAGGAAAAGACTTGACTGGTGCAAGGAACATAGGCATTGGACTGCTGAAGATTGGAGCAAAGTCATCTTCAGTGATGAAAGCTCTTTCGAACTTCAACCACCCTCGTCCCAATTCGTGCGTCGCAATCGTGGTCAAGCTCCAACTGAAGATCATTTTCTGCAAGCATTTCTTCATCCAATAAAGGGCATGCTGTGGTCCTGCATATCAGTCCATGGCCCAGGTCGAGTTCATGTGGTTGAAGGCTCAATGAATTCCAACCAATATAAGGAGGGGATTTCTCATTGTGTAGTGCCTCAAATAATCGAGTGGTTTGGGACAGAAAATTACTGGTTTCAGCAGAATCTTGCACCGTGCCACACCTCAAGACAAGTGAAGGACTTTTTCCATGCAAAACATGTGCGCATCTTGACCTGGCCCGGTAACTCACCCGATCTTTCGCCGATTGAGAACATGTGGGCAATAGTGACACAGAGACTAAAGAAAAAGATGATTCGCTCTAAGGTTGAACTTATCAACGAGTTTCTCACCATTTGGACGAGGTCGGATGAACTAAAACCCATTTGTCAGGCACTTTGTGCTTCAATGCCTCGCCGTGTATCAGCGTGCATAAAAGCCCGCGGTGGGCCTATAGATTACTAATTGAAACACCTCACGATTCGTATGTTCATTGAAATAGAAGTTTCTTAGATGAAAAATTGATTTTTACTTCAAAAGTTGTATAAAGGAAAGAATAGGATAATGTCCTTCTTTTTATCAGGTGATGCAATTTTAATGCACAACCCTGTAGACTATTTGTCTATTCCCTGCTGAGGCACGAGTGTGCTTTACTGACGAGCTGTGACTGTGGGAACAAGTGACGCCTATCAAACGGTCAACATAAATGTTCATATTTCCTGCTGCAAAATTATCACTCGGGTCGCTTCTGTCTCAGGTAGCGAGTGCTCACAACTGGAAATGACGGTTTTCTGTGTTCCTGCATATCGAAATAGGTACAGTGAAACAAAAGTGATCCTGCAAAACAACCTGTGACATTTTATCAATGTCCTCTCAATGAACCTAAGACATCAATTTGGATCAAGAGCATCCTCACCGACTGCACTTTGAGTCCTGCTAACTTTTTCCATCGTCTCCGACAGTGCTTTGCGACTTGCCAACGTTTACCCACTTCACCGACTGCGCTTTGATTCTTGTGCATATTTTATTGATCCAAATGCATTTCTGTTTAGGTCATAGAGTAGGTTTGTTAGGTAGAGTGGTAGCTCCGTATTTATTAAATCCCCAATGTGTATACACTTTTGATTTTAATAAATGAACTCGAAGGGGATATAGTTGGCAATTGTTACCAAATGTGAGATATGTAAACTTTTGCAGTTTTGAAGAAATTGGCACGGAATTGAGTGATCATGATTATAATACAGAAGGAATGATGGCATTCTTTCAGATTCTCGTGACAGCCTTGGAGGTTTAATGTTTGCTAAATTAGCAATACGATGGGATCCTATTACTTTCATGCTCAACCTCAAGAGCGTTTACTTAAGCGTGATCATATCACAGGCAACCTGCCACTGGCACAGAAAAATCACATAATCAAAGACAATGACTTCATTTTCATTTAACTTTGAAGGTGTAAATGGTTCCACATCCCTATTCAGATTCTAGAAATGAAACATGAATTTAGTGAATCATAAAATCATGCCGGTGAAAATTGAATTAAAAACTTGACATCTCAGCCAAGAAAGCACGAATAATATCGTGACTTTTTCATGAAGACTTCCATAATAATACGGATCATGAGATTCCCTTGATAATCAGCTTGATTTCCGCTTAGTTAGTATGCTTATTATCAAATATTCATTCCTTTTGAAATCCAACTTGTTTCATACTACTCATATAGGAAAGTCATCTCGGTAGTGTATAAATTTGCAAATTTTGACTTTTTTCAAAAGTGCTCAAATAATTTTTTTGACCACGGGAACGTAATCTCCCCAAAAAACTGAATCCTTTGATAAAAATTTTTACTGTATACACATACTTTTTTGAGTCGACACTGTACCTATATGTCCCTACTTTATGGTTAAAGTGCCAAAGCAGCTCTTCGATGGATGTGCATACGTGATATAAAGCGGGTCTACACTGTCTACAGTGTATTATCGAGACTGTGATTTTACTGCTTTTCAATGAAGCGGTCATAATATTTCCGGCGACACTGTATAATAATAATAATAATAAATTTTATTGAGTCCACATACATGATTCGGTAGACTAGAATTTACATAACACATAACGTGACATAATGATGCATTAAGTGACAAAAGAAAGGGATTATGTACAATAACGCAGGAAAGAAGATTTCAGACGAAGTGTTTTTGTGGGCGAAGGACGGATCGGACAAGCGTTGTATATTTCATTTCATTCGGCTGTTAATACTCAGGTTCAGTCAGTAGGCCTACTCTTTTTAGCACTCATTTGGAACTATCATTTGGAGTCATCAATTTCTAAATTTTTTAAATGCTTTCACGAAAGTCACTCATTCTTCAATTAGATCTACTTCAGTACGCGACCGAGCAGGCAGGAAAATTCAGGTCCACTCATTAAGTACGCACTTAACTTCTTCCAATTCTCCAAGATCGAGTGAATGAGTTAATGCATTCACGTGATGCAAGGTGTCATCACAGTAATAATAGCTTAATTGAATGATACTCGGATTGATTGATATTTGCGATGCATAGTTCCAGAAATCAATGATCCTATTGACCGTTTGAGCAAAGTTAGTAAAATCTTGTGATAAAAATCGAATGGAAATTACATTTATGCTGCCATATAAAAGTAAACTAAATATCATTTTGACATCAAGACACAATATCTCATGCACATTAACTTCCTTTTTTTCTTTCTTACTATATTTTTTTAAAGTGAGCTTGTTAAAGTGACAGCCATAGAGTAAGTATGTAGTAGGCAGAGTGCATCTCAAAAAGCACCTGTATACAGTAAACATTTTATATGAAAAGATTCAGTTTTTTACGGAGATTGCGTTCGTGGGGTCCAAAAAATTGTTTGAGCAGTTTTCAAAATGCTAGATTTTGGCAAATTTATAAGCTCATACTACCGACATGAAGCCCGTTTATAAGTAGCCTGAAACAAGTTGGTCATCAAAAAGAATGAATATTTGCTAATAAGCATCTTAATCAAGCTGAAATTGAGCTGATGATCAATGAAATTTCATGAACCCATAAGTCACAGTCCTTGAAAGTCTTCAAGGAAAAGTTGAAAACTTTTTGAGAGCTTCTTGATAATACGTCATGTTTTCAATTCAATTTTCAGCGGCATGATTCAATGATTCACAAGGCATTATTTCTTGAATCTGAAGAATATATGATAATATATATTATGGATCCATTTGCATCTTTTAAAGTTCATTGTGATCAGTTTCTTTGATTGCGATGTTTTGCTCTTTCAGTGGCAGTTTGTAATATGATCACGCTTAAGAAAATAATCTTATTATAATGAAGCTGAGGTTTGATGGCAACCAATCGAATTGCTAATTTAACAAACTGTATTACCTCTCCCAGTTGTCATGACATGGAGGATTTGTGGAATACTATTCCTTATTCTGTATTGCTATCATTATCAGTCAAATTCGTTTACATTTCTCCTTTCTTCGCTATATTTCTTTTTTTGCGTTTGTAAAAACTGCATATCTCACATGTGGTACTGGGACTTAACCTGGTCTCGACTCATGTTCATTTAATGAAATCGAAACTGTACACACATTGAGGATTTAATAAATGCTGAGTTGCCATTCTACCTAATACCATAGTGGCCAAAATATTAGCCCACCCTTAGATTTACCTAAAGTATAAAGCGATACGATTAAGCGTCTTCTGTCGTGTTCTTTTCATTTGAATACGATATCTATGATTTCATAAATGAGTCATTAATGATGGTCTGATGCAGTGAAATCTGTTTACTTCGATTTGACGTGATCACAGATTTGAATTTCGAATTTTTGAATCAGAATGGAAATGATTCAGAATTCCACTTTTCGTTCATTTCTTCGCATTATGGGTTGCAAGAAAGACATCACAGACTTTTGTCGAGGACAGATAAGTGCATATGCCAAAATGAATCTATCTCATGCTGACATTGCACGTCGATTAAAGATTTCACGGCGATCTGTGAAGAGACACTTGGATCGAGAATCATTGGGGCTACCGGTAACCAACAATCGCTATCTTTCCGGCAGGAAGAGGTGTACGACCGATAGAGAGGACAGATTCATCAAGTCTCTTGTTACCAAAGACCCTACAAAGCCATCTGCAAACATCGCTCACGCTGCATCAGAACTTAACATCTCCGTGAGTGATCGCACTATCCGTCGTAGATTAACAGATGATTTCAATCTACCAGCAAGGAGACCTTCAAAGAAACCGTTATTAACAGAGAAACAGAGACTGGCTCGAATCAAGTTCTGTAATCTTCACAAGGATAAATCGCCGGACTGGTGGGAGAATGTGATGTTTACTGATGAATCTACAATTCAACAAGTTCGAAGCTGCGGATATAACTACATTCGAAGACCACCGAACCGAAGGTACGATCCGAAATTTACGATCAAAACCGTGAAACATCCTCCGTCAATCATGTGTTGGGGCGCCATTACTGCCAAAGGTCGGGCTGGTATTGCATTCCTGGAGAAAGGGAAACGACTAAATTCTCAAGGTTATATCGAAATTCTCGATGAGAAAGTGAAATTGCACATGAATATCCATGGAGTGACTTACTTTCAACAAGACTCCGCACCCTGTCACGTATCAAAAGTGACTAAAAGGTGGTTCGTCGATAATCAAGTTCAACTACTGGAAAACTGGCCGGCGAATTCCCCGGATCTCAATGTCATCGAGAATTGCTGGTCTTCAATGAAGTCAAAAGTCAATCTTCATTGTCCTTCTTCCGAAAGTGATCTTCTTCGGATTTTGAAATCTGTTTGGATCTCCAAAATATCTCCGGAATACTGTCTGCGATTGGTAAGATCCATGCCATCGCGCATCCAAGCTGTCCTTGATAACAGAGGTTATCCTACCAAATATTGATTCTAGTGATCTTCTTACATCATGTTTCTATGAAATAGATTGTTTTCGAATTCAATAAATGATAGTGATGGATATTTTTTGAGTTTTAGTTCCAAATGAGACGGAAACCAAAAACATGATATTTCAGTGGGTGGGCTAATATTTTGGCCACTATGGTATACTTACTCTATGGTGACGGCCCTGCTTCCTTGCATCACGGCAATGTAAGGCTTTTTCTTTTCAAATGCATGGTCAGCATCATTATCCTAGAATCATTTTCATAAATGGCTGTTTAACAGCGTAGCAAGAAGTTAGTGATCAAGCTTCTCATTTCCATAACCAAAAACAGAGAGCTACAAAGTTTTAGTTTCTAGAAAAACTCAATCTGATTGCATAAACAGCGTATAGAGCATGTTTCACTAGCAATTTTCATGTATAGCGAAAGTTACAAAAATTCCGGTTTCAGAAGACAAGAATTTATTTTTGAAAATAGACCATAAATGCATACCTAGGCTGCGTGTACTTAACTATAACTCTAATTAAAATTGTGAAGCATCAGTACAAGCATTTTGATTTTATGATCTCGATTGATCTACATGTAAATCAACATTCTTTAAGTCTGTTATTTGACTATAAGCGTAATGGCGTTGAACATCTCTGCTTTCAGATAAGGAGCCTTCAAGCGATGAAGATATTCTGTGTGTGTTCAGGCTTGACTGCTTTGGTTTGTGCAGTATATTTTTACAGACGACACAATAAATATTGTGAACCTGGAAGTAAGTATAGATAGTAATCCTCTAAAAGGAGCGACCGACTGTTTGTAATGCTTAAAGAGTAATGCGAAAACGTTAAATTTCTCCGCGAAAAAGACAGGCGACTAGAAATGTTCTGCCCAGTCATCCATGCCAGACCGTTGAGTCGATGTCGTCACAGCGGATAGCTGGAAATATTAATTGTTGTCAATTAATAATGGTACCGTGTAGTTTGAATTGTTGCAATGGCCGCTTCGCGGCCTTGAATTTCTACATTTTTTTAAGGGCCAGGAGATACCCACCTTCTTAGAAAAATTTCATCTGTCATATTTGCTGCACATTTAGATGAGTTTTGATAAGAGAATTACTTATACATTGATTAGAAGCATTTGTACATTTGGCATTTATGGCCTGATAGGCCTTTCGGTATCCAAATAATGAAAATTCAAGTCCAATGAAGCATTGTTCTACTTCAAATCGTCTATATATTTCACATAGCTCGTTTTTATCAGAAATGGAGCACTCTCATGGGGTGGCAGCATGCGATGTCAAAAGTTTAAAAACAAACACCATTCTAATATATTGTAAACATCATGATAGAATTTCTGCCATATGTGAAAATTATTGTAAAATTATCAAACTTATCAAAAATTCAAAAACATTATAAACCTATGTAACTTTATAAGACATAGTAGACTATTCCCCTCCCTCTTCTTCACGTACTCCTATCTGATGATGTACAAATTGATTTACGTCAGCTGAGGTTTTATAAATTGAACTTGAAACTAATATACTTATAATATATTTATAAATTGAACTTTATTTTAAACTGAGGCATGTACAAATTAGAGTGCAATTTTTAAGACTAAGTGCTGTCTTGCTTAGTCTGATCCGAACAGCTTTAGATTATGATTATTTACATCAAAGCTATTTATAAAGCAAGTGGTGTAGGAAAGTGTGGATGAACTCTTAATAATTGATGAACAAATCGCACGGCGAACTCGCGCGCAGTAGCTATTCATCTTCTTTGCAGTTACTGCTTCTTACTGTTTAAATGTGAGTACTTGCAAGTCATGTGTAAGTCAAACTTGGCTTTCTCCACTTGTAGTTATCATTATTTGTAATTTTTAGACCAAAATTGTGCTTCATGTTACGTAAGATTGTTACGCAAAAATGACATAAATTGAAGATAATTTGACTAAATTCCGTTACGTCATAACTGAATTTAAGACATGGTTGTGAAAGCAACGCACTTAGATCGACTGCATCTATTCCACAATTTGCTAACTAAGATTATTGAGTGCATGTATATCGCAACCTGTGAATGCATAGGAGTTGAAGCAGCGACAAAAAGATAGAAGTTGTGAGTGAAAAGTGATTGACAGAGAGCGATTAATCATTCATACGTGGCTTATCAAAAACGTTATCAAGAGACTCATAGGAATCATCAGCCTCTGAATAGGATGCGAATGAACTATAAACGTGTGTCATGCTACATGTCACATGCGTAAATATATGCTATGCATGTGACATAATTTTTAGAGACCTTTTATTCATCTTGTGAATTAGTTTATAAGAACATTTTCTCTCTTTAACAGTAAAAGAAATGTGTTCATCAGGAAAATACAGGAACATAATAGGCAAACACTAACTACCTACACTCAGAAATAAAGTTCTTGTCACCTAAGAAAATTTTGACATATTAATCAAAGTTTAACAAAAGTCTATTACTTTAGATAAATCTCTGGCAAGTGGTGAGGTAGCCAGAACAGACGCAGCGTTTCCCCTCTGAACAGCCATGCTAAGTCGCTGCATAAAAAGGATGTGGATCTTGGCTCTCCAATGGCTGCTTCAACTCTTCTGCCAATGTATATTATCTAAAATCCTTACTTGAGCATTTTCATTCATACACATGTAATGCATCCATGCAACTAAATATTTTTTTCACATTCCAGTTTACAGCTTATTTGCAGTCTCCGAGTATTTCATCATTCTGTCAAATATTGGATTTCATGCATGTACTTCATTCGATATGCGTGGTGCCTTCTTGCATTTGCCCTCTGGAGAAGTTTGGAGAAGAAAAATTGATAGAAGAGACATAAAAAATGGAAAGCAAAACTCAAGGAGAAGCATAAAATATGTATTAATTAATGGTCACTTAATGTAATGTCAGTGCCTTTATGCAGATGCAAACATGAGACAATAAGTGACTAACTATCACGAACGATGGCATTTAAATTCTTGTACTAAAAAATACTTTCAACTATTGAAATACCTTCCGTACAATCTCTTCAGTATTCTCAGAGGCGGTTGCTAGAAATTACTTGCAATTAGCGTCTGCAAAGTGTGCCCGTCACCCAATCCAGCAATTTTGTAGTACACGTGCTCGCCTCTCCTGAAAACCTGCCTTTCCGAAACACTACTTGAGAAATCTGATCATTGTGTCTATTCACTCATCTGTCTATTCTTTCACACGTTGTGTCTATTCTATGTCACAGGAAAATAGGTTAAAAACCTGAAATAGCCGGACTGCGAAGTTAGCGCCGCAGCAAAATAGATAGCTTTGTTAATACTCAACGCTGGTCAAACAAACCTTGCCGACAAACTAAAATCTTCCCCGACAAGATGCCGGAAATGTATTTCACAAAAACTGTCACAAGCAACATATCGGTGTAATCCAGTTAATTAATTGACCGGGCGGTGAAGCTGGATCGAAGCAACACTGTCAATCAAACCAAACAATGAGGTGGAGTCAAACCAAGCGCTTTGTTCCTTTGAGGTGTACCAACATGTGTCACTCTATATTACTCCGAATCTAACATTGAAGGATCTTCTTCATGGCTGTTTCGCCAAGTAGATAGAATGTGAAGGCAGACAGACCATTATCAAAAAAAACAGTGGCGCATGGTAAATCAACGGAGCAAGTTCATGGGTGCTTCTTTGAGGTGTGTCAGCATGTGTCATTTAATATGAATATAACTCCGAATCTCACCGCGAAACCTATCTGTAAGGCCCGTCTGCCCCCAAAGAAGTGCATCTGCAACATTAATTTGATTTATACAATTTTTTCCATTGAACATTGCGGGTAATGTTAACTTTGATAATGTGTGAGCATATACATAGCCAGCAAGTTTATGCTTCCGTTTCTGAATACGCAAATACATCCCAACGTGTCAAAAAATATGGTTTTCTACCTTAAGAAGAATCTGCGAGTGGGAAGTTTTCAATTCAAATTGACTTATACTGTAAACTGTGCAGAGTCAAGGGATGAGAAGTGCAACAACTAAAATTTGGTCTTTGCATTTCAACTGCATCTACCTCAGACAAATTCTAATCAGCAAAATAATAAGAGTCCTCATTTGTGCACTTTTAGATCTTAAAGACTGCTACTTCTAATTCAAGGACACACAAATATGCATACAATTGAAGTTATCTTTCTCTCCGATGGCGTCATTCATTTTGCGATAAAAACAGCATTTAGAAATTCAAAATTGTACAGATGCATTCTCGCTGGATTTCATGATAACTCTTCAAATCAGGTTGTTAATCTTATGAAAATGACTACACTTGGTGTGTCTGTCACAACGGAAATAATAAAATGTAATTATTCTTGCGGTAAATGTATGCAACTTTTATATTTTTCGTATGATTGGCATAATTCTGTATTTTTAGTCGATAATGCCTGCGTAGATAGCATTTGTATAACAGTATAGGACTATTGCGGATCTAGCGACTTCGGGCAAACAAATTGCTGTTGCATCGAATAACTAACAAGTCTTCATGAAATTCAACAGTGGCGATGCATTTTTCAATATATCCGAGTCTAAAAGCATTAAAATTATTGCTTCCTTAAAAGCTTGTATCAACGTACATGTTCCATCTATAAAGCTCTTGAAGACCTCCTCGTGAGTCTCCATCTGTTTTGCGTAAAAGGGAAGTTCGAGTTGACAGACAGTTGCCAGATGAATTATCCCTATCTGACCAACGACCTGATCTAGTTGTAATATCATTTGCCATTTGTTTCGGAAGTCAAAACACCGGGTCGAGATATTCTTTATTATTCAGATAATCATAGATTATGATCGGAGTCAATGGACTGCAACATATTGCAACAAATGCATTGATCGAAAGCGTGGTTAACAGCGTGTTCGCATGCTCGAAAGTATCTATATCGTCTGTTTGTCCTTTTTCTTCACTGCACACAATAATCATTTGATGAACTAAAACAAAATAATGTTCATGTAGTGTATGGTGAAACAGATACAGAAAATTCGGAATGATATTTCCGACACTAGTGTTGATTGATGCAATAGGAAAGAGAATGATTATGGTCGAACTAACCGTTCCCTTGGAAAAGACCGTTGAGGATGCTCATAAGAGGAAAGCTGCCAAATATGAAGAACTTGACGAAAGGAACAAGGGTGAAGATGTGAGCTGATGCATGCCCTTTGCAGTGGGATGACGCGGTTTCGTTGATACATCGGACGAAGGCCTGCGTGCAACGAACTGTTGCGGACCCAACATCTTGAGAGATACTAAGTTTAATAGCCGACATCTCGGTTATGGATGGCGCTCACCTGATGACTCGGGTGTGCGCCCTTTTGGGTGCAGCATTTGCTGTTTCTCATAGCTTACCAGATATATTATGAAATTATTTACATTACGTAATATAAGAATTACGTATTATTTTATGATTGAAGCTTGATATTATACCAAATATACATTTGTCTGACATTCAATGAATATTTGATTGAAGTATTACCTCACATATCTGATCAATGTTTGATAAATTGATTTATAAGCGCTATTGGCAGTAATAATTTAGGCCTAATTCACCCGTATACTGCTTAATCAAGAAGATAGGATAAGCCTACTTTATCTAGGGCTTATCTGGTATATTGTGCAGGTGAGATGACTGCATACAAACAATGCAAGATGCTATCAGGAACGCAGAACGATCGAGATTGACATAACAGGCACTTAATGTTCAATTCAAAGCAGCTGTTCATGAGATACATCCAGAAGGCACAAGGAAGAAGTGCCAACCGTGGACAAGTCTTTCACAAACAAGTATCTTCGTGCTCACTACTGCCGAAATATAGAAAGTGGCGGTCTATTGCAGGTTTTATGTCAAAGATGCGGTTATAGCGGATTCCGGATTCCGGTTTTTTAGAAAGACTTCATTGAATTAATCAGTTATAACGTATTTGTTGCAGACCGACATTGTTGGCCAACTAAGAAATCCTGCATAGATGCGCATTACAAATTTGGAATGCACTAGTTATCGATTTCAGTTTAACTTGTGAAAAGAGAGCTTCACATACATAGTCAAGCACCTGAATCGAACTTGCCTGATCTAATGCAAGAAATTATTGATTGTTGAAATTTTTGGTATTCCTTCTTCATCTCTATCTATCATTTCTAAAAGGAAAGATGCCATTTATACTAGTTGCTGCAACTGCCGATGCATTTGACGAAGCTCCTCTGAAGTGGCTCCATGGTGCGAGAGCTTTTAATCTTTCTGTGACCGAGCTTATGTTACAATAACAGCGTCAAGAAATCGGCATGGCTTCATTTTAAAGTAGCTCCCTGGTGAGGAGAATTCTGCCGATGTTTCCGCATTAACGGATTTCAAGATCACAATGTGCGGTATCCTTGAAGATTGATTTTAAGCATAAGTGAAAATGCGTGTATAATAGATTAATGATTGCCTTTTGCTGTTTTCTGATGTACCGTAACTAACATCTTTTGTACTAAAAGTATATGAGCATGTAAAAAGCACGCATGCATATTGTTTTTGAAAAGTGACAAAACTTGAATGTTTTTCTTGTGATGTCAAATTAGAAAACGAACTTTTTTGGGAAAGTTTTTGAAATCTTTTACACCATGATCTCGATGAGTTAATCAATAAATAAATTCACTCTCCTCACGAGGTGAAGCTGCATTTGTCGTAGCATGCTATCACACTGGAGACTTGATTTAGAGGAAAAGCTCGATGTGAGTGGTCGCATTTGTCTTCTATTGCGACAAGTTATGATTGATATCTGTCTCGAGTCTTGTCAACTACCCGGCATGTATTCACTCGTCAGCAAAAAAAGTGAAGATTATCAGAGATAATGGATTATCGGTGACCTAAGCAGTGAGGTTTACGCATGTACAGCAACTGAAAGTTACCGTACTTCTATCAGGAAATCAATAATGTAACAAAAAATGCTTGTCATCGAATAGCCTTGTACCTATATGAAAGAGATATATCCAAGAGAATTGCTGAACATCTCCCGAAATGGGCTATTACTGTGGGTGTAAGACCAAGATCCAGAAATGCTCCTGCCAGCTCTGTCACTAATCATATAATATCCGGCAGAACTTTTGACAAAAATCGTAGTCCGTCATTTTACTTTTCTATCATCGGTAGTAGTAACCATTACCGCTATCTACAAATTTTAGAATCAATCCTTATTAAAGCTATCATTCCGGCTCTTTGGCTCGTTTGCTCGTGTCGTTGGTAATTGACCAACAGATTTATTGGTGTTTCACCAAAGCATCCGTTGGTGATTGCCAACGTTGGCAATGGTACCAATGCAGCATTTGCTCGTGTCGTTGGTAATTGACCAACAGATTTATTGGTGTTTCACCAAAGCATCCGTTGGTGATTGCCAACGTTGGCAATGGCACCAAAGCAGCATTTGCTCGTGTCTGTTGGTAATCGCCAATGGTTGTGCGCGCGAGTTTGACGTCAGTTAGAAAATGTGATCGTCATTCCACCATTGTTCTCTTCATTTCATTCTGACACTCGGTATTGTAAGGTAGATCATGTCTGCAAGATTTTCAGATAGCGAAAAAATTTATCTTCTGTCTCTGTTGAAGGAGGTCGACATGAACATAGTAGAATCAAAATTGAGCGATTACAAATCCGTTGCTCAAAAGAAGCAGTTGTGGGTTGAAATATGCTCACGCTTCAACGCTTCAAATGACGAACATCATCGAAGTGATAAACAGCTAAAAACTCTATGGCAGGAATTAAAACGTCGAGCCAAAAAAGCGTTGGCAGAGCAACGTAGGCGTGTCTGTGGAACTGGTGGGGTCTTCTAGGGGGTTGCTGCGATCTCTGAAATGTCGACCAACTTGGACTACATAATCTTGATCGTCAGTCGCATCGGCTATGTCGATCACACTCACCATGTCCATTGAGAAGCAGAATGAAAATAAGGGTGCATGCAAAATGAGAAATAAAGCGTGCGTCTGTTCGTTCAGCAATGGGTGAAGCCATTGGTGAAATATGCATGCAAACCCTTCACCAACAGATGCGCTGGTAAAACACCAATATATCCGCTGGTAGACTACCAACGACACAAGCAAACGACCCTTTGTGTATAGAAAGAAACGTGTATCAAACTTTGTGTATCAACTTCACCTTCATGTTAGTTAGCTCACTCTCGTAGCCGCTCTCTATGTCAGACATTACAGCTTGCCATTCCATAATCCGGTGTGTTCCACTGAAGTGAACCGGCGAACGGCCTCTGGACATGTCCTCGTAATCCTGTTAACTTTTGCACAGTATTTCTTTATTTTATCTAACTTGACAACACAAGAAGTGGATGAAGATTTTTTGTTTTGGGATTTGTTTGCAAATAAATTTCAACACGCAGTACCTTCACATTCCTAAATGAAAGACTGACTCATCATGGTGACGTTCGACCGCTACATTAAATTGAAAAAAACTTGAGGCTGTGTCGAGTCTCGTCAACTGCGCAGCATGCGTGCGCTCGCTATGTAGAAGATGATTTTCAGAAGATTATCAGAAGAAAGATTATGCATTGATAATGCATCATCGATGTCCTGAGGTTTATGCAGCAAGTGAAAGTTACGTTTTTCAGTAAATGAACAATGTAACAAAAAGCTCGTTACATAGAAATTGAAAAATGCAGAGGCTATACTCGTGTAATGTTTCTGTAGTGAATGGCTCTGCTACTGCTGTATATGAGTATATTACATGTAAGCAGGGTTTTTAAGGCGTTTTAGGGACCCGATTCGGATCCCTAGTTTGGAAATCGGGTCCCTAGAATCAGCGAATAAATAATTATGTTCTGATCTGCTGTCATCCACTTCTATTCTTCTATCTGACAAGCGAGATTGGCGAGTGGGTAATGTGAGAGAAGTTATGTTTATTGGAGTGATAGCAGAGAAAGCAGACCCAGTGGGCGGAGCCCCCACCAGTCGGATATAGCCTCTCTGGATATCATGGGCGTACGGGCCGGGGGCTGTGGGGCTGCAGCCCCACCCCCCCCACAAGGACTCGGGCAAAAACATTCGGGCAGTTGCCAAATTTTTGGCAGCGGCGAATAAACTTAAAAAATCGCGTTTTATGGTCAAAGCAAACAAAAATACGATTTTATTCCGATTAGGCGAGATGATGTGCCCGAAATCCGGGCAGTCCACCGGTCATAATTGAGGGACAGAGGGAGTATCAATGAATTCCAAACGAATCCGAAGTTCGGGCGATAAATGCCACACATGTCGGTTACTAATAATGCTACAGACACTGGCCATTCGCTTATTCGGTCAGGTACGTAGGTATAAGCCTACATTCTAAGGCATGTTAAGGAGAGATTTAAAGGATTTCAAGGAATAACACTACATGTAACTAACATATAATATTACATGTGCTAAACCATAGATGTACTTAACTTTACTTTTACATGGATCACAACCGTCCAGGATGTGAAAACGTAACATTTTGCCACCAATGTCATGTAGAAAGGATATTTAATTATAGCATTTAGTATGAAATATTTTCGGGTCCCTACAAGGTCCCTAGAATTTTCCTTAAAAAAACCCTGCATGTAAGTATATCATTAAACAGTTGCCGATGATTTCTAATACAGGAGACACAAATCGTCCCATGAAGATCAAAGATGTACATAAATTGATTACAGCATACTTAATTTTGGATTAAAGTGACTCGCTTTTGTAAACCCCTAGCAAAGTACAGTGCGAGATTTTATTAGCAGTTAGATTGAACAAAATCACTTGAATGATCACAAATTGCATTCTCCATAAATTTTGTCATGGTTTGAATTACTCAACGACTCACCGATTCATGCGAATACTCAAGTGTAAATGAAATTTCATCACATGCCTTTGAAATTTTCGATAGATTGCAAGTTTTACGTGGCTTTGCTCATTGATACTTTTGTTTTCGCATTTTGTCAATATTGACATCTATCATTAAATCGGGAGTTCAATCGAAATGGCAGACGTCGTTATTCTTTATTATACAAATTAAATTTGCACACTCCCAGTTAATGCCATCAAGCGTCAAGGAAGTTCACAGACAGGAAGCGCACTGGAAAACTGATTGGTAAATTTCAACTACTTTTAGGTGCACATCGAATTTTCACAATAGTACAATCAGTAACTCTCTTTCTGTGAAAATGTCTGGCGACGTGCCACCTTCGGGAAAAGATTCCTCTGAGATCGTTGAAGCGGCATTGTTTTGCAAGGGTGAAAAGGTATCAAGAAGAACAGCAAAGGATGAAGAAGTTGATCAACTTCTTACAGATAGTGGAATTGGTGCGCTAGCGAAGTCTGCGGCAGCAACAACAAAGAAAGTAAAGATTTTTTGGGTAATTTTATTTTTCTGTGCGCTCATTGGTTTCACGTCCAATTTGTATCACATCATACTTCGCTTTTTCCAAGTTCCCATTTTAACACAGATGGATCAAGAATTTGATGAATTCAATTGGCCACATATTACTATTTGCAATCCATCAAATCCCATTCCATTCTGGAAATCCACCAAACTGGTAAATAAATGGGAGAGTCTCCTCAATAAATCACGTGAGTTTCCAAAGTTGACTTATGTAGGTGAAAGAAACGTGACGATATTAGATCAATATTTGCTGATGTCCTCAGTGACTCCACATGATTTCTATGCAAACACTGATGAAGCAATATTCTTGAACATGAGAGTTCTATTCCAACAGAAGACAATATCAACTTCATCGGGCGATTTTGACAGATACATTTCAGTCAGTAATTTTAAGCCAGCTTTGGAAAACAGAATGGGATCATTGCGGTATCCACTGCCATGCTTAACTCTGAAACCTAATATTCTTGCTGATCTTGTTAAAAAAGATCCTGCGGACATACTGGGAATTAAATTCACCATGATTCAGGATTACAGAAGCTATCAAAAATTCAACAGCGGATTCGAAAATCGTAAAACTTACATGTATCTCTCAAGGCCAAATGAAACATTAAAAGACGCTGCATTATATTTTTTATACACCGGAACAGACTCCACATTTGTTGCAACTGAGCAGAGATATCGACGAATACGGAATTGTGATGACGATTATTTCAAAGTTGAACTTTTTGATTCAACGATGGCAAGTACTAAGAAATATTCGGGTGGTTATGAGTCGTGCAGAGAATTCGTTTCTCAATTGACATTTGTTAAACGATGTAATTGCTTCAATCCTTTTCTTCCAATTTATAAAGTTTCAGATTCCATGCCAAACCTGTGTCTCAATATAAGCCTATATGATTTTGATGACATACAGAAGAATCTCAATTGTATGAACAGAGTTAGTGATGAGTTCAGAAAAGGCAACACATTCAAGAAAATATTGGAAACCAGGTGTGGGAAATACAGATCACCTCTATGTCATCAAACAAATTATCGATACCTTCGTCATACTAATAGTTGGAAACTTGACATGACTAAGAAGCGAAAACAACTACTGAAACATGCTGTAAAAAATTTACCTAATCATCCGAAAAATAAAGTGCCATCTTTGAATTTTGCGAATCAAAATTTGGTGATTGTGAAACTCATCCGAGCACCCGGTCTTATAACAGCTACATTGGAAGAATACGAGTATCCTGCTTCGCAGCTTCTCTCAGATATCGGTGGTACTATGGGTCTTTGGCTTGGGATAAGCGTAATCAGCTTATTTGAGATACTACGATTTGTCGTTCTTTTGACCCATTTATTAGTAAAGCGAAGAAGAAAAGCTGAGACAGATCAGTAAACGTTTTACGGAAGTGAATTCACCTATTATTTTGTGCCAATGCTGAATGCAGAGAGCTATTAAGTGGATGAAATGTTTAACAAATCATTAAGAAATTGGCTTTTAAAAATCTAGAGTGAAAAGCAGAAAAAATAGTCCGCTTCTTCCGACTCTTTCATAAAATTTCCAAAATGATTAATTCAGCTTTATTGTTTTGAGAACGCAACATTCTATTGAAAAAATGATGATGTACACTTTCTGATGTAGTTATTTGCAACTGACATTATATATACGTTTTTTCATATATATACGTTTCAAAAAGACTGATTATGATCTACTCTGGTTCTTGTGTATTGTGATTGTCTTGTGTGTTGTTCTTGTCTGTATATAATTTGACATTTCTACCACAATTTTCATGATTTTGCAACCCTCACGATAACTCATGATAACTCATGAAATTTAATTATATTCTCATGATATTCTCATAAGAAAATATTTAACTCATGGTGTTCTCATGATGCTTTGATGAGAGCATAATAAGTGGTAATGAGAACATTCATAAGGATAATATCTCATGATGCGTTTATGGGAAAATCATGAGCATTCATAAGGTTTTTGTGAAAATAATAAGTAGTAAGGTATGCATGCTAGCCGCGAAAGTAAAGAGTCATAAGAAAGCTTATTCAATCGATAATAATCTCCAAGTTTAATCTATAAAGGATAAAAAGCAACAATATAGAATACATCATAGTGTCCTGCAACAGCCTTCTCGAAATGATCCATATATAGTTTGGCTTTACAATTGGATGTTGAATGCGAGATGTTGAGAATGGAGATATGTACAATAACAATTCAATATCTTATCGTAACAATCATGGTTCATAATTGCCAATACTGAAATAGAATTGGGGACATGGCGTGGGAATGCTCAGGTGCGACGTGGTGAGGATAAGAAAGCCTACATAAATAAGTGCCAATAGAAACTTCTAGATAAATTCAGAAGTTTGAAAGGGCAAATGTTAATTCATGAATGAGATATTTTATGCGAAAGTGTTTCAAATCCGGATGAAATTTCATGAGACATATATGAGAAAAATATCATGGAAAATCGTGAGGAATTTTCGTGAGAGAACTTTTATTTTCTTATTAGCTTTAAAAAATCCAAGTTAAAAGTTTGTACATTTTTCCATTGTCATGAATTGCACATGATAATTCGAAAGGAATTTATGTGAATCGCATGACCTCACTTGAAATGTTAATAAGTGAGGTATTAAGTAAAATTTTAATCCATATATCATGCAGCATACATATAATGCGATCATCGCTTCATGCCCTGAGCATGTGATGACACTTTAAAATGCAACAATATTTGCTGTACAGGCCTGCATGCAGACCTACATGTTCACGTAATGTATGTGAAAGCTTCGAGGATCGCCTACATTGTGGAAGTCATGACGATTCTGAAAAATTGAATCAGCATTTTAATAATCATAGTTATAAATAATCATAATCATGCTGTACTCATTAAATTCAACAATACAAAAGCATAAATATAACTTATGCTCAATAAAAGGATGAAGAAAAATCACTTTGCTGGGTTTTGCTGGCAATGTAACTTGTTGTAATGCATGCGTTTGGGTAGGACATCGGTGTTTGAGAAAGTAGCCGATCATCTGCTGGAGATATGTTGATGAGTTGCCCCATGGATATCTAAAGTATATGATTGTGACACTAGCGAAAATCTCAAGTTCGCGAGGTCAACAGTTGGCCGAAGAAATGTTGATGCGATATGTACGTTCAGTACATCATTTGAGCGCTTTCAAGACGGAGACTACTGAAAAAGCAGCATCGAATTTGCACAATTACTCGAAAAGTAATTATAACAAAAATCAAATATATCGTAATTTCTTTAAGTTTTTCAACTTCTTTAACATAATCTTTAAACTAATATAAAGATGCACTTTAAGCTAAGAAATTGATCAGTTAACACTTCGCGCAGTAGTAGATATCATTAGTTGCAATAGTTGTCAAAAACCGTCAAGATGGGTAAGTATATGCATATTATAATACTCATTAATTTTCCGACATTTGAGAGAAAATTGAACGAAAATTATTAACTTTCAGGTCATTTTTTCAAATGCTTTGCATGGTATAGTCAAACAGCAGGAAATTGAACACACAATTCAGGTATAGATAAGCAAAATATAAGCATGCTGAGTGATCTACAATGACACCACTCCAACGTACAATTGGTGCATATTTGTCATGCAGCACACAATACAGGCTCAGCAGAAGTACATGTAATATACAACTTTTTCAGGACAATACTACACATTTGAAGTAAACTTTTCCGTTCACATGTCAGATTAACCCTTTCACGCCCATTTCCTCGGATGCCAATAAAATCGACTTTTTCTCCGTTTCCTATTCATATTTGATCATTAGAATATAAAAATGATGTTTTGGCTGCTTGTATTGATTTGTATCGTGTATAATACTATGTTACCATGCGGTAACATTGAGCGGTGACTAGTCTGTCACGTTTTTTCTAAATAGCAAAGAAGCATATTCTTCTAAACATTTTCTAAAATTCTTCTTCGATTTATGATGTGCAATTATATTTCTGATACGAAATGTCAGATAGGACTATATTTATAAAATATTTGCGTCCTAAAGCATCAGAAACACACTAGAAAACTCGACGATCTTATGTTTTATGTATAGCATGTCTACGTAACTTTCTTACTCAATAGATATGAAGATAAACGCAATTCTAGTATTTAATCCACAATCAGACATAGATTTAAATGAAAACTAAATAATTTGATAAAAGTTTATATTTATCGAGGTACTCCAAAGAAAATTTCATCAATTACAAAAGATGGGAAGTTGTAGGAATTACATGCAATGCAAGAATTGTTTTGTTAGACAAGTTACAACTGGGGCTGGCATTTTTTATACATTCAGCTTTTTTTTTTTTTAGTCAGAAATAATTATAAAGTACACACAAACTTAAAAACTTCAGGTAATCAATATGGCCTAAACTACTGATGGTAATTATAGAAACAATTGTTCTCTGAATTCAAACAGAGTGACACATCACATTTCTGGCAAATCCAACGACTCACCCCACTGCATCCGAAGTTCTTGCACCGAATTCTTCTACTTGAATAGAAAGGCCAATGACCAATTTGGTCTCTTCTAGAATCTGATTCCAATCGATATTGCTGCCTGGAAGGAGAAGTCATTTGCCCTGAAGTGTCAATCATTCTTCGTTTTCTGTTGTTTGATTTTCTTGCTTTCAAAAGTCCTTCCGCAATGGAAGTGGTGAATTTCATCAAGGACACATTCTTTTCCTCTTCTGTATTTCTTCTGTAGACAAGCCAGCAGTTATTGATCGCAATGCTCAGCATTTGATAGAATATTCGCATATACATGTACCATCTCCGTGATTTGCGATCTACTCTGTACAACGAAATCAGCATATCCATTTTGTCTACTCCTCCCATGAATTTATTGTATTGCATTACGATATAGGGACAAGGAACATCGACAGTGGACTTTTCTTTTGATGACCAACGTTTCACGGTTCCTCGGGGTTCATCTCCAGCGTAAGTTGAAGCAAGTGTCACTGCCCGATTGTCGTACCAAGTCACGACATTGAGTCCACTGTTTGCATCAACGACTTTGTCTAAACTACCTCGTCCTTCGGATTTCAATTCTTTTTCTGTCTTCAGAGGTGGGTTCTTCAATCTGTTCCTTCTGATAGTTCCAACGGTGAGAACACCCTTCTCCTTTTCGAGGTAAATCAGTAATTTCAAAGTCGTGAAATAGTTGTCACAAAACAACTTGAAATTCTGGTGTGACGGTATGGCTGCGGCCAATGAAGCTACAATGTTTTCTGTCAAGGTAAAGCCTTCAATCTTTATAGGTACGTTGGTTTCTGATCCACAGTAAATGATAAAGTCATGTATTATTCCCGATGCAGAGCATCTTGTAAAGACTTTTATACCCCATTTGGTCGGTTTCATGGGAAGATATTGCTTCATCGATAGTCTGCCTTTAAATTTGATCATCATTTCATCAACTGATTGGTGCTCTTCCGGTTCTAGTGTTTTGCACCATTTTTTCATATGCTGTAAAAGTGGCTGAACCTTGAACAACGGATCATAGCCATCATCTCCCTTTTTCTTTGATCTTGTGTTATCTACAAAATGTAGGTTTCTTTTGATTTTTTCAAACTCATTGCGACTGAAAACATCAGCAATCACTGACCATCTAAGTCCAGACTGCCAATATTGACGAAAGTCCCTTGCCTCCATGATTCCGGATAATATAAGAATGCCTATGTACTTCTCAATATCGTATTTGTCAATATTGATGGAATATGAATTCTGTTGAACGGAATACAAATTTGTTTGAAACGCGATTTCATCTAAGAAGTCGTCATCAAAAACAGTCTTGAAGTATTCATATGGAGATTTCCTATTCTCAAAGTCGCATGTGATATTAGACAACCATTCTATCCTCTTATTTATTACGTTTCGGTGACGCCAACGTGGCAGTGAATCAAAAGTATCATTGGTGATGACATCATTGTCTTCTATTTCACTATCGCTTCCGGTACTTGAATCCTCGGAAGACACTATCAATGTCCCTTCAGTATCCACAGCCTCTTCATCCACCTCTACGTCAGACAAATTCCCATCCGGAAAAACAATCGCCTCAACTTCGTTCTGTTCGCTCATTTCTCCCATCATATTGTTTATTGCGACTGTCTTGGTTCTTCTTTTGATTCGTGTTCTCAGCATTCTGAAAAGCAACAGTTCTGAGTATACGTATGTAGACTATTAAAAATGATCTTTAAGAGTACATTTGTAATCATTGCGGATTGCTGTGAGCAATAATAACATAGTGCCAGTAGTTACTTCAGTATTGACATTTTCTGAAGGAGGTTCAGTCTGAAATTACTTATCGAAGTTCTGCAGTTTCATTTACAATGCTGCGACTTGAATGCCAGAAATTTTACTGCAAATTGCTTCAATATGAGATGCAAATTGCTAATTCATTGATGTTAAATGTTGATATTTCATATACACTGACAATGGGAGCTTTCAGAACATGACTACGTATATAATAGTTGAAAGAACCTCCAAAAATTGGACTTTATGTCTAAATTGATTTCCGATCTGACCTTCGTCCAATGTTGCCATTCGGTAAACTTCGTTTTTCAAACACATAAGTATAGTTATCAAGTTTCTTTTGACTCTTACTTCAGACAGATACTGTACTGAACAGGAACAAAGTGTTTGATGATGCAAGAAATCACAGCTTTCGTGATAAATTAAGTGCCAACTTACTTGTTATGAGGAAACGTCAAACACGTGATTCTTGCTGAAACAGATTTTGAAAATTTTTTCTTCAAACAAAAGTTCATTAGTAAATTATGCAGTGCGTTAAAATTTCAGTCTTTGAAATCATGTCTATTTATTATTTTTGACTTCAGATACATTCATATGCGTCTGATGATCGTCTGAAGTTATGTTACCGATTGGTTACAATGAGCGTGAAAGGGTTAAACCATGTAATGGTCCGGGAGCTAGCGTGAAGTTGTGTAGGGAACGAGGTAGTACATAAAACTTTCACATAGCATAGTACACCTCTAACCTACTGCAAAACTTCGCGTCTGCCGGATCAGATCATTTGCTTTTCAGAAATAGAGAGGATAACACAATCCTATGTATTTCCAATGGTAAAATTGTGACATTTAAGGTGTTGACTCAATTTTTTCGAATTTTTGCTCATAAAAGTTACACAAATTGGTATTTTGTTGAACTGGTTATTATAGAAATTATCTACAGATCATGATCTTTCAAATGAGTTATCATTCAGTGACAGAGGAGGAAGTAAAGTGTACAAACAGACACTTTCGTTAAAGTATATCCACAATTTTACTGAAATTTCTATGTTAAAATTTGCAGTTACATCAACGAAAAGTGTCTGTTTGTACACTTTACTTCCTCCTCTGTCACTGAATGATAACTCATTTGAAAGATCATGATCTGTAGATAATTTCTATAATAACCAGTTCAACAAAATACCAATTTGTGTAACTTTTATGAGCAAAAATTCGAAAAAATTGAGTCAACACCTTAAATGTCACAATTTTACCATTGGAAATACATAGGATTGTGTTATCCTCTCTATTTCTGAAAAGCAAATGATCTGATCCGGCAGACGCAAAGTTTTGCAGTAGGTTAGAGGCGCACTATGCTATGTGAAAGTTTTATGTACTACCTCGTTCCCTGCACAACTTCACGCTAGCTCCCGGACTATTTCGACATTATCGGTTCCCGAAGCCTATCACCAAAGTTTTGGCCAGAAAACTGACTTTAAACATTAAATTGTTTTTTCTGTCGCATTAATCAAGTTAACGACTCTTTCATACTGAAACCCAATAAAACCAATATGGAAAAACTGAAAAATGCAGTAGGGAAATACAGCAGAACAGTAATAAGGAAACACTGAAATGGAGAAGTACATTCTGATAGCTATCAGGCACAAATATTATGCTTGACAAGTGATAATTATTCAAAGACCCTCCATTATCTTTATTGCAGGGATGCGAGGGACTCCGATTCCGGGTGTCAAGTATAAAAAGCCTAAAAAGGTTAAAATTAACTGATAACATACATCATAGATCATTATAGGCTTACCTGAACCTATATTTAGTGATAATTGCTGTATCAATTATCAATCATTTTCGATGAAAGTTGATCAAATGTCGCTTTCAGTTGGATGCATGCGATTTAGTCCGGCAGCCAGAGCGAGTTTCTGCAGGGAACGAGGCCGAAGTGAGACTTTCACGGAATGATGTACACCATATGCCTACTACGAATTCGCGCGTCTGCCGAGTTCTAGTGAGTTCCTCTACTTGTCAGACACGATCAAAGAAAAACACATGTTAATCCAATGGAAGGCAGATTGCAGTTTTTGTCAAAATTGAAATTTTCTGTGTTTTCTCTTATCAATTAAAACGAACTAGGTCTAGAGCCATAGTTTTTGATATGGAATGTCTTCAGGTCATTTCCTGTCATGTGTAACGGATATTATCATGCTTCTGATCGGTGATGTATGCGATAATGTGGTTCGATGTAGATAAAGTGGGCCAACATATTGATGCTTTCCGACAGTAGGAGAGGTTTGTTAAATCTGAATGCATGTACTTTTATAGATAAATGTTCATGAACCTGATAAGATATGACCTGAAGACATTCCATGTCAAAAATTAAGGCTCTCGACTGCGCATTTTTAGCGTAATAAGCAAAACATAGACAATTTCAATTTTGACAAAAACTGCAATCTGCCTCCTATTGTATTTACATGTGTTTTTCTTTGATACTGTCTGACAAGTAGAGGAACTCACTAGAACTCGGCAGACGCGCGAATTCGTAGTAGGCATAGAGTGTACATCATTCTGTGAAAGTCTCATTTTCGGCCTCGTTCCCTGCAGAAACTCTTTCTGGCTGCCGGACTAAATCGGCTCCTCCCATCTTCTTGGTGTCTTTTCTCCAGTCTCTACCAGGCAGGAAAATCCCCATTCTTCTCCAAATAAATCCAGCAAAAGTGATAGGACTCTGGGACTCCGACCCCGCATCCCTGCTTTATTGTCAATGTCATTGTCACTCAACTTTTTCCACATTGCGGCACCCTTGTTCTTAGTCTTAGTTTCGGTGGCGCCCGTGCAAAAATCATGGAATTGCTTGAATCAATATAGTATATCTGTAAATAGTTGGTGTGAATAGGAACAATTTATAGATGCGTTAGTAGTAAGCAAGTGACAAATACTGGATAGCGCAAGATGGCCGCCGTCGTGGCTGAGTCCCCCCCCCCCTCTGGCACGGCAGAGTGTCGTGGTCGGCCGCCGTGGTGCTTCGTGTCTGAGTCCCCCCCCCCCTCTGGAACGACAGAGGTTGTGGTCTGTCGTGGTGTGCCGGCCGGGTGGGTCCACGTTCACAACATGTTCGCTGACGTCCCCCCCCCCCTCTGCAACAACAGAGTGTGAGACTCGGGTGCGTGGGTCCGACCGCCTGGTGGACGTGGGCGACCGTCTAGGTTGACGTGGGCGACCGCCAGGATTAGTCTTGAGGCTATAGTGTGTGATGTTTTTGGTGCAATCTGCTGAATGTTGGGTTGTAAAATGGGTTGTTTCGAGTGGAAGGAGTGGTCGGATGAGAAAACGGAGGTCAGATTCGGATTCAGCGTGAAATTCTGCATCGGTAGGGTGAGTTTCAAGGCAATCGGCGAGAAAAACTGTTTCTTCAAAATTTTGACATAGAATGTGGGACGTTTTGGTGTGTAGCGCCCAAACGAAGCATCGGATGAGAAAACGGAGTCCAGATTCGGAATCTACGTGAAATTTTGGGTTAGGAAGGATGTTTCCAGCGAAATCGGAGAGAAAAAATTTTCGGCTGACGTCCCCCCCCCCCCCTCTGGACAGCTTGCTTCGATTTTGGCTTCTAGTGGACGGATTTTGTCGTGCGATAGCTCGTTTGAAAGCTAAGAGTGAGACAAATTCAGTGAAACAATCGGCTTGTTCCTATCTGTCTTCGTTCAAAAGTTAGAGCGGTTACAAGATTTTAGGTCGGAGCTCGCTTACCTGAAAAAATCCTAAGTGTCAGAGTGACTTTGTATGGGTAAAATTTTGAAAATTTTCCAAAGTGTGGAATTTCGACCTGGGACCGTCACCAAAACATTTTTCATCAAATTTCGCTGACCCCCCCCCCCCCGACAACAATCTTCTAACTTTGGTTCTAGTGGACGGATTTTGTCTTACAGCTACTCGTTTGAAAGAGGAGAAAAAACTGCTCGACAACATTTTTTGTTGCGAGTCAATCGGACCAGCCGTTCACAAGTTAGAGCGGTTACAAGATTTTAGGTCGGAGCTCGCTCACCTGAAAAATCCTAAGTGTCAGAGTGACTTTGTATGGGTAAAAATTTGAAAATTTTCCAAAGTGTGGAATTTCGACCTGGGACCGTCACCAAAACATTTTTCATCAAATTTCACTGACCTCCCCCCCCCCCTCTGGACAGCTTGCTTCGATTTTGGCTTCTAGTGGACGGATTTTGTCGTGCGATAGCTCGTTTGAAAGCTAAGAGTGAGACAAATTCAGTGAAACAATCGGCTTGTTCCTATCTGTCTTCGTTCAAAAGTTAGAGCGGTTACAAGATTTTAGGTCGGAGCTCGCTTACCTGAAAAAATCCTAAGTGTCAGAGTGACTTTGTATGGGTAAAATTTTGAAAATTTTCCAAAGTGTGGAATTTCGACCTGGGACCGTCACCAAAAAATTTTTAATCAAATTTCACTGACCTCCCCCCCCCCCCCCCCGACAACAATCTTCTAACTTTGGTTCTAGTGGACGGATTTTGTCTTACAGCTACTCGTTTGAAAGAGGAGAAAAAACTGCTCGACAACATTTTTTGTTGCGAGTCAATCGGACCAGCCGTTCACAAGTTAGAGCGGTTACAAGATTTTAGGTCGGAGCTCGCTCACCTGAAAAATCCTAAGTGTCAGAGTGACTTTGTATGGGTAAAAATTTGAAAATTTTCCAAAGTGTGGAATTTCGACCTGGGACCGTCACCAAAACATTTTTCATCAAATTTCACTGACCTCCCCCCCCCCTCTGGACAGCTTGCTTCGATTTTGGCTTCTAGTGGACGGATTTTGTCGTGCGATAGCTCGTTTGAAAGCTAAGAGTGAGACAAATTCAGTGAAACAATCGGCTTGTTCCTATCTGTCTTCGTTCAAAAGTTAGAGCGATTACAAGATTTTAGGTCGGAGCTCGCTTACCTGAAAAAATCCTAAGTGTCAGAGTGACTTTGTATGGGTAAAATTTTGAAAATTTTCCAAAGTGTGGAATTTCGACCTGGGACCGTCACCAAAACATTTTTCATCAAATTTCACTGACCTCCCCCCCCTCTGGACAGCTTGGTTCGATTTTGGCTTCTAGTGGACGGATTTTGTCGTGCGATAGCTCGTTTGAAAGCTAAGAGTGAGACAAATTCAGTGAAACAATCGGCTTGTTCCTATCTGTCTTCGTTCAAAAGTTAGAGCGGTTACAAGATTTTAGGTCGGAGCTCGCTTACCTGAAAAAATCCTAAGTGTCAGAGTGACTTTGTATGGGTAAAATTTTGAAAATTTTCCAAAGTGTGGAATTTCGACCTGGGACCGTCACCAAAACATTTTTCATCAAATTTCGCTGACGTCCCCCCCCCCCTCGTTCGGACAAAATTTCTTGAAACAAACTTTGGTTAAGGTCCCAGGTCAAAATTCGGAAGTTTTAAATTTTTCAAAATTTTCACCACACTGGAGCTCTCACACTTAGGAATTTTTTCACTTGTGGCATGTTACATGGACATGTGCTGGCGGACCAACTTCCCGTGGTCATATGAGAATGGTTCAGGTGTCATATTGTAAAGAATGATGAGACAAATCGTTTGCAACAAACCGGATGTCGCTACGATGAATACTTTCGGAGATAGAGCCATTTTAAGTTTTCTTCCGAGCATATATAAACCCCCGACAACGTAAGTCTGATCACTTCATCGAAAGACGAGGTAAGCGACGGTCGTCGCTCTGAGCTCCCGATATCGGGTGCAAAGGACTCTATCTTTTGAAGTAGGCAAGCTATCTTGCTACTTCAAAGTTTGTATGATAGAGTTTGATAGTGTCTTTACTACTGATAAAATTTTTTAAAAGTAGTATGAGTAGTAAAATGCGGAATTTTTTAAAAATTCTTAATTTTCACTTTTTTCAAAGTTTTAACATATAGACTAAGGTTTTCAAGTATCCTGAGTTCAAATCTGCTATCAGATTTGAAATTTAACTAAGTCTAAGGCAGCTTTGAGGGGTTAGATCCCAGCTACTGATCACTACCTTTGACTCGGCGTTCCTGTTACCACTTCGGGGCAGTGACAATGATGTCTTCAGCTGTAAAGAGCGGGTATCGGGGAAGATCTCTCACTTCCCTAGTGATCGGTACAAGGCCTTCGGGCTGTCGACGGGATCGAGTGCCACTCACTACACTCACATCTATCATTCCTCACTAAGTGTTGATATTATGTTGAATGTTGACTAAGTTGAATGTTGAATGATGATATTATGTTCTAGGCTGTATACTACATTCAAATCTGCTATCAGAAATTTAACTAAGGCAGCTTTGAGGGGTTAGATCCCAGCTACTGATCACTACCTTTGACTCGGCGTTCCTGTTACCACTTCGGGGCAGTGACAATGATGTCTTTAGCTGTAAAGAGCGGGTATCGGGGAAGATCTCTCACTTCCCTAGTGATCGGTACAAGGCCTTCGGGCTGTCGACGGATCGAGTGCCACTCACTACACTCACATCTATCATTCCTGACTAAGTGTAATGCTTTAGGAATATGACTGTACTACATGATTTAAAACTTATACTAATTTCATTATCTTACAGTTAACGAGAAATCTCAGTAACGACAAAAATGGTCAATAACGATAGAAACAAAAAATTTCACATCAAAATGTGCTCTTGTGGACGAATCAACCGCCGAGACGGTCTCAGGGACCACATAAGGAAGGCAGGGGCCGACCACATGGTTATCCTGAATAGGGTTGCCTGTGTGAAGTGCAGGGTGCTGTTGGTTGTTGGGCAGGAGGCCGAGTTTTATCGGAGGCATGGTGAGTGTGTAGGAGGGTTGGTGACTGATTTGAGATTTACACAGTTGATTGTGGAAGAGAGGGAGCGAATGTTGGCGAATGTTGCGAATGTTGTTGAGAATGTTGTTGAGAATGCTAGTGGGAATGTTGTTGAGAATGCTAGTGGGAATGCTGTGGAGAATGCTAGTGGGAATGCTGTGGAGAATGAGGTAGAGAATGCTGTGGCCGGTTTGAAGGCTGACAAGTGGCGGAAGAGAGTGTTAGAGAGTGATGATGAGGATGATGTGGATTTGGATAGGGAGCGAGTGAGGAAGTGTGTGAGGAAGTTGAGCTCTTCGTCATCGGAGGTATCCAATATTGTTATTAGCGACCCCCCGAAGAGCTCATCTTCCCCAATAGTGAAGGGTGGTGGGGTACGGAAGCAGTCGGCGCGGTGGGATGAGGACATGGAAAAGAAGCATGTGTCGCAGCAAGCGGCACATGCTTTGTTGGTAGATCGCTACGAAAGTTTGAGGAAGGTGAATGAGAGAACGTTGAGTGAGTTGAGTGAGCTGAAAATGAAGGAGTTGAAATGTAAGGAGGTGGCAGATGAGAATATCCGTATGAGGCGTGTTGTGAAAGAGTTGAAGGAGAATGTGCGAGTGTTGGAAGACAAGAATGATGAGTGTGAGAAGAGGGCGAGTGCTGCGGAGAGGAGAATGGGAGAGGCAGAAGCGAAGTTTGAGGAGATGATGAAGGAGATGAGTGTGTTGAGAGCGAGGAATGTTGAGTTGGAGAGGACTGTGGCTCGGCGGGGTGATGAGAGGCAGGCGTGTGAGAAGTTGGAGCGCATGAGGGATGAGTGGGAGCGTGTGAATGAGGATCGCTTGTTTGAATTCCACATCCCTATTCGGGACAATCATTTGGCCGGCGAAGTATTAGTAAATAAAAGCCTCGACGAGTCCATCCTATGTTACAACGGTCATCCGAGCAAGAAGTGTCTGCATGCCAGCCTGAGAATGCGCGGCCATCTCCATAAATTTTCGATTCGGAAACGCGCGAGACTACCTAAGGATGACTAACTTGGTAAGTGAAAAGCAAATAAGATAGTATATCCTATTCTAATACATATCATTTTCATTGCAGATCTTTGCCCGCCTTCACCACCCCATCAATTTACTCCCGAGAACGAACCATCGGCTCTCTTAAGGGCCACCTAGGGGCAAGACATGATAGAACCTCCACGCGGTTTGCCCTGGGCAGTCTTCGGACTGGCGAATACTATCATTAAGTTGAATCTGCTATCAGTCAACTTGAACATTATGCAGTCGATTGCTATCCCTGAAGCATTCTGATTCGCTGTTGAGCAATTCATTGTTGAAAACCCTATATAAGCCAGAAGATTGTAGCGCTTCTCATTCAATTTGAAGTCACGATGGAAGCGACATCTGCCGACAACATTCCCGTCTTCACCGATGAAGACAACGGCATTCCCAACTTCATCATCCTCGACGAGTGGGATGAAGAGGATGAGAAGAAGGGGAAGATCAAGAAGATCATTTGGACGGATGGGGTGTGGACTCCTAAAACCACCCGCATCCGAAAGGTGCCAGATGCACCACCACGGCTGAGGCGGTATAGGGTATACGAGAACCTAAGCGTCATACCCATTGACTATTCCAGTCAATAGTCAAATTCACGTCCCCGAGAACGAACCATCGGCTCTCTTAAGGGCCACCATGGGGCAAGACATGATAGAACCTCCTCGCGGTTTGCCCTGGGCAGTCTTCGGACTGGCGAATACTATCATTAAGTTGAATCTGCTATCAGTCAACTTGAACGTTGCAAATGAAGTTCGGTGTAATACTTCCTTTCGACGGGCGTTCCTGTAAAGGGCGGCGGTGAAACCCGTAGCTATGCATACCGCAAGGGACATTCGGCAATGGTCAATCTTGTTAAACCTCTCTGCGTCATGTTTGCAAGTGATTGCCTCTGTCTCAACGTAGTATGCATTCGCGCCAGGGCGACATTTAGCCAACTGTCGAAGGTTGCCTAAAACTTTCCATTGCATACGTTATGAGAACCATGAGTTCTACCTGTCTCTATCACTGAGACGAATTGATGAATGGAATGAAATGGGAGGACACTCACGCGCCACACGCAACATAACACACTTCTCTCTTCCGTAGTCTAACAAGCTCTTTACACATGGATCGCAGTCGATTGCTATCCCTGTATCAGAAGTGTAAGCTATCTTAATTTATTTGACACTATTTTATCTACCATCATCGTCCATATGAAATGTTTTTAGATTTACAAGTTAGACTAAGCGTGCTACTATTTCCAAATGAAAAAGTATACATGGTTAAATCATCCACTTAAGCCCATCCATAGTCTAACAAGCTCTTTACACATGGATCGCAGTCGATTGCTATCCCTGTATCAGAAGTGTAAGCTATCTTAATTTATTTGACACTATTTTATCTACCATTATCACCCATATGAAATGTTTTTAGATTTACAAGTTAGACTAAGCGTGCTACTATTTCCAAATGAAAAAGTATACATGGTTAAATCATCCACTTAAGCCCATCCATAGTCTAACAAGCTCTTTACACATGGATCGCAGTCGATTGCTATCCCTGTATCAGAAGTGTAAGCTATCTTAATTTATTTGACACTATTTTATCTACCATCATCGTCCATATGAAATGTTTTTAGATTTACAAACGGGTCCCGTAACTAAGGGACCCGTTACTAAGGGTCGGGCCCCTTTAGAGAATATATAAGAAGGAGTTTGAATGTAGATGAATTATACCGTTGAAGAAGACTACTCAGATACAATATGGCAGTAGCCGGTGAAGTAACGATATCTACAACGTCAGCATCAACGTCAGCATCAACGTCAGCATCTATTTTCTTCCCATTGCTTCGGGATCGAGTACCTGCAATGGTGTATCGAGATATTCCCCTTTTCGCTGGGGATGTGATCCTATCAGATAAGATATCATGTGTGGTGGTCAAGCGGGCTGTGGTACAGACAGAGACTCACATATTTCCAACTACGATTGACACTTTTTATTTTACTAAATCACCTGTATATCGTATACATTCAAGTACGAATGACCCACCGGAGAAGCCACTATACATGGAACGAGATGTGCCTATGTACGAAGGGGATGTAATTCTGGGGTACTCCCCTACAAGAATGATGATACGTCGTGCACCAGGATGGGTGGATGATGGAAGGTGGATGGGGGCGTATGTGGAAGTTGAACATCATTCAAAGCCACTCATGGACCCACCGTATGAGACGCAACGATTCCGTCTAGATGGTGAAGCATGGATTCGTGTCATTCCCAACGGATGGTACAGAGACATTGATGAAGAGAGAGGTGATTATAAGTCCTTTAGTGAAATAAGTGGAGAATTTGTATTTCAATGAACTTTTATGTATATATTGAATGAACTTTTATTGAATAAACATACTTCATACATGTGATCATTTTCCTTTGAGTTATACTATAATGAATAGGATGGTATTAGAAGAAGATGGATATGGGTATAAATAAGTTAAGTGAAAATAGATGGGAATATAATCATCATGAGTGAGGTTCCAGAGTGTGAGGTTCCAGAGTGTGAGGTACGTTATCCAATACGTCATTGGAAAGGTAAATTTTGGCAATATCACCGTACCATTCCATTATTTCATGGAGACAAGATAATTTCAGAGACGAAGAACTGTGTAGTGATATCACGCCGTAAGATAGAATTGGAAAATGAAATAATTCCAACGTATATTGACACATTCTATTTTGAAGTAACACCGACATATCAGCATCCAATTACAACAACGGTGGAGAAACCGAAAGACTGTCTTTATTTTGAACGTGATTACATTCCAATGTATGAAGGAGATGTAGTTATATCATGGAATCCTACAGAAACATGTATTCGACGTTCTCCAGGTAGAAAGCGTGAAGATGGAGGAGGTTTGGCACGGGCTATGTATATAGTATATCAACATACTCCAGAAGTGTATAAACGACCGAAATTGACACGACGATTTCGTTTGGATATTGAGAAGAAGGTGTGGGTTCAGATTCTTCATACTGATACATTGACTGACATTGAATGGACGGGTGGACAAACGAGGTGATTTCAGGGTCCCCTGAAGGGGACCCATGAAGGGATCGGGTCCTTTGAGAGATGTATATAAGAGTGGATGAAATGAGTGTCACAATCATAATCATGGTAGAAACAAGAGAAGAGTTGAGAGTAAGGCAGCGTGAGGAGATGAAGACCATCAAACAAATGATTGAAAGATATAAGAGGAGAGCCTATAAATCGAAGAATCCAGAGAAGATCAGAGAGTGTGAGGACACATGCGACTTTGTGCTGAAAGCGACGATAGTGAGTCATCAACGACAATCAAATTATTGGAGAGATGGATTGTGGAAGGGACCCGATAGAGGACCCGATACCTTTTAGAGGACCTGATACCTTTTAGAGGACCCGATCCACTAAAAACTGTATATAAATGACTTTTAAAATCATTTACTTCATATTTTGACTTGAGCTAGTGAACATGCCCGACGTAACGATGATCCAACCTTTACGGATTCGCATTCCCGAAGTGTTAGTGCCAGAGAGCGACGAGGAAGACTGGCCAACTGATCTTCCGTCTGGATGGGGATCGTGGCCCGATTTGAGTGAATTGACTGATGAAGGACTTCCAGAGTTGGTGACGCCTACCCCGATGGACAATCTTCCTCCAAGGTTTTCACCAGACATTACACAGTTGGACAGATTTTTAAATTCACCATCTTCCAGTCGGACGAATTTTAGTGAAATGACGGATGAAGAGTGGGTGACGTACGAAAAGGAGAAGGAGAAGGAGAATAATCCACCTAACTCGAGGGCAGGATCTCCGGTGGTCCCATTGGGATTACGTATGCTTATCCCACAATTGCCGCATCGACAGTTTCATGGACGCATTTCATCAGAATCAAATATACGACGTGAGGTGGATTTGGTGGATGAAGCGTTGGTGCATGCCATTGATATGAACAGTGTTTTCTCATGATTTACTTTCTCATGATTTACTTTCTCGTGTGTGCTTCTTCAATAAACTTACATGGTAAGCCTTGATTCTTTTGAATGAAAGGGTATGGGATGTAGAAGTTTAAGTAATCATATACATAGCAGATTGTATGAATCATGCCATGTTATAGACGAAGACGAAGACGTCAGAGAGGGGGTATTCTTTTACCTCTAGCGGGAATGCTTGGTAAACATTTTGCAGGAACTATTACAAAGGGTGTTTCACGACATATAGCAAGGAAAGCCATTAGACGTATTAAGCGAAAGCGCTAAGTAACAGTGAATGGAATGTTATTATGACAATGCCATATCGTACTAGACGAAGACGAAGACGAAGACGACGTCAGAGGGGTGGTCTTATCATTTCAATTTTACCACGTGTCCTTAATAAAGTAATGAAAGTAATGACACATCGAGATCTAGGTGCAGGTCCTACATTGCTGCATAGATTTGGTGACGAATAAGATTTACTAGTTTGCAATTTAGACTAAGCGTTCTATTATTTGTAAATGAAAGATATAGTTTCAATAGTTTACACGTTAAAAATAAAAATTCAATAGTGTGTATGTTAAGAATAAAGTTCTATCTGTTTGTATGTTAGAAATAAAATGAAGTTTCATCAGTTTACAAGTTAAGAATAAAGTTTTATCTGTTTGTATGTTAGAAATAAAACAAAGTTTCAACGGTTAACAAGTTAAAAATAAAGTTTCAATAGTTTACAAGTTAAAACTAATGTTTCAATAGTGCGTATGTTAAGAATAAAGTTTTATCTGTTTATATGTTAGAAATAAAATGAAGTTTCGCCAGTTTACAAGTTAAGAATAAATTTTATCTACTTGTATGTTAGAATTAAAACAAAGTTTCAACCGTTTACAGGTTAAAAATAAAGTTTCAATAGTTAACACGTTAAAAATAAAGTTTCAATAGTGTGTATGTTAAGAATAAAGTTCTATCTGTTTCTATGTTAGAAATAAAATGAAGGTTCATCAGTTTACAAGTTAAGAATAAAGTTTTATCTGTTTGTATGTTAGAAATAAAACAAAGTTTCAACCGTTAACAAGTTAAAAATAAAGTTTCAATAGTTTGCAAGTTAAAACTAATGTTTCAATAGTGCGTATGTTAAGAATAAAGTTTTATCTGTTTCTATGTTAGAAATAAAATGAAGTTTCGCCAGTTTACAAGTTAAGAATAAATTTTATCTGCTTGTATGTTAGAATTAAAACAAAGTTTCAACCGTTTACAAGTTAAAAATGAAGTTTCAATAGTGTATATGTTAAGAATAAAGTTCTATCTGTTTATATGTTAGAAATAAAAATGAAGGTTCACCAGTTTACAAGTTAAGAATAAAGTTTTATCTGCTTGTATGTCAGAAATGAAATAAAGTTTCACCAGTTTACAAGTTAAAAATGAAGTTTCAATAGTGTGTACGTTAGAAATAAAGTTTCAATAGTGTGTATGTTAAGAATAAAGTTTTATCTGTTTGTATGTTAGAATTAAAAAACCGGTTTCAACCGTATACAAGTTAAAAATAAAGTTTCAATAGTTAACACGTTAAAAATAAAGTTTCAATAGTGTGTATGTTAAGAATAAAGTTCTATCTGCTTCTATGTTAGAAATAAAATGAAGTTTCATCAGTTTACAAGTTAATAATAAAGTTGTATCTGTTTGTATGTTAGACATAAAATAAAGTTTTAGCTGTTTGTATGTTAAAAATAAAATAAAGTTTCAATAGTGTGTATGTTAAGATTAAAGTTCTATCTGCTTCTATGTTAGAAATAAAATGAAGTTTCATCAGTTTACAAGTTAATAATAGAGTTTTATCTGTTTGTATGTTAGACATAAAACAAAGTTTCAACCGTTAACAAGTTAAAAATAAAGTTTCAGATTAAAATAAAGTTTCAATAGTGTGTATGATGGAAATAAAGTTTAAGCGCTTTGTGCGTTAAAAATAAAGTTTCAACATTGTGTACGTTAAGAATAAAGTTCTATCTGTTTATATGTTAGAAATAAAATGAAGTTTCGCCAGTTTACAAGTTAAGAATAAATTTTATCTGCTTGTATGTTAGAATTAAAACAAAGTTTCAACCGTTTACAGGTTAAAAATAAAGTTTCAATAGTTAACACGTTAAAAATAAAGTTTCAATAGTGTGTATGTTAAGAATAAAGTTCTATCTGTTTCTATGTTAGAAATAAAATGAAGGTTCATCAGTTTACAAGTTAAGAATAAAGTTTTATCTGTTTGTATGTTAGACATAAAACAAAGTTTCAACCGTTAACAAGTTAAAAATAAAGTTTCAATAGTTTACAAGTTAAAACTAATGTTTCAATAGTGCGTATGTTAAGAATAAAGTTTTATCTGTTTCTATGTTAGAAATAAAATGAAGCTTCACCAGTTTACAAGTTAAGAATAAAGTTTTATCAGCTTGTATGTTAGAAATAAAATGAAGTTTCACCAGTTTACAATTTAAAAATAAAGTTTCAATAGTGTGTACGTTAGAAATAAAGTTTCAACCGTTTACAAGTTGAAAAATAAAGTTTTAACAGTGTCTACGTTAGAAATAAAGTTTTATCTGTTTGTAAAGTACGATCGTAGGATTTACTAGTTTGCAAGTTAGACTCAGCATTCTACTAGTTGTAAATGAAAATATCGTTTCAACAGTTTACAGATTAAAATAAACTTTTAACAGTGTGTACGTTAGAAATAAAGTTTTAGCTGTTTATATGTTAGAAGCAAAATAAAGTTTCAACAGTTTACAAGTTGAAAAATAAAGTTTCAACAGTGTGTACGTTAGAAATAAATGAAAGTAAAAACTTCATCGTATGAGTATTCAAAGCATGTTTTGTAAATCAAATGTGTGTAGTCCTGACATGATAGAATCGCGTTAGAAATAAAGTTTCAGCCGTTTACAAGTTAAAAATAAAGTTTCAACGGTGTGTACGTTAGAAATAAAGTTTTAGCTGTTTATATGTTAGAAACAAAATAAAGTTTCAACAGTTTACAAGTTGAAAAATAAAGTTTCAACAGTGTGTACGTTAGAAATAAATGAAAGTAAAAACTTCATCGTATGAGTATTCAAAGCATGTTTTGTAAATCAATTGTGTGTAGTCCTGACATGATAGAATTAAGCTTGACAAACGCGTTTTGTCAAGTTTGATTCTATCATGTCAGGACTACACACAATTGATTTACAAAACATGCTTTGAATACTCATACGATGAAGTTTTTACTTTCATTTATTTCTAACGTACACACTGTTGAAACTTTATTTTTCAACTTGTAAACTGTTGAAACTTTATTTTGTTTCTAACATATAAACAGCTAAAACTTTATTTCTAACGTACACACCGTTGAAACTTTATTTTTAACTTGTAAACGGCTGAAACTTTATTTCTAACGCGATTCTATCATGTCAGGACTACACACATTTGATTTACAAAACATGCTTTGAATACTCATACGATGAAGTTTTTACTTTCATTTATTTCTAACGTACACACTGTTGAAACTTTATTTTTCAACTTGTAAACTGTTGAAACTTTATTTTGTTTCTAACATATAAACAGCTAAAACTTTATTTCTAACGTACACACTGTTAAAAGTTTATTTTAATCTGTAAACTGTTGAAACGATATTTTCATTTACAACTAGTAGAATGCTGAGTCTAACTTGCAAACTAGTAAATCCTACGATCGTACTTTACAAACAGATAAAACTTTATTTCTAACGTAGACACTGTTAAAACTTTATTTTTCAACTTGTAAACGGTTGAAACTTTATTTCTAACGTACACACTATTGAAACTTTATTTTTAAATTGTAAACTGGTGAAACTTCATTTTATTTCTAACATACAAGCTGATAAAACTTTATTCTTAACTTGTAAACTGGTGAAGCTTCATTTTATTTCTAACATAGAAACAGATAAAACTTTATTCTTAACATACGCACTATTGAAACATTAGTTTTAACTTGTAAACTATTGAAACTTTATTTTTAACTTGTTAACGGTTGAAACTTTGTTTTATGTCTAACATACAAACAGATAAAACTTTATTCTTAACTTGTAAACTGATGAACCTTCATTTTATTTCTAACATAGAAACAGATAGAACTTTATTCTTAACATACACACTATTGAAACTTTATTTTTAACGTGTTAACTATTGAAACTTTATTTTTAACCTGTAAACGGTTGAAACTTTGTTTTAATTCTAACATACAAGCAGATAAAATTTATTCTTAACTTGTAAACTGGCGAAACTTCATTTTATTTCTAACATATAAACAGATAGAACTTTATTCTTAACGTACACAATGTTGAAACTTTATTTTTAACGCACAAAGCGCTTAAACTTTATTTCCATCATACACACTATTGAAACTTTATTTTAATCTGAAACTTTATTTTTAACTTGTTAACGGTTGAAACTTTGTTTTATGTCTAACATACAAACAGATAAAACTCTATTATTAACTTGTAAACTGATGAAACTTCATTTTATTTCTAACATAGAAGCAGATAGAACTTTAATCTTAACATACACACTATTGAAACTTTATTTTATTTTTAACATACAAACAGCTAAAACTTTATTTTATGTCTAACATACAAACAGATACAACTTTATTATTAACTTGTAAACTGATGAAACTTCATTTTATTTCTAACATAGAAGCAGATAGAACTTTATTCTTAACATACACACTATTGAAACTTTATTTTTAACGTGTTAACTATTGAAACTTTATTTTTAACTTGTATACGGTTGAAACCGGTTTTTTAATTCTAACATACAAACAGATAAAACTTTATTCTTAACATACACACTATTGAAACTTTATTTCTAACGTACACACTATTGAAACTTCATTTTTAACTTGTAAACTGGTGAAACTTTATTTCATTTCTGACATACAAGCAGATAAAACTTTATTCTTAACTTGTAAACTGGTGAACCTTCATTTTTATTTCTAACATATAAACAGATAGAACTTTATTCTTAACATATACACTATTGAAACTTCATTTTTAACTTGTAAACGGTTGAAACTTTGTTTTAATTCTAACATACAAGCAGATAAAATTTATTCTTAACTTGTAAACTGGCGAAACTTCATTTTATTTCTAACATAGAAACAGATAAAACTTTATTCTTAACATACGCACTATTGAAACATTAGTTTTAACTTGCAAACTATTGAAACTTTATTTTTAACTTGTTAACGGTTGAAACTTTGTTTTATTTCTAACATACAAACAGATAAAACTTTATTCTTAACTTGTAAACTGATGAACCTTCATTTTATTTCTAACATAGAAACAGATAGAACTTTATTCTTAACATACACACTATTGAAACTTTATTTTTAACGTGTTAACTATTGAAACTTTATTTTTAACCTGTAAACGGTTGAAACTTTGTTTTAATTCTAACATACAAGTAGATAAAATTTATTCTTAACTTGTAAACTGGCGAAACTTCATTTTATTTCTAACATATAAACAGATAAAACTTTATTCTTAACATACGCACTATTGAAACATTAGTTTTAACTTGTAAACTATTGAAACTTTATTTTTAACTTGTTAACCGTTGAAACTTTGTTTTATTTCTAACATACAAACAGATAAAACTTTATTCTTAACTTGTAAACTGATGAAACTTCATTTTATTTCTAACATACAAACAGATAGAACTTTATTCTTAACATACACACTATTGAATTTTTATTTTTAACGTGTAAACTATTGAAACTATATCTTTCATTTACAAATAATAGAACGCTTAGTCTAAATTGCAAACTAGTAAATCTTATTCGTCACCAAATCTATGCAGCAATGTAGGACCTGCACCTAGATCTCGATGTGTCATTACTTTCATTACTTTATTAAGGACACGTGGTAAAATTGAAATGATAAGACCACCCCTCTGACGTCGTCTTCGTCTTCGTCTTCGTCTAGTACGATATGGCATTGTCATAATAACATTCCATTCACTGTTACTTAGCGCTTTCGCTTAATACGTCTAATGGCTTTCCTTGCTATATGTCGTGAAACACCCTTTGTAATAGTTCCTGCAAAATGTTTACCAAGCATTCCCGCTAGAGGTAAAAGAATACCCCCTCTCTGACGTCTTCGTCTTCGTCTATAACATGGCATGATTCATACAATCTGCTATGTATATGATTACTTAAACTTCTACATCCCATACCCTTTCATTCAAAAGAATCAAGGCTTACCATGTAAGTTTATTGAAGAAGCACACACGAGAAAGTAAATCATGAGAAAGTAAATCATGAGAAAACACTGTTCATATCAATGGCATGCACCAACGCTTCATCCACCAAATCCACCTCACGTCGTATATTTGATTCTGATGAAATGCGTCCATGAAACTGTCGATGCGGCAATTGTGGGATAAGCATACGTAATCCCAATGGGACCACCGGAGATCCTGCCCTCGAGTTAGGTGGATTATTCTCCTTCTCCTTCTCCTTTTCGTACGTCACCCACTCTTCATCCGTCATTTCACTAAAATTCGTCCGACTGGAAGATGGTGAATTTAAAAATCTGTCCAACTGTGTAATGTCTGGTGAAAACCTTGGAGGAAGATTGTCCATCGGGGTAGGCGTCACCAACTCTGGAAGTCCTTCATCAGTCAATTCACTCAAATCGGGCCACGATCCCCATCCAGACGGAAGATCAGTTGGCCAGTCTTCCTCGTCGCTCTCTGGCACTAACACTTCGGGAATGCGAATCCGTAAAGGTTGGATCATCGTTACGTCGGGCATGTTCACTAGCTCAAGTCAAAATATGAAGTAAATGATTTTAAAAGTCATTTATATACAGTTTTTAGTGGATCGGGTCCTCTAAAAGGTATCAGGTCCTCTAAAAGGTATCGGGTCCTCTATCGGGTCCCTTCCACAATCCATCTCTCCAATAATTTGATTGTCGTTGATGACTCACTATCGTCGCTTTCAGCACAAAGTCGCATGTGTCCTCACACTCTCTGATCTTCTCTGGATTCTTCGATTTATAGGCTCTCCTCTTATATCTTTCAATCATTTGTTTGATGGTCTTCATCTCCTCACGCTGCCTTACTCTCAACTCTTCTCTTGTTTCTACCATGATTATGATTGTGACACTCATTTCATCCACTCTTATATACATCTCTCAAAGGACCCGATCCCTTCATGGGTCCCCTTCAGGGGACCCTGAAATCACCTCGTTTGTCCACCCGTCCATTCAATGTCAGTCAATGTATCAGTATGAAGAATCTGAACCCACACCTTCTTCTCAATATCCAAACGAAATCGTCGTGTCAATTTCGGTCGTTTATACACTTCTGGAGTATGTTGATATACTATATACATAGCCCGTGCCAAACCTCCTCCATCTTCACGCTTTCTACCTGGAGAACGTCGAATACATGTTTCTGTAGGATTCCATGATATAACTACATCTCCTTCATACATTGGAATGTAATCACGTTCAAAATAAAGACAGTCTTTCGGTTTCTCCACCGTTGTTGTAATTGGATGCTGATATGTCGGTGTTACTTCAAAATAGAATGTGTCAATATACGTTGGAATTATTTCATTTTCCAATTCTATCTTACGGCGTGATATCACTACACAGTTCTTCGTCTCTGAAATTATCTTGTCTCCATGAAATAATGGAATGGTACGGTGATATTGCCAAAATTTACCTTTCCAATGACGTATTGGATAACGTACCTCACACTCTGGAACCTCACACTCTGGAACCTCACTCATGATGATTATATTCCCATCTATTTTCACTTAACTTATTTATACCCATATCCATCTTCTTCTAATACCATCCTATTCATTATAGTATAACTCAAAGGAAAATGATCACATGTATGAAGTATGTTTATTCAATAAAAGTTCATTCAATATATACATAAAAGTTCATTGAAATACAAATTCTCCACTTATTTCACTAAAGGACTTATAATCACCTCTCTCTTCATCAATGTCTCTGTACCATCCGTTGGGAATGACACGAATCCATGCTTCACCATCTAGACGGAATCGTTGCGTCTCATACGGTGGGTCCATGAGTGGCTTTGAATGATGTTCAACTTCCACATACGCCCCCATCCACCTTCCATCATCCACCCATCCTGGTGCACGACGTATCATCATTCTTGTAGGGGAGTACCCCAGAATTACATCCCTTCGTACATAGGCACATCTCGTTCCATGTATAGTGGCTTCTCCGGTGGGTCATTCGTACTTGAATGTATACGATATACAGGTGATTTAGTAAAATAAAAAGTGTCAATCGTAGTTGGAAATATGTGAGTCTCTGTCTGTACCACAGCCCGCTTGACCACCACACATGATATCTTATCTGATAGGATCACATCCCCAGCGAAAAGGGGAATATCTCGATACACCATTGCAGGTACTCGATCCCGAAGCAATGGGAAGAAAATAGATGCTGACGTTGATGCTGACGTTGATGCTGACGTTGTAGATATCGTTACTTCACCGGCTACTGCCATATTGTATCTGAGTAGTCTTCTTCAACGGTATAATTCATCTACATTCAAACTCCTTCTTATATATTCTCTAAAGGGGCCCGACCCTTAGTAACGGGTCCCTTAGTTACGGGACCCGTTTGTAAATCTAAAAACATTTCATATGGACGATGATGGTAGATAAAATAGTGTCAAATAAATTAAGATAGCTTACACTTCTGATACAGGGATAGCAATCGACTGCGATCCATGTGTAAAGAGCTTGTTAGACTATGGATGGGCTTAAGTGGATGATTTAACCATGTATACTTTTTCATTTGGAAATAGTAGCACGCTTAGTCTAACTTGTAAATCTAAAAACATTTCATATGGGTGATAATGGTAGATAAAATAGTGTCAAATAAATTAAGATAGCTTACACTTCTGATACAGGGATAGCAATCGACTGCGATCCATGTGTAAAGAGCTTGTTAGACTATGGATGGGCTTAAGTGGATGATTTAACCATGTATACTTTTTCATTTGGAAATAGTAGCACGCTTAGTCTAACTTGTAAATCTAAAAACATTTCATATGGACGATGATGGTAGATAAAATAGTGTCAAATAAATTAAGATAGCTTACACTTCTGATACAGGGATAGCAATCGACTGCGATCCATGTGTAAAGAGCTTGTTAGACTACGGAAGAGAGAAGTGTGTTATGTTGCGTGTGGCGCGTGAGTGTCCTCCCATTTCATTCCATTCATCAATTCGTCTCAGTGATAGAGACAGGTAGAACTCATGGTTCTCATAACGTATGCAATGGAAAGTTTTAGGCAACCTTCGACAGTTGGCTAAATGTCGCCCTGGCGCGAATGCATACTACGTTGAGACAGAGGCAATCACTTGCAAACATGACGCAGAGAGGTTTAACAAGATTGACCATTGCCGAATGTCCCTTGCGGTATGCATAGCTACGGGTTTCACCGCCGCCCTTTACAGGAACGCCCGTCGAAAGGAAGTATTACACCGAACTTCATTTGCAACGTTCAAGTTGACTGATAGCAGATTCAACTTAATGATAGTATTCGCCAGTCCGAAGACTGCCCAGGGCAAACCGCGAGGAGGTTCTATCATGTCTTGCCCCATGGTGGCCCTTAAGAGAGCCGATGGTTCGTTCTCGGGGACGTGAATTTGACTATTGACTGGAATAGTCAATGGGTATGACGCTTAGGTTCTCGTATACCCTATACCGCCTCAGCCGTGGTGGTGCATCTGGCACCTTTCGGATGCGGGTGGTTTTAGGAGTCCACACCCCATCCGTCCAAATGATCTTCTTGATCTTCCCCTTCTTCTCATCCTCTTCATCCCACTCGTCGAGGATGATGAAGTTGGGAATGCCGTTGTCTTCATCGGTGAAGACGGGAATGTTGTCGGCAGATGTCGCTTCCATCGTGACTTCAAATTGAATGAGAAGCGCTACAATCTTCTGGCTTATATAGGGTTTTCAACAATGAATTGCTCAACAGCGAATCAGAATGCTTCAGGGATAGCAATCGACTGCATAATGTTCAAGTTGACTGATAGCAGATTCAACTTAATGATAGTATTCGCCAGTCCGAAGACTGCCCAGGGCAAACCGCGTGGAGGTTCTATCATGTCTTGCCCCTAGGTGGCCCTTAAGAGAGCCGATGGTTCGTTCTCGGGAGTAAATTGATGGGGTGGTGAAGGCGGGCAAAGATCTGCAATGAAAATGATATGTATTAGAATAGGATATACTATCTTATTTGCTTTTCACTTACCAAGTTAGTCATCCTTAGGTAGTCTCGCGCGTTTCCGAATCGAAAATTTATGGAGATGGCCGCGCATTCTCAGGCTGGCATGCAGACACTTCTTGCTCGGATGACCGTTGTAACATAGGATGGACTCGTCGAGGCTTTTATTTACTAATACTTCGCCGGCCAAATGATTGTCCCGAATAGGGATGTGGAATTCAAACAAGCGATCCTCATTCACACGCTCCCACTCATCCCTCATGCGCTCCAACTTCTCACACGCCTGCCTCTCATCACCCCGCCGAGCCACAGTCCTCTCCAACTCAACATTCCTCGCTCTCAACACACTCATCTCCTTCATCATCTCCTCAAACTTCGCTTCTGCCTCTCCCATTCTCCTCTCCGCAGCACTCGCCCTCTTCTCACACTCATCATTCTTGTCTTCCAACACTCGCACATTCTCCTTCAACTCTTTCACAACACGCCTCATACGGATATTCTCATCTGCCACCTCCTTACATTTCAACTCCTTCATTTTCAGCTCACTCAACTCACTCAACGTTCTCTCATTCACCTTCCTCAAACTTTCGTAGCGATCTACCAACAAAGCATGTGCCGCTTGCTGCGACACATGCTTCTTTTCCATGTCCTCATCCCACCGCGCCGACTGCTTCCGTACCCCACCACCCTTCACTATTGGGGAAGATGAGCTCTTCGGGGGGTCGCTAATAACAATATTGGATACCTCCGATGACGAAGAGCTCAACTTCCTCACACACTTCCTCACTCGCTCCCTATCCAAATCCACATCATCCTCATCATCACTCTCTAACACTCTCTTCCGCCACTTGTCAGCCTTCAAACCGGCCACAGCATTCTCTACCTCATTCTCCACAGCATTCCCACTAGCATTCTCCACAGCATTCCCACTAGCATTCTCAACAACATTCCCACTAGCATTCTCAACAACATTCTCAACAACATTCGCAACATTCGCCAACATTCGCTCCCTCTCTTCCACAATCAACTGTGTAAATCTCAAATCAGTCACCAACCCTCCTACACACTCACCATGCCTCCGATAAAACTCGGCCTCCTGCCCAACAACCAACAGCACCCTGCACTTCACACAGGCAACCCTATTCAGGATAACCATGTGGTCGGCCCCTGCCTTCCTTATGTGGTCCCTGAGACCGTCTCGGCGGTTGATTCGTCCACAAGAGCACATTTTGATGTGAAATTTTTTGTTTCTATCGTTATTGACCATTTTTGTCGTTACTGAGATTTTCTCGTTAACTGTAAGATAATGAAATTAGTATAAGTTTTAAATCATGTAGTACAGTCATATTCCTAAAGCATTACACTTAGTCAGGAATGATAGATGTGAGTGTAGTGAGTGGCACTCGATCCCGTCGACAGCCCGAAGGCCTTGTACCGATCACTAGGGAAGTGAGAGATCTTCCCCGATACCCGCTCTTTACAGCTAAAGACATCATTGTCACTGCCCCGAAGTGGTAACAGGAACGCCGAGTCAAAGGTAGTGATCAGTAGCTGGGATCTAACCCCTCAAAGCTGCCTTAGTTAAATTTCTGATAGCAGATTTGAATGTAGTATACAGCCTAGAACATAATATCATCATTCAACATTCAACTTAGTCAACATTCAACATAATATCAACACTTAGTGAGGAATGATAGATGTGAGTGTAGTGAGTGGCACTCGATCCCGTCGACAGCCCGAAGGCCTTGTACCGATCACTAGGGAAGTGAGAGATCTTCCCGATACCCGCTCTTTACAGCTGAAGACATCATTGTCACTGCCCCGAAGTGGTAACAGGAACGCCGAGTCAAAGGTAGTGATCAGTAGCTGGGATCTAACCCTCAAAGCTGCCTTAGACTTAGTTAAATTTCAAATCTGATAGCAGATTTGAACTCAGGATACTTGAAAACCTTAGTCTATATGTTAAAACTTTGAAAAAAGTGAAAATTAAGAATTTTTAAAAAATTCCGCATTTTACTACTCATACTACTTTTAAAAAATTTTATCAGTAGTAAAGACACTATCAAACTCTATCATACAAACTTTGAAGTAGCAAGATAGCTTGCCTACTTCAAAAGATAGAGTCCTTTGCACCCGATATCGGGAGCTCAGAGCGACGACCGTCGCTTACCTCGTCTTTCGATGAAGTGATCAGACTTACGTTGTCGGGGGTTTATATATGCTCGGAAGAAAACTTAAAATGGCTCTATCTCCGAAAGTATTCATCGTAGCGACATCCGGTTTGTTGCAAACGATTTGTCTCATCATTCTTTACAATATGACACCTGAACCATTCTCATATGACCACGGGAAGTTGGTCCGCCAGCACATGTCCATGAAACATGCCACAAGTGAAAAAATTCCTAAGTGTGAGAGCTCCAGTGTGGTGAAAATTTTGAAAAATTTAAAACTTCCGAATTTTGACCTGGGACCTTAACCAAAGTTTGTTTCAAGAAATTTTGTCCGAACGAGGGGGGGGGGGACGTCAGCGAAATTTGATGAAAAATGTTTTGGTGACGGTCCCAGGTCGAAATTCCACACTTTGGAAAATTTTCAAAATTTTACCCATACAAAGTCACTCTGACACTTAGGATTTTTTCAGGTAAGCGAGCTCCGACCTAAAATCTTGTAACCGCTCTAACTTTTGAACGAAGACAGATAGGAACAAGCCGATTGTTTCACTGAATTTGTCTCACTCTTAGCTTTCAAACGAGCTATCGCACGACAAAATCCGTCCACTAGAAGCCAAAATCGAAGCAAGCTGTCCAGAGGGGGGGGGGAGGTCAGTGAAATTTGATGAAAAATGTTTTGGTGACGGTCCCAGGTCGAAATTCCACACTTTGGAAAATTTTCAAAATTTTACCCATACAAAGTCACTCTGACACTTAGGATTTTTTCAGGTAAGCGAGCTCCGACCTAAAATCTTGTAACCGCTCTAACTTTTGAACGAAGACAGATAGGAACAAGCCGATTGTTTCACTGAATTTGTCTCACTCTTAGCTTTCAAACGAGCTATCGCACGACAAAATCCGTCCACTAGAAGCCAAAATCGAAGCAAGCTGTCCAGAGGGGGGGGGGGAGGTCAGTGAAATTTGATGAAAAATGTTTTGTGGACGGTCCAGGTCGAAATTCCACACTTTGGAAAATTTTTCAAATTTTTACCATACAAAGTCACTCTGACACTTAGGATTTTTCAGGTGAGCGAGCTCCGACCTAAAATCTTGTAACCGCTCTAACTTGTGAACGGCTGGTCCGATTGACTCGCAACAAAAAATGTTGTCGAGCAGTTTTTTCTCCTCTTTCAAACGAGTAGCTGTAAGACAAAATCCGTCCACTAGAACCAAAGTTAGAAGATTGTTGTCGGGGGGGGGGGGGAGGTCAGTGAAATTTGATGAAAAATGTTTTGGTGACGGTCCCAGGTCGAAATTCCACACTTTGGAAAATTTTCAAAATTTTACCCATACAAAGTCACTCTGACACTTAGGATTTTTTCAGGTGAGCGAGCTCCGACCTAAAATCTTGTAAACTCTCTAACTTTTGAACGAAGACAGATAGGAACAAGCCGATTCTTTCACTGAATTTGTCTCACTCTTAGCTTTCAAACGAGCTATCGCACGACAAAATCCGTCCACTGGAAGCCAAAATCGAAGCAAGCTGTCCAGAGGGGGGGGGGAGGTCAGTGAAATTTGATGAAAAATGTTTTGGTGGCGGTCCAAGGTCGAAATTCCACACTTTGGAAAATTTTCAAAATTTTACCCATACAAAGCCACTCTGACACTTAGGATTTTTTCAGGTGAGCGAGCTCCGACCTAAAATCTTGTAACCGCTCTAACTTTTGAACGGCTGGTCCGATTGACTCGCAACAAAAAATGTTGTCGAGCAGTTTTTTCTCCTCTTTCAAACGAGGAGCTGTAAGACAAAATCCGTCCACTAGAACCAAAGTTAGAAGATTGCTGTCGGGGGGGGGGGGTCAGTGAAATTTGATGAAAAATGTTTTGGTGACGGTCCCAGGTCGAAATTCCACACTTTGGAAAATTTTCAAAATTTTACCCATACAAAGTCACTCTGACACTTAGGATTTTTTCAGGTAAGCGAGCTCCGACCTAAAATCTTGTAACCGCTCTAACTTTTGAACGAAGACAGATAGGAACAAGCCGATTCTTTCACTGAATTTGTCTCACGCTTAGCTTTCAAACGAGCTATCGCACGACAAAATCCGTCCACTGGAAGCCAAAATCGAAGCAAGCTGTCCAGAGGGGGGGGGACGTCAGCCGAAAATTTTTTCTCTCCGATTTCGCTGGAAACATCCTTCCTATCCCAAAATTTCACGTAGATTCCGAATCTGGCCTCCGTTTTCTCATCCGATGCTTCGTTTGGGCGCTACACACCAAAACGTCCCAAATTCTAACTCTGTTAAAATTTTGAAGAAAAATTTTTTCTCGCCGATTGCATTGAAACTCACCCTACCGATGCAGAATTTTACGCTGAATCCGAATCTGACCTCCGTTTTCTCATCCGACCACTCCTTCCACTCGAAACAACCCATTTTACAACCCAACATTCAGCAGATTGCACCAAAAACATCACACAACTATAGCCTCAAGACTAATCCTCTGGCTGGCGGTCGCCCACGTCAACCCTAGACGGTCGCCCACGTCCACCAGCGGTCGGACCCACCGCACCCGAGTCTCACACTCTGTTGTTGCAGAGGGGGCGGGGGGGACGTCAGCGAAACATGTTGTGAAGCGTTGGACCCACCCGGCTGGCCTACACCACGACAGACTCACACAACCTCTGTCGTTCCAGAGGGGGGGGGGCCTCAGACACGAAGCACCCCGGCGGCCGACCACGACACTCTGCCGTGCCAGCGGGGGGGGGGGGGGACGTCAGCCCCGACGGCGGCCATCTTGCGGCTATCCAGTATTTGTCA